>OY747712.1:17490734-17955734 GCA_963556495.2 Valencia hispanica | reverse complement strand
GGAAGCCAGGGCCAACTGGACCAGCATTATGGTCTCACAAGGGGTCTGAGGATCTCATCTTGGTACCTAATGGGAGTCAGTCTGCCTTAGGCGAGCACATGGAGGGCTGTATGGCCCCCCAAAGAAATGCCACCCCACATCATTACTGACCTACTGCCAAACCGGTCATGCTGGAGAATGTTGTAGGAAGCAGAACGTTCCGCACGGCGTCTCCAGACTCTGTCACATGTGCTCAGTGTGAACCTCCTTTCATCTGTGAAGAGCCCAGGGCGCCCGTGGCGAATTTGCCAGTCGTGGTGTTCTCTGGCAAATACCAAACGTCCTGCACCGTGTTGGGCTATAAGCACAACCTCCACCTGTGGACGTCGGGCCCTCATACCACCCTCATGGAGTCTCTTTCTGACCGTTTGAGCAGACACATGCACATTTGTGGCCTGCTGGAGGTCATTTTGCAGGGCTCTGGCAGTGCTATTCCTTTTCCTCCTTGCACAAAGGCGGAGGTAGCGGTCCTGCATCTGGGTTGTTGCCCTCCTTCCTCCTCCGACCTTCCTCCACGTCTCTTGATGTACTGGCCTGTCTCCTGGTAGCGCCTCCATGCTCTGGACACTACACTGACAGACACAGCAGACCTTCTTGCCACAGCTCACATTGATGTGCCATCCTGGATGAGCTGCACTAACTGAGCCACTTGTGCGAGTTGTAGACTCCGTCTCATGCTACCACTAGAGTGAAAGCACCGCCAGCATTCAAAAGTGACCAAAACATCAGCCAGAAAGCATAGGAACTGAGAAGTGGTCTGTGGTCACCACCTGCAGAACTACTCCTTTATTGGGGGTGTCTTGCTAATTGCCTATAATTTCCACCTTTTTTCTATCCCATTTGCACAACAGCATGTGAAATTGATTGTCAATCAGTGTTGCTACCTAAGTGGACAGTTTGATTTCACAGAAGTGTGATTGACTTGGAGTTACATTGTGTTGTTTAAGTGTTCCCTTTATTTTTTTGAGCAGTGTTGATAGGAAGTTTCAATGCCTCTATCATTACTGTCAGCCTAAATGGAGAGGAGCAACACTCCTTTATTTATTCATCAATATGTTAACAGCTTGAAAGGATGCAGGTGAGGTGGGTTTTTACAGTACTATCCCGATGGTGCGATTTTCTGCAATAATTTTAAATCAAGCAAAGCTCTTTGTGCACATATTTTGGTACAAAAAGGTTGAGTCATGCACACTAAACACTAATCACTCTGAACTGATCATATGAGTCACACTGAAACTATTTTAAACTTATAGCATACTATAAAGGCTATTTGTTTAAATTTTATGTCAACAAGGTTTGTTGGAAATAAATTCACAGTGGAAAAACATTTGCATGTTCAATACTTGTTTTCTCCACTGTAGAGAAAGTAGACAAAAACATCACTTCTTTTACCTAAATATCAAACAATAACTTGATTTGTGGTCACTTTCTACTTCATTACATTCAGTAAATCTGACCATGTGTGTCCTTTATGTTTTGTCCCAGCCAAAATATAATTGGTCTAAATTTTGCAAAACATAGAATATTTACTGTAGCTAAATAATTATGTGCATAAGTCATCAGTATTGTTGAATCAAATAATTACAGAATTACCAGTTTTATCATGTAGAGGTTCACTGCCCGGAGAAGATTTCTGTCCCCGTTTCCTCAAGAATTTACCAAGAAACCCCATCCTACAAAAGAAAACGGTCTGGGAAAATTCTATACAGAATTACATTAAAATGTAACATCTATGCTCTATTACAGATATTTTATCTCAGAATGTCTTAATAATTTGCACACAAAAAAAAGATTTTACTTCTCAGGAGTTGCGGGAGGTGTCTGGCTTGAGCCTTGATGATCAGTTTCTTCATAGCCTACTCTGGCTGGAAGGCTGAACCTTGAACAGTCCTGTTCTGCTGGCATCTGTAGCAGCAAGAGAACAAACATGTTCTGCAAGTTAAAATACAGAACAGATGAACAAAAATCCTAATCTGGAAACGAAAATAGTTCTCCTTTAAATCTCAATTGATAGTTCACCTGCACCCACTTCACATTATCTGCAGCTCCAGCTGTTTTACCAGCAGCTCCTCCACCAGAACCGCACCCCAGACCATGAAACAAAATGGTACCACTGTAGTGATAGTCCTTCACCATCGCCATCCATCATATATATCATGCAAAGACAGTTTCCTCCCACCAGCTGTTTTTTTTAAAATAATCTGTATGAGTGTGTTATTTGTGTAAACACAGGTTAGTTGGACTTTCTATTTTTATTTTTATAACGATAGCTCGCTGATTGCACATAGAACAATCACCAATATTCAAGGCACAGTAGAATGCAAAAGTTGTCAATACAGCTAATTTTGTTGCTCTTTACAGTATGGATGCTTGGAACCAAAGCACAGGTAACACATGGTACTGTACATCTACGTCAATAAATTTGTTTGAATATTCTTTTTGGAATGACAATAAATAAATCAGGCAATTAAATAAATTTTATCCAAGTACCCAAAAACCCATGAAAAAGCTAAAATAGTTGAATAATATGATTAAGACTCATCTACAACAACACAAATTGTTGTATCAGCAGATATTAAACAAGTTTTAATAATAAGAAGCACACTGATTTCAAAGCTACTTGTCATTCAGTGTAAATCTAATCTGTGCATGCTGACTCTGGTGATCAAGTCGGGCAGAAAGACGAAAAGAAATGAGCACTGGAAACGGACTGACATTTCCATAGTATTGGAAAGCAACAGCTCACGCTCCTATTGGATGAAAGATAGAGCTCCAAGAATAATGCAAGTTATCCAGCCAGTCGATATGGGACATTTGCATGCAGGGTCATTGTGGAGAGGAGAGTTGTGGAAGTGAAGGTGTCCCTTAGGTCAGTACCTTGACCTGGGAATTGAGAGCCCAGACATCCATGCTACTGGTCGAGCTCTTCAGGCTGGGAACAGCGGGGCTGATGGGAGGCAGCGGAAAGTTCCAGTACTCGCTCTCCTTGGAGCCCCCAAAATTATACACCAAACCGCTGCGGGCGTAGGCTAAGCGCCGCTTGTGTTTTTTTGGCTTGCGGAGACGAACCCTTTCCTGACAGGGCCAGAGAAAGGGACAATACACAAACTGGGATGTCTCTATTGGCTTACAACTTCATTTAAGAACTTGCCTGGATGACAAAACTTAGTGTCCTGAACACAGAGAGTTATTCTATGAACCAAAGAACATGTAATTAACACAGAAGAAAAGATAGAAAAATTGGAGGGTTTTAATGTTGCACAGTTTCGACGCATGCTTTGGATTAGGAAACATGAACACCAAGCTTACCGATGTGGTATTGGAGGAGGTTTCGCAGCCGGATGAGCTTGACAGTTCGTCAGCAGACAATGCTTTCCCTTTGCGACTTTTTTTTTTTTTAAAGAAGGAAACAAAAAACAAAGCAAAACATTTTTTTTTTCAAATTTCAGTTAATATTTAAAATTTAAAAATAAAAAACATCAAATGGTGACAGGATGAGAAAAAGTAAGGCAGCCCCTTCCGATGTAGCAAAATGCTTTGAGTTTCACACCGCTGATCCTTAGACACATGCACTACTCAAACCTGGAATGCATCAAAAACGATGCGTACAGCAAAGACATGAAAAGACTTGACGTCATATAATTGTTCTACTTTAATTACCTCCACCATGGAGGTTATGTTTTTGCCAGGGTTTGTTTGTTTGTCTGTTAGCAACATAACTCAAAGCTGTAGGTGGATATTGATTAAATTTTCAGGAAATGTCTGCAATGGGACTAGGAACAAGTGATTAGAATTTGGGGGTGATCGGAAAGCCACCGTGTTTCGCCATGAGGCCTTCATGGTAAACACAGTAAAACTTACTAAAAATGATCTCTCCTTTCTATCCTTCGGTGTACTTCAGGACTTGACAGGTCTGTCAGATCATCTTCACTGGACCTTTCCCCCATTCTTTCTTTGCCCATGTAGTGCTGGTGGGAGGTGCGGATAGAAGGGTTAACGCTGGTAGCTGTGGGGTCCAGTGGGACGGAGAAGGGTCTGTTCAGATGGGGAAGTGACCCTCTGCTCTCTTTTTTCTGATTGCTCTGGTCCTCCTGTGCCACCTGGTTGTTGACTGGATCTGGCGATTGGGTCTTGCTATTGTTGTCTACATTTTGCTGCCTCCTCAAATGGTGTTTCTGCAAGCTGCTTGGAAGAAGCATAAAATCAGACCAGATCATGCAACAGAAGGTTGACTTAAACTTTTCATCAGTTACTAAGCAAGATCCGTAAATGTTGAATTTAAAAAACAAGGCTTCACTAAGGAAAATTTTGATAATTTGAAGCTTGTATAAATGTGTAAATTTAAGGAAACTAATCATCTGGACTAAATAAAGAAAATCAGTTTGGTTCAGCTAAAAGCAATCTCATTCTTTAAACAATCATTTGGAAAATGCATACTGTGATTGTTTTCTGTTATGCAGGATAGTCATGCATAGTTGCATCTCAATAAATTAAAGTATCAAGGCAAGGTTACTCACAATGTCACATATTTTATATGTTTCTTTTTGATAGTTTTGATTATGGCTTACAACTAATGAAAACCTGAAAATTCAGCTTCTATGAAAATAAGAATATTCCATAAGTCCAATAAAAACAGTTATTCAACACATAAATGTTTTGGCAAAAAAAATAAAAATGGGGAAGACTGCTGACTTGAGAGTTGTCTATCAGTCCCTGACAACCTTCACAAGGAGGTTAAGCCACTAAATTTAATAGCTTAAGCTGGACTTCTGTATCCTAGCATCCAGCCATCCATTGTCTATAGACGATATTCTTGCAGGGTCGCGGGAGGGCTGGTGCCTATCTCCAGCGGCCATTTGGCGAGAGGCAGGGTACACCCTGAACAGGTTGCCAGTCCATCACAGGGCACTGCATCCTTGCAAACTAATGGAAAATTTGGTAGAAGTAAAAAGTGAAACTACAACATACAGGCTCAACAGGGATAACCACAGTCTTGGGAGAATTGTGAAGCAAAGGCGATTCAAGCTTTTGGGGGAGATTCACAAGGTGTGGAATGCAGCTGGAGTCAGTGCTTCAAGAGCCACCAACACAGAGACGTGTCCAGAAAATGGGCTACAAATGACACACTACATGTATAATCCACTCCTGAGTTTGACACAAAGTTGGAACCGACTCACCTGGGCTAAAAACAAAAAATAGCCTGGTCTGTTGTTCAGTGGTTCAGATTAAAGTAAATCAAACTTCCAGAGTTTGGATGACACATCTGCTGTTGTTGGTCCTCTTTCTTTTATCAAGTCTAAAGTCAGCACAACTGTCTACCAGGACAGCTTTTCATACTAGACTCTGCTGACAAGCCTTATGGAGGCACAGATTAAACTTTTTTTGGCAACTGTCCACACTACCAAATGAACCAAAATTGACTTATCGTCTTTGACTGGCCAGCAAACTGTCCAGACCTAAATCTCATACATAATCCATTAAGTATTATCAAAAGAAAAATAAGAGACACCAGACCAAGCAATGCAGACAGGCTGATGGGTGCTGTTAAAGCATCTTGGACTTTATCAGTACCTCAGCAGTGCTACAGGCTGATTACATCCATGCTTTGCTGTATGGATGCAGTGATTCCTGCAAAAGCAGCCCTGAACAAGTATTGAGTGCATATACGAACACATTTCTCAATAGGCAAACATTTCTGCATTAAAATTCTGTTCATTCAGAGACAAAACAAAAACAATCTTGTGTGGCGTTTTAATTTCATGAGAAATTTTCTGAGTTTTGGGTTTTCATTAGCAGTTAACCAAAATAATTAAAATGACCAGAAATTCTTCCTTGAAATGTATCGCTGACTGTAAAGACTAAAAATACACGGTTTTAATAATAGTACCAGACTCCATGTTGATCACTGGTGCCTTCTTCCTTGTGCGTCTGAAGGTCTAGTGACTGAGAAATACGCCATGCCGTCTGGATTACTGTCGCAGCTCGGTTTTGCTTCTCAAAAAACTCCCGCCAGCTCCTCTAAAACAACAACAAATACAGTTTAAGGTTTACTCCATGGCCATGCCCTTCATTTCTTCTTACATTTCATGCATCTTCATTTATATTATACATTTAATGGTATTGGATCTAATTTTAGAATTATTTTAGGTTCGTCTTCTTTGTTACTATAATTGTATTCACACCCTTTGAACTTTTTCACGTTTTTTCACAGTCGAATCACAAGTTAATTAATATTTTATGTGACAGACTAATACAAAATATGAAGGAGCAGGAAGCATAAAACATTTATTTTCTACAAAAACATTTGGAAAGAGTTGCATGCATTTGTATACTGCCCTCTGAGTCAATACTTTTTCAACTTTTACTAAGTAGGTTATGTCTCTCCCAACTTTGCCCCATGTTCTTTGAAAAATTGCTTGAGCTCAGTCACTTTGTGTCACATCAATCTATCAAGTCTTGCCGCAGATTCTGAATTGGATTTTGGATCTGAATCCGTATGGTTTGAGCTAAACCAGGGTAGGCCAAGTTCAGTCCTTGAGAGCTACTAACCTGCAAATTTTAGATGCGTCCTCGCTTCAACACACCAGAATCAAATGTCTGAATTCCCTCATCAACATGGTGTGTAACAGACAAAAGTTGCAGCATACTAGCTCTCGCAGACTGGACTTGGACACCTTGGGTCTAAACCATTCCACTGCATTTCTGGCTAAATGTTTATGGTAAGCTGCTAAAAGGTGAACTTTCTCCTTAGTCTGGTCTATTCAATTCAATTCAAAAATACTTTATTGATCCCAGAGGGAAATTAAGTGTTGTTGTAGCAACACTAGCAGCCACTAGCAGGTTTTCTTGGCCAGGATGGCTCTTTATTCAGCGCCAAACATCTTCCCATTACGGTCATTCCTGTCCTAATCGAAAAAAACGTATTCCTACAGCGTAACGCTTCCATAACCATGCATTACAATTTTAGTTTTCTGTTGCACATAGTGTTTGCATGAAAGCCAATACAGTTCACTTCTAGTGTCATCTGACATCAGCACAAGTTTGCTGTGTCCCCTTCATGAGTTGTGACAAACTGCAGAGGGGATTTGTGGACTGCAGGAATAATAGTTATCCTGTCCCACCTGAGCTATACAGTAGATCTCTGCTTTTCTGCTTTTCTGATTAATACTATCCTTGTCTGGCCTGACAGTGATGTTTTACACCCTAATTCTGCTTTAAACTTCTTCTAAACTTTATCCCTGACCTGTCTGTGTGGTTGTAAAGTGAGTAAATGGGGAAATGTTCAAGGGATATGAATACGTTTGCAAGGAACTTTAAGGAGTTACAGTTTCTTCACACTCAAAGTCTTAAGAATTAACATGTTTTCCCATCTTGACAATTCTGTAAGGAAGCAGCTGTACCTGGATGATCATCGTGGCATCCTTCTTTTGCAGAAAGTGCAACCTTATGAGACAGGTGCGGAACCAGCGCTGCAGGGTGACAATGCGTTGCCTCACTTCTTTGTTCAGAGTGTTCTGGAGTAACTGACGCTCCTTTTCTTTGAGAAAAACCTGAACAGATTGAAAGTGGAAATAAGTCATGTAGGGCTGGATTAAAGCACATTTTCCCCTTGTAGGACATGTATATTACGAGAAAGTTAATGCCCCGCTATTGTGTAATTCTTACCATAAAAATACATTCCTATAATAAAACAAAAATTAATTATATAAAGTCTTCAAATCTATTAAACAAATATCTAAATGAAAGAAAAATGACATAAGAAGATGAAAACAATTCACTGTTATATACCTTAGTTTTTCCTATTTGGTAGGTGCTCTTATCGAATCCCATCTTCTCAAACAGTTCTGTTATGACCTCTGGAGATCCAGTGGTTCCTTTTGGAAGCAAAACACGGAACTTCTTAACAAATTCCTGTTAACGGGGAAAAAAAACATACGTTTAAAGAACCTTCTGGGCATTCACCTTAATATATCGAAATAGGGATTTCTGAATTGTGTATTGGAGTAAGTACATAACCATTGCAAGATAAACATGGGTCCTCTCCAGCCTCGTTGGTCACAGTTTCATTTGTTTAAAAGTAGTTTTTTGCTCTGACTTCACACATTAAGATCGGAATATTTTTCTCAGCTTATCTCATCAAACACGAGAGATCCCAAGGTATTGTTTGAAACAATAAACTCTATTGTTTCCCCCCTGGTTTCACCAGTACCTGTGTCCTCCATAACAGAGTGATGATTTTGTAAATTTCTTTGTGGATACAGTCACTATTGTCCAAGCGAGCATTTGTCCTTCCGTACCGTCTGACTGTGTCCGTGTTCCACTTCCCCATCATCTACTGTCTGCGTATATTCCAATAACCCCATATGACCTTTTACTTCTGTTGGATAATATGAAAATCTCCACCTGTCCAGTAGATCAACTTACAGTGGAACAAAAACGTATTTGGCAGCCTCAGACTGTGCAGGTTTTCCCACTTAAAAAGATGAGAGGTCTGTAATTTTCATTAAATGTACACTTCAACAGAAAGACAAAATGTATGGTTTTTAAATAATTTATTTGTATAATGGTGAGGAAAACAAGTATTTGGCCAATAACAAAAGTTCATTTCAATTCTTTGTAAAGTAACCTTGGTTGGCAATGACAGAGGTCTAATGTTTCCTGTGGGTCTTCACCAGGTTTGTACACACTGTACCTGGTACTTTGGCCCATTCTTCCATGCAGATCTTCTCTTGAGCTGTGATGTTGTGTGGCTATCGCTAGGTAACACATACTTTCAACTCCCTCCACAGATTCTCTATTGGATGGAGGTCTGGAGACTGGCTAGGCCACTCCAGAACCTTGAAATTCTTTTTACGTAGGCACTCCATTGTTACCCAGGAGGTGTATTTGGGATCATTGTCACGCTAGAAGATCCAGCCACGTCTCACCTTCTAAGCTCTCACTGATGGAAGGAGGTTTTTGCCCACAATCTCATGATACATGGCCCCATTCATTCTTTTCATTGATATGGATCAGTCGTCCTGTCTCCTTTTCAGAAAAGCAGCCCCAAAGCATGATGTTTCCACCCCCATGCTTTGCAGTGGAAATGTTGTTTTTGGGATAAAACTCAGCATTCTCTCTCCAAACACAGCTAGTGGTATTTATATCAAAGAGTTCCATTTTAGTCTCATCTGACCACATGACATTCTCCCAATCCTCCTTTCGATCATCCTGATCATCGTTTGTGCGCGCTCCCGTGCGGCTGGCTGCAGTTACTTGCAGCGCCAGCCGCGTCGCTCGTGAGCTTCGTTTCTTCATTCTGCCCCATGCTCCTTTAAGTGGTTCAACATATACAATCATTGGCTGCCAAATAGTTTTTTGCTCCACTGTATTGACTTTTTAGAAAAATATGCAATCTATGATAAATTTTAATCTGGTTTCCACAAACACCACTCAACGGAAATTACACTACTTAAAGTCTCAAGCGATATCATGATGTCAGCTGACTCAGGAGCATCCACTGTAAAGGTTTTATTGGACTTAACATCTGCTTTTGATACCGTTGATCATACCATTCTGATTAATAGGCTCCGGGATGTAGTTGGGATATCTGGTCTGGCTTTAGAATGGTTTAAGTCATACATTTCCCACAGATCTTTTAGTGTTTTTGCTAATCACTTCATGTCAAACTCTAAAAATTTGAGATGTGGGTTACAGGGTTCAGTTCTTGGTCCAAATCTTTTTGTCCTGTACATATTGCCCCTAGTTACATTAATTAGGCAATTTCCTGACATTTCCTATTACTTTTACGCTAATGATATCCAGCTTTACTGTTCTTATAAGCTAAAGGAGTTTTGGAAGTTGTCCTCCTATAGCTTCAATTGAACAGCGGCTTGGCAACAACTACCTGCAGCTGAACTCGGAGAAGTCTGAAACATGAATCAATGCTCCAGACAGCGAAAAACATCTATTATCAAACAGCACCATGGTACTCTAGGCTCCTCGGTCCAGCCGAGCCTCAGGTGCCTTGTGGTAATTTTTGACTCTGCCATGTCCCTTGAACAACACTCAAAACAGCTAATTAGAACCTGTCTTTTCCATTTACGAAATATCTCCGAACTGCAAACCTTGTTGAACAGACCAAAAATGGAAATGATCATCCATGCTTTTATCCCATTTCTTTAGATTATTTTAACAGCCTTTTTATATGATTGAGTAAAAAGAATCTTAACTGTCTTCAGTCAGTCAAGACTTGCTGCTCCAAGGCTTTTAACCAAGACGAGGAAAAGAGAGCACATTACACCCGTTTAAACCTCATTATCCTTCATCATCATCATCATTGACTTCCAGTCCATTTTAAAATACAGTTTAAAATGTTAATGCTGACTCTTAAAGCGCTGTGCTGTGAAGCTGCTGCTTATTTTTCTAATCTGTTAGAACTTTACTCGCCTTCTTGGAACCTGAGATGAGCCAGTCAAAGGCTGTAGGTAGTCCTACAAACTCGTTTCAAGAGACAAATCTTTTAAAGCGGTGGCCCCCAGGTTGTGGAATGCATTGCCTCAATTTTACGTTCTCTGGACTGTATTTATTCTTTCAAATAGCAGCTGAAAATATTTATTCACACAGGCTTTTACCTAAATTTAAGTCTGCATCTGCTTTACTGCTGCTTTATAGTGTTATGTTTTCTTGGCCTCTGTGTTACATTAAATGTGTATCTCATGGAAACAGGAAGTCATGGATTATTATTTACAAGTTTATAGACACTGCTAAATTTTAAAGTGAGGTATAAATCAAACATGCTTTAGTTACACATTTTATAGCAACTGGTAAGGATGCCAATCACTATGGCAAAGATTATTTTATTTGTTTAGTTGTTTGATTGTTTCTTATGGGTGGGATTTATTACCACACTGAATAAATGTAGTCAAATAAAAAATATGGGTTTTTCTAAAGTTTTCAGTGTGAGATTAAGCTGTTGCACTAAAAGATACATTTTTTTAGGGGTTTTACCCATTTTTACCAATAAATGTACAGAGTGCAGTATATAAATTGTTGTTTTTGAAGGAATCACCTACCTTAAATGTGTATTTAGCTTCGTAGCTTGACTTCTGCATGTGAATCATCTGCAGTATGCCTTTGTACTTGATTTGATTTAGCACCACTTTATCGTCAAAGTGCAGCTGTTTCTGTAAAATCAACAAGTTATCCAAAGTCATCATCTGTCCTGTCTGGTACCGCATGCATGATCAAAATAAATTCTGCAGCATGGGGTTGAAAATTAACAGATGGTGTTACCTTTTCAGCATTGGAGCGAAAACAGAAGATGAAAAAAGGCTCTGCTTTCTCAATCGTACCAATCAGTTTTTCGAGGGAGGCCTGTGATACGCAGAGAGCAAAGATGGTTTTATATCTTAAACTACAAAAATGATTGGAGTCATTGCGATTTGAAGAGTAAAAACGATCTAGCTTTTGTTTATGACGATATTCTATAGTATTCTGTCCTAAAGTTGAAAAGAAGACAAACCTGAAACTGAGCACTAACTGTGAGGGGATCTGCTCGCCTGTCAGGGTGGAAGATGGATTTGCTGGTTCTATTGTGCTTCGTCAAACCAACGATGTGATGAAGAGAACTCAAATTCACGAGGGTCTGTTTGAGGAAACATAAAATAAGATCATGGGGATCTACACAGGAGGAGCTTTGGATGTGGACATGTATAGCATGTTGCAGAAGTATTTACAACCCTTGAACTCATTCACATTTTCCAACAACAGAGTCTAATGATGCAAGCGTGTTTTATTGGAATTTATCCGACAGAACAGCATCAAGTAGCATGGCTGTGAAGTAGGAGAAACATTTTCTTTTGTTTTTTTTGTTTGACAAAAATAATTACATTTAATGATTTAATTATTTGCAGAATCAGCATGCAACAAACTGGACTTCTCCAACAAAGGTTTTCTTTTTGCAAGTTTTTCATAATAGGCCAGATTATTACAGTTCACCACTAATAGATGTCTCGTTGAAAGATTCTCCTTCTTGGACTATGGACTATCTACAGCTCCTCCAAAGCAAAGTGGCCAGAATACAAATGTATCCACACTTTTCAGATTTAATCAAAAAAACATTTTTTTCTTCTAATTTCCTTTTATGTGCTACTTTGTGTGGGTGTCAACTTAAAAAGACCCAAAGAAATACATTAAAAAGTTAGTGGCTCTAACAAATTTTTTTTTAATTGGTATTAATTATTACAGAGTAAAGATTTCATATAAGTTTATTTCTAATGAAAAAGCATTTCAGCAACTTCTTACTTTCGGAATGAGCTGCTTTTGTCGACTACCTCTATTTTTCCTGCAGAGAAAGTATGAAACTATTAGGTTAAGACATTCAAACAAACTTTTTTGAATTCTGAAACAAACACCATGTTGTTTATTTACTTTCTCTTTTCATAATTTGCAAAGATGTCCTCAAACATATCGAGTGATTGTTCATCAGAGCGATCAAACGAGAAATCCAGAGTCAGGTTGGTGCTGGAAGATACAAGCGAAAGCTGTTGGTCATTACTTTATTGTATTTTTAATCTACAGTACAACTGCCCTAATTATTGCAAGTAGTAATAGTTACCCAGATAGTCTCTCTAGATAACTGCTGTGGCTTTTCTTGGCCATGGCTGACTTTTTTGAGCTCCGTCTTGCAGCAACTATGATGAAAATTCAACAACTAAATTAATGGATTTTAAACAAAGTAAAAGGTAATGCAAGACAGACGCAGAAAATTCTTTGCAGCCCTACAAATAATAAAAGATTCCTTACTCCGTTCAGCCCGCTGCCCTAAGAGTTTTTTGAAGACTGAGACGATGCGGATGGTTGCTCGGAGAATGCCCCATCTGAACAAGGCTTCAGGGTTGGACGCAACCAAGTGATGCAGGAATGAGCGCTCGCTGCTCCGCAGAAGAGATACGACCATCGGGAGCATGTGCTCTGTGTTTTTCTTTTTGAAATCCTGAAAACAATAACATCAGAATTAAATGTTAAAATCAGAAGTTCACATGTTATGTATGAAACAGACACATAGAATAACCTTTTTTTCACCACGTAAAGAGGAATCTGAATGAACTTGTATTGTTTTAGATCTGTTGGCATTATTAAAATATTATATTTATTAAATGCCAGAAAAATTGGCAGTCTTTATGTTATCTTTCTTTAAAATCTGAGGTATAAAGTCATTTAGTTTGTCTTTGGTGGAATTGCCCTTTTAGTTAAACTACTTTGATCCAATGTTCTGGGTCTATGGCCCTTTCCTCCTTAAAGATGTGCTGTAACTAAGTCAGGTTTGTAGGCTAACCTTCTTCACACCTTTTCAGGTCTGCCCACAAACTTTATATTGGACTAATATCAGGGTTTTGTGATGGCTAGTTGAAAACACTGACTTTGTTGTCTTTGAGACACTGTGTAGCTAATTTGGCTGCATGATTAAGGTCACTGTGCATTAGCAAGATCCAATTTGTGTCAGAGCTTTAACTTCCTGGTTGAGGTCTTGAGGTGCTGCATAAATATTTCCACATAATGTTCTAACTTATGTTCATTATGGACCAGCATTTCAATATTAGTTCCATAAGTTCACAGAACACAGCAAAAAAAATGAAGGTCACTGAGTGCATTTGCAAGCTGTCATTTGGCTTTCTATGTTTCATTTGGATTAATGGCTTCTTCCTCATTGAGTGGCATTTCAGCTGGTGTCACTACACAAATCATTTCCCAATAAGTACTGACACTCCTAACACCTTCAACCAGCATCTTCACAAGGTTTTTGCTTTAGTTCTACGGGGAGATTTTGCACCAAAAGACCTGGGAAACATAACTCATCTATGGTATTCTAGCTCTACAATTCCACTGAGTTTAGAGTTGTACTGAATTGTTTTTGAACTGATGAAAGTTGCAACTTCAGACAATCAAAAATTGCACCAAAGCACAAAGCAGACTTGTAGAGACCCGCTATTCTCTTATTGATCGCTTGGCTGATTTCTTTTGATTTTTTCCTTATTTCATACAAGAAAATAGTGTGGTTAAAGTATTGCCTTAAAATACATCCACATATGTGGCCTAATGTACCTGAAATGTTGTGACCGAACCTACCAGTAGCTTACAAAGGCATTGCATCAACTCTGCTTTCTAATTTTTTTTAAAAGCATAGTACTCTTTGTGTATCTCTGTAAACAATTTTCCCTCTCCTTAGTGTAACCTTTATCAAAAAGAATTACAGTGGACGCCAGCCCTTTCATGGTTCAGTAATTGCAGATTTTTCTGTGGAACAAAACTCCAAATTCTTTGTGGAAAAACCACCTATTCGCAGATTTTTTTTCATACAGTGTATCTAAAATATTTGAAAGAAAATGCAGTTTGGGTAGCTAAAATACCTGGACCCAATGCCAATTGACATGCTTTTGGCTAATGGGCTGTACCTCCAAGAGTGGAGTTAAGGAATACCTTAGAGATTAGCTTCAGTGGTAAAGCTATGATGGTTTTCACTATGTGGAATTATGCATATTAAGGCCTATTTGGTGTTTAAACTACTAGAATAGGCACTTTTAACTGTTTTTAGAGGGGGTCTCGAGGATTCAGATTTCAGCTATTTGCAGGTGGGTGTGGTCCCTAACTTCATGCTCCATAGAACTGGATTGTGTTTAATGCATTGTTGAACATCCAATCACTTTATTTGGGAACATTTGAAGTTTTTCCTGCACACCAACCTACTGTTGCTGAATGACAAGTATTTATCTTAACTGGAATGCAGCAATGTTTGCATTGTGGCAGTTTTACCTTGATGTGATATTTAACTTTCCCAGGATAGTGTTTGATGGTAAAAGTTTCTTCTTTATTGGGAGAGATCTCAAACCGCGGATTGTTCTGAAGGTGCCGCTTAAACTTGTCCAACAGGGTTTCATCTCGGCCCTGAGGGAGGCTGAAAGAGTAAGACAGAGAGAAAGAGTCACTTTACCTATGCAACATCTGGGAAAGTAAGTAAGATCAAAGAAATAAATAAAACCACAATTTAAAAAAAAGGTACAGAAAAGATGATCTGTTAGATTTCAGAGTCCTTCACGAAATGAAGGCTAAACAAAGACTTGAATATTTAAACAACTGGATAATCAAGTCCTGCTGTGACCTGCTCTTGTTTAGCTAGGCTTTAATTTTCCTAAACATTTGGATTTTGTTTTGATAAGCACCATGCAGTCATATTTTAGTCCTTCCTGAAACAGATTAAGAGATAAAGAAATCTGATGCAACAATTTTAACCTGATCTGCCAATCCAGAGTAAACAGTACTGGTCCTATGCTGCATTCCACATAAAGCTTAACCCAAATTTATTCCACTCCAATGGAGTTGGAAGATGAAAAATGTAAAAGGCATATCAACTTGAAAAAAACATTTCTCTTTTATGTACATTTAAAAAAATAAATGGTTTGTTGAAAATGACTTTTACTCTTCTCAATGATTTTTATGGAAAAATGTTTATTGGAAGTACAGCATTATAGCCTATCGCATAACTGTTAACAGGTTTTTTATGGATGCTTTGAATGTGTCGAGGAGCTCCAAGGCTTCGAGGTTCAAAGACCTCCTTTCCATCACCCTAATCTCTAGCTCCTGCCACAGATTCTCTATCAGATTTAGCTCAGGACTCTGGCTAGGCCCCTCCTAAACATTAAAATGACTTCCAGTCAAAAGAACCATGTTAGTAAAAATAGGATTACTTTAAACCTAAATCTGCTGGGGTTATGAATAATATTGGGCTGAACTGGATCTCTGCAATTTAAAGCTGGATGGAGGAACTCAACCAGTGTTCCACATGCAAGTCAGAAACCAAGAATCGTTGATTGTTGTGACACTATATCAGGCCTAGTAGTAATATAATAATAATAATAATAATAATCTGAAAACAATCGATTTTTCTATATTTTAAGCTTTTAAAAACTGAAACACCACAATGTTTTACATGAACAGCAGCTTTATTGTCAGATCAGGGAGGAACTTCTAACTACACAGGGGTGCTCCACATGATTTTCCCAAGCTAATGTTAGAAGTGGCTTCTTATGAATATGTGTGTCCTAAAATAAAGTTATCCTCAAATTACATCACAAGCTTAAAATGTTTGAAAATGGGCCTGAAAATAAAAAAGATCAGGCCCTTTTTAACTGATAAACCTTAACATAAAAATACAGAGCTTACAAATAGCTGTTATACAACGCTTTGTGTGCCACTGATGTATTAAGAAACAAACAGTTTATTACTACAACTTTTTCAGAGCTTTAAATGCACTGCAGCCGTTTTTCAGAGCGTTTTCCACCCTAGCATACTCCCATTTCTAAATTGTTAAACAGTGCTTTGAAAAACCAAGTGTGGAGTCCCCTTTTAATGTAAAATTTCACCTACTTGCTCTCCTCATTCAACAAGTGGAAGAGTCCCACTGACATGTCACTGAACAGCTGGATGCAGTCACTGTTGTCAGTAAAGTTGATGTTTTGCCAGGTTATGCCTTCAGACACATAATCCTCCTATAAGTTAATAAAATGGCAATAAATAATCACAGACCTCCCAAAAAATTAATGTAAATCAGTCCCTGAATCTGTGATTTAATGCTTTACATAAAAAAATAACTTAATACAAGTGACTGCAGAAGCAGCAGAAACTTGAACGCTCTGTCATGTTTATATGAATATAATAATACGAAAACATAGACCTACCTGCTCATATTTAAAGATGTTCTGGTTGATGTAAAATTGCTGCTTCTCATTGGCATAGTTGATGCACAGCTGCTCAAAACTGTTTCTCTGGAGGTTCTCAAACCCAAACATGTCCAGGACACCAATGGACAAACACTAAAGACGTGACACATACTCATAAAAAAGTGGCATGTGAGGCAGCTTTAATAATCTTCATATCATCCACAAACATTTACTGAAAGATCGGAGAAATATATAGAACATGAATCAACTTTTCAAACTTTTTGTTATTTACATTATTATATTATTTTTACATTATGCCACATGACTCCCTGAAAAAGATTTATCTTTTCAGTTTCAGGGAATTAAAAAAGTCTTAGAATCAGTGTTTTTCGATTATTGCTGAACTGAATCACGACTTACAGAGACGGATTCCTCCATGTCTCGTCTGTTGAGCATTGCGTGGTTAATGTGAAGGAGGATCCATTCAAACAGAGCACCGTATAAACACTTGGCCATGGAGTCACGTACTGAGATGGCCTGAAAACAAAAAAAAAACAGGGAAGATTAAACATACAGCTAAATCATACAGTTGTAATAACCAAAAATACCACACTTTTATATAGACAATAAAATTGATGTGGGGGGGGAAAACATAGAATCATTTAGCTGAAAATGGACAGATTTATTTAATTATAGGTAATAAAAGGATCTTCACTGTGCAACGCAAATGCTAAATTAAAATTCATTACCTCTTGTAGTGTGTAGGGTGAAAACACAGTGTAGTTTGCGGTCACTACCCTCTTCTTGGTTAAAACCCTCACCAGCTGCTCCTTTTTCACCTACAGATCAAATAAGAGAAGTTACAACTGAAAGTTGAGTATCTTCAGCTGCCAGTGAAATGCAAGGCAGCTATGCAGCAGTGTTAGAGGGGTTTAAGAAATTCATAAATATTGCCTTCATAATAAACCTAGCCGTGTATAGTACATTCAGCATTACCATAAGCAGGTCTGACAGTGAAGATAAAACCTCTGGGGGTCCAGCCTCCAGGACCTGCGTATCCTTTGACGGATTGTATGTCACATTTCCCAAGAGCAGGATGGCAGAAAGGACAGAAAAAATGCTGCAAATGGAAAAAAAGCAGAAGAGTTTAAGCAGTTCTAGAGTGGAAATAACACAAGCATGTTGTGAATGATTGAGAGTGTTCCCTCTCAGCTCTCTAGGCTGAGATTCCCAGGCAGGAAATCACCCATGTACAGAGTGAAGCGGTGCTACGCTCCTCCTCATCTACCAGTTGTTGGGCATTGACGGTCACGTATAATTTAAATATTTGTGTCAATACCATACTACAGTGAAACCATTATCATAGAGTGATAATCTCAGATCAGTCGCAAAATATAGGTCTACTGATCACTTGGATCAATTAGTTGGATTCTGTGTTTAGGAAAGGTATATTGTAGAGAAGCTACTGGAGGGGAGGAGTAACATTAAGACAGATAAAGCAAAACAATGAGCTCAACAAGTCAGTCAGAATGGGACACATTGCATTTTTGCATCCATTTCAAGAAAAACGCTAGAATATTCATAAAATTTCAGCTTCACCAACAACTTTGATTCAAAGCATTTTTAAAAATATTTTTTTCACTGCTTGCCATCACATAACGCCTAAGTGCAGCACATCATACCTGATCATTTTAGCTTCAACACCTACTTAGTCTATAAAACATGTACATATTCTGGTCTAAAGCATCTTTTCAAACACTAATTTATGAATGTTTCAAAGCTAAGAACAAATCTCCAAATGACTGTAAAGCTCAACTTTTCAGGCAAGTAGGATCTATAACGGCCTCTAGTGGTGTAAAAATTCTGAGCAATTTGTAACTTGTTTATGCTTTTGCATGCTTATTACAAGGTAGCATAAAATTGCCCTCTTAATTGAATGTGGGTTTTATTTGTAACTCACAACACTTCTGATTAATTAGAACTTGAGTGTTCAATCTTGATCTTGTTAAGTTTGCGAGTTCCTATTGCTGTGATTTAACATTCACCAGGGGCTTAAACCTGAACATGCACCAAACTGCTGCTGGTGTTTCCATTTGCACATTGTGTCCCAAGGCTTTCAGGGGCGCTGGCTGGAAAATGTGCTGCATTTTTCTCCAGCCCGACATTAACAAGCTCTGACATGTTACTGACACCGGTAAAGAAAGCAGAAACTTCTCGACAGTGCTTAGTTTCAGTTACACTTTGCTTGCTCTCTGCACTAGTTCTGTTGGCAAACAGGTGTACACTTTAGGTGTGGGCTGAGAAGCCTCCAAACAGGATGAAAGCACGCCTATAAAAGAGCATTGTTACTGCAAAAAAAATCAATGCATTTTCTAAATTTCATAATGGATTACAGCAGAACATAATCAATTAGCTGTTAAACTAGTATTAGCTTTCTTAAAAAACACCAAGTAAAGAGTACTTTGAAATCAAAATTCGAAGTCGTTCAACTTGATAAATTTCCCCCCCAAAACAGTGGTAAGCTTTAAGCAAGCTTGTGGCATTTCAAATATGTAGCAGATTACAACCACATGTACCGCTTCTTAGTGGAGGTCAAAAAGCCAACCATCTCCAAAGCTTGCTGCAGTCTTTTGTACTCCTGTTTGGGATCGTCGTCATCATCTAAATAAACCTCCTCCTGCAGAAAAAGTGAAGGGGGACAAAATCAGAAACAATGTGTTCGTGCATAGGTCGTGTATTTAACCAGTGTACTCTATCAGCATTACCTGGGAAATTTCCAGAAACGCCAGTAAATGTATTTATAACCCCCCCCCCCAAAAAAAAACCATAAGCGAGGTCAGACACTGATAATGGACAAGAAGGACTGACTTGCAGTCTCCACTCCAATTCATCCCAAAGGTGTTCTATTGGGTTGTGTCAAGGACAGGACTCTCTGAAGTCTGCTTCATGGACCTTGCTTTGTTCAAAGGTGTGCAGTCATGATGGGGCAGGGAGCAGCCATCTTCAAACTATTCCCACAAAGCTGGGAGCATGAAATTGTCCAAATGTCTTAGTACGCAAAAGTATTAAGTATTCATTGAGCGGCCGAGCCAAACTCCTAAGAAACAGCCAATATCGTCCCTCAGCCATCATACTTTACACAGTGCAGTCATGCAAATGACGTGATCCTTGGAATTGTGAAACCCAGAGTTGTCTATTGGATTGCCAGACAGAGAGACATAATCCACTAAAGAAAATACCACTTTGCTGCTTTACACCAACCCGTACGATTCTTTGCATTTCACTTAGTGACACAATTATTATTTAGGAGCTTTAGAATAAATTGGTCAGATTAGAAATGCATAACACGTTTTTCATATTTTAATTTGTAAAAATATTTGGAAACTATGTATTTTTTCCTCCACTTCATAATTATGCACTATTTGGTGTTGATTTATCACGTAAAACAAAGGTTTTTGTGGATATGACATTTCTAAACAAACAAGTATACTTTTGCAATTCACTATATGAAAGAGGAACAAACATGTTAGATTTTTAGAAATGCGTTAAGCTAAGTCATTCACCTACTACTGTGGTTTAAGGGGGAAATGGGTAAAGACTAATTGACTAAGTCTAATTATGATTCAATTTTTCAATTTCCATGGTAATGTTATTTTAAAGCATGCGGGAAGGCTATAAGTTAGTCTTCTGATTAGAAATGTCATGACCAAAAGGTCTTCTCAAAAGATAAATTACAGGTTTCATCCAATCTCTAAGGTGAGATCACATGATTCATTGTGTCTTAAATTAGGTCATCACTTCCTCTTTCTCTGCCACGGTAAACCATGTAGATCAAAAGTACCTGGTTGAGATAAACATAGTCCTGCGGCTTCAACAGATGAAACTCTTCCTGCTCCTCTCTGGACGCACCTATCAGCAGACAGTAGAACACATGGTAGTTCCTGTGGAACAGACGTCGCAAAGGGCCATTTAACTTTAGTCATCTGCATTATAGTTGCTCATTCTGATGTCTAGCAAATATAGTTAAGCCGGCTTTTAGATATCACGGTTATATAAAGATATAACAGGTAATAAATTACCCATCTGATATTTGAATCATAATCCGAGTTGATTAATTGAATATTTTATACCTTTCATTTTTACTTCTGGACACCAGACGGTCCTTTTCTAGCAGAAAGGTCTTAACAAATGCCCTGTAATTTATGCAGAAAAAAAGCGTTAACAGATATAGGAGGAAAACTGCTACACAAAATAAATAACTGGAAAATGATGTACAATGCACAGTCTTTATAAAGAAACCTAAAGACTATAAAAGCATATGATGTCTTACCCTCTGATGACACCACTCTCCAAGTAGATGAGCTGGATGAACTTCCCAAAGCGGCTGGAGTTGCTATTTTCTGCTGTCTTGGCATTGCCAAATGCCTGTAAAACGGATGCAACACAGATTAATGTCAAACAAAATAGACAGAAAATAGCATAAGAACCATTTCAATACATAAACATGGTAAATATTTCTTGCATGTAGGAGTTAAAAAAGTACAGAGCATCCGGTGGATGGCACAACACTTAGTTCATTGGCAACAGTATAATAGACAGAAATAGTCTGAATATGAACATTTCCGTCTTTGCATCATGACAATCATGGACCATTTTTACATTTTTGTGTTTCTAGTATCATAAAATATAACTGATCTGGTATTTAGCAGGTACTAATTTGATTCAAATCCAACTTCTTATGCTTATTTCAAGAGCAACCAAGTCAAAATGGATAAGATGTTTGCAAAACTAACTACTCCCCGTGTTTGAATAGCTTGCAGACTACAGGTGGGAAATTTCGGACTTGGAGGGCCTGCATGTGTTAAATGTTTCCCTTAATTTTTTATTTTTATTTTTTTTACACGTATTCTGTCGGGCAGTGTGGAGCTCAGAATTGGTGTCTGACTACCAAGTAGAAGCCCGACAGATTTACTATCACAAGTGGAGCATTACGGCTTTTGCTTGAGCACTTCGCTTGCTATTACTATGTGTAAGAAATCTTTATTAGAAATTGCTGTGTTGTTTTTCCTGGAGACAGAAAATAAAGGAGAAGAAAGAAAAAAGATGAAGAGAGGTAGGAAAAGAAGTTAAGAGGGAGAGGGTAAGCTGAAGATAAGAGAGGAAGGGGAACAAAGAAAACACAATAAAAACATCCCACTCCCCCTCCACACCCAGAGGGAAGCAGGGAGAGGGAAAAAACCGACAAAACACATCAAACATCGCAAAATGAGAACTACACAACCGCAACCCATAAACAGATATATAAATTCAATAACAGCGTCACTGAAAAGCTCATGGGATCGATTATTACGAGATTTAGAAATCTAAAGCCCAAGTAACCCAAGTCAAAGAATGTATCTGTAAACACTAGAATCCCCACACCTGTAAGTGTGTGTGTGTGTGTGAGCATGCTGGTACATATAAAGTTTCTCTATACAGTGTTCAATAGCTATAGCTAAAAAAAAAAAGTTTCCCTTAAGGAGCACCACCTGCATTTAGGCTGCTGCAGAAGTTGGTGATTGAGGTATGTTGGAGCAGAAAAACATCTAAAACATGCAGAACATGGACCCGCTGGGACTGAATTTCCCCATCTGCCTTGTAGATCCAACTTAAGGAGCATCTTGAAGCCATTGATTTCTTTCGGACTTTATCATCGTTTTACATTAAACATTGTTCTTAACAAAAACACTATAGTTCAATGAGTTTTCAGATTTGTTTTTGCACAACTCTCTTAATGTCCTACCATAGCATTTCTAAAGGGGTGTGGTTTGGACTTTGACTGGGCAATGAAACCAACTGATTCTTTTTATGTTGTAGGTTTGCTGCTGTGTTTGGAACCAAGACTGGAACCACGGCTGTCAGTCAGATGTCATCACATTTGGCTCTAAAAAACTTTGGTATACAGAGAAATTCATAGTAGACTAACTGCAACAAGGCCAGGTTGCAGAAAATTTACCCTAATCATTTTTAAATGCTAACTGAGGCATGCAAAGTCTGTAATGTAACTACTGGGATGACCTTGCTTAAATATCAACTGCTAAAAAGATTTATAACTGTCTCAAATGCTTTCAAATTGTGAAAATTGTTTCTCATGCTGGACTTCTAATTGCTTGAAAACCCTTCTTGGTTAACCTGGAGCTTCTCCAAGATCACTGTTGATGTCTTTCTATCTTAGCATTGGGTGAACATGCATCTATATGCTGCAGACCAGCACACACAAAAAAAACCTTAGCTTTACAGAGGTAGTCACACTTGCCACCGATGATGAGATAGGTATATTTGACTAGCAGCACCTGGCTGTGACCTTTCTTACATAAAGAGTAAGGCTGTACCCTTAAAAAAACAAAAAACAAACAAAACAAAAAACACATACAGCAACCTGTGTTGCATTTTTGTACACTTGAGGCAAGTCTGAAAAAAAGAATCTGGTAAAGAACAAATTAATTTTACCTTTTTTCCCCAAATAAAACTGATAAAAAAACGACAAACGAAGATGCAGATTTTTGTTTGATACTCAGTTTTAAAACTTATAATTTACAGTAGTTTTTTTTGTATCGCATCTTTTCGTTTATTCAAAAAACATCAGCAACCTAAATGAATTTTGGATAATTCATCACTAATCTAAACAACAAACTCAAACATAAACTAACAATTGAGGAAATGATAAGGCATACCTTAAGGCCTTGAAGAAAACTTATTGTACAGTTAATTCCTCTAAGTCCTGCAGACAGTATGCTGGGTCTTGCAAAAGTATTAATGGTATTTGAACTTTTTTACATTAAAAACAGTTTATTATCATTTTACCACTTTCATCTCAATAAAAACATTTCTTCTTTCTGGTTGTGTTTTGAAATAAGGTAACAAAGTTCAAGAGGCATGAATACTTTTGCAAGGCACAACTGACCCCACTAACACAAAGCTAAAAAGCTAAAAAAGCACAAATTGGCTGCTGTCAGACTTTTTTTAACTTTCAAACACAAACTGTGTTCACATCAGCATCTGTAGGAACTGCTGACCTTCATTTCATTTAATCGGTTTCTGTTCGAACAAGCCAGAGCAGCGTGTCTGCAAACACTGAGCCAGACTGTATTGATCACTTGCTCACTTAAACGCCTTTAAATCATGGAAATGTCCCTACCCAGAGCACAGATGAAAATTTAGCAGAGGGATTCTTCTCATGCATGAAAGACTTAATTTAACTGGTTATTATTCAAATAAATGTGAAAGATGGGAACACAGCAGAAAGGCATGTGTAGTGAACGAGGCAGACGGTACAGTAAAGAGACAGGAGGTTCAACTTTTTCAGACGAGGGGCTGATTGCTCTGAAAGAGATGACGAAGAGAGGGTCCTTCAAAAAAATTTCCCACCTACATGCAAACTGGAAAAAAAGTGCTTAATGGTCTGCAGACATGCCATAAAGTAATTGCCTTAAAAAGTAAGAAGGTTGGAAAAAACAAAACAAAATTGGAACCTTTAACTGATACGAAGGCAGCACGATAGTAAGAAAACATGCGATAGTGGTAGAGAAGGTTGTGATAACGAAAGCACTAGCAATTAATACACAAAAACCTGACGAAATGATGTTAATGTCTTTTTGCTTTGAATTCAATGTAACTATAGAGCATCAGATAGGGAGTAATCTGTCCAGCTACTGAAAAAAAAAATCATTTTCATCTCAGTAAGATGGTTTCAATGAAAAGGTTGCGGGAGTAGTATGGGTCTGCTGTGTTGGCAAAAATAAACAACTAAGTTAACTGTAACATCTTAATGCTCTTCGAACACATTTAAGAGCACAGAGAGCCTGAATGCATAGTAAGCATATAATTAGCAGAGCAATTAGTGCTGCCCAAGCAGTGTTGGCATTAATGTTAAATTTGTGAAATATTGTCACATTACAGCCCTAATTGAGACACCAACATTTTCACTTTGAGGAGAAGAAATACAATTAAGAATAATCACATTATGGGACTCTCACCTATAACACTTGAGTAAAATAACATGTTTTTAGACAAGAAATTTAAACACCTTTAAAGATATAAAATACAATATAATAGGTTTAAATTAAAATGGAAAATTGATACAAAATTTTGCTTCTAAAATGATCTAATATCTATATTTGTAAGGGCAATCCAAACCAACCTAGCCCTAAGGTAAAAACTGTCAGGGCCACCTTTAAAAGTGACACCAGCCATCAAGTGTTTACAACAGCCGACAATGAGTCTTTTGCATCGCTCTGGGGGAGCAAAATTGTTTTAATTCAGCCTCATTGGAGGTTTTCTCAGCATGATAGGCATTGATAAGTTCTTACCACAGCATCTTGATTGTATTTAGGTTGAGAATTGGTCTAGGCAACTTCATATGTTTTTGTTGAACCAATCACAGTTGGACTTGCAGGTGTGCTTTGGATCATTGTATTGCTGCTTAAGCCAAAAAGATAAAGGTTAAGGTCGCGAACTGGATGGTTGGACATTCTTCTTCAGAATATTTTGGTAGAGAGCAGAACTCATGGTTCCATCCTGATGCAGTAAAGGAGCGCAAGACCACCCCACTACTGCCTCCACGTTGGCCTATAGATATATTCTTTTTCTGGAATGCTGTGTTAGTATTACACTAGATGTAACAGGATACACATGTTCCAAAAAGCTTCCCTAATCATCTGTCAGTCCACAGAATATCATCAAAATGTTAATTGAAAATTTGAGTAAATTTGGTTGCAAGGCCACACCTGGGAAGGTTCATCATTGTCTAATGTTTCTCCATTTGTGGCTCTCACTGTGGCTCCCTGAAATCTTTATAAACCTATAAACATATGTCTTTTTGTTAGATCAACACACGATTTGTTGCTTTTCATGACTGTTTTGCTTACTTCATGTTGCCAGACAGGTTCTTTGTAAGTGGCCTCTTTAATCTACAAGTAAGGCAGTAATCAAGTGTGGGTGTGGAAAGTGAAACCGAACCCTAAATGTGGTTAAATTTTATGTGAGATTTTGCATTATTTATCTCCATAATTTAAGTAAATATTGAGCTACTAAAATAAATAGATGGATACACGATGGTTAAGATCATGAATTTGAAATAGGTTGTATACATGTATGAATTAGAAGTACATATGGAGATAGCAAGGAATGGATAAAAAAGGGCTTATTGGAGCAAATTAAATCAAACAATTAATTACTTTTCTGTGTATTTTTACTGTAATACCTTAAAGTATTATTTATTTGATCGAAATAATCTCTAGAAATGTTCTGTGGAAATGTAAAGCAACAAAAACTGCAACAAAAGCAGCAGGACAAGAGCTGAAATAGCAAAGGCCAAAGAGAAATTACACCCATTGGTTTCAGTCCTGAAATATTTACAGTGCTGCTAAAGGATGAGGTACTACACTTATCTCAATGAAGGATATATATGTAAAAGAAACCAAAAACTATTTAAAATCTGACTCTGTTGTCTTTGTAATATAACTATTGTGTTTTGGAAATATGATTAATTAGTATGGTGCAGAAATCTGTCGGGAGATTCCAATTTTTACTAATCTACAATCTCCCATTAGTTGATTTAAGCACTGTTTGACATAAGAAAGAGCTGGAAAGTCTTTAAAAAAGTACCTTAAACAATGAAAAGAGAAGGAAGCTGATTTATTCTTGATTACATGGGTTTGCCAGCAGACCTGGCTGAGCCTGTTCGGACACGTTTCTGTTTCTCTTCACGCTCCGGTGTTCCCTCAAAGACAACGCCCTGCAAAATTCTTTCGGTGGAGCTTCACAAACGCATAACTGGAGCATAAATTCACCCCGTTAACGCTAAGGCAAACACCAGCTTTGTTTGATCTAGTTAGAAGATACATTTAATTATAAATCACTAACATTTTCAATGGGTACAGAAGGTGGGAAGGAAGGTTTTCTATCACCAGGAAGAAAAAAAAAGAAGTAGCTTTTTCCCAAACATAATGATGGCACGATAACACTGAAAAAAAAACAAGAAAGTATGAAGTTTTGACTTCAGAGAAATGGGAACAGGTTCTGCAGAATGAGTCATGCATACAAAGGAAATCCCAAGATGCTAAACAAGGAGAACAAATGCAGAAGCATCAGCTAACACTAGCACTCAGTTTAACAAGTTTTAGGAAAAACAATGATTTCAGTTATTACTTCTTAATCATTTTCACAGTTAAAAAAATCTTAAAAGCTAAATTCATCTCTTGAATCTTGCAGAACCTGTTTTTGGAGGGGATCAGAATCCACGTTTCATCACCGTACAATGAATGGTTGGGCCCTTTGGGATTGTGGATGTGTGTAATCTGTAACCATATCAGTCGAACCGTTTTTATGGCATCTGTTTAGATGGAAAGATAAAGAAGAAACCTGAGGGGGGCAAATTTCTGTTATTTCCACACCTACTGCTTGAAAAAAATAAATAAGTGAAGAGTCAAATGCAGCCACATGAATAAAACTGTTACGACAAATCTGACTGTTTGTTCCCCAATACCGCAGCTTAAATGAAGTGAAACCCGCTAATGCCACGGTTTCAACTTGCAGATCTGTTCTCAGGCCACAAAGTAAAAAAAAAAAAGAAGCTGTTTTTCCTCCAATTGGACCTAAATAAAGCTACATTTTGCCATGCGTGTTCTTTAAATTGCATTGTTGATCCCCTGAGAACAATCCAAGGAGGCAAGTGTGTCCCTCAGGAACCGTTTGGCAAAAGTTTTGTATCCGTCGACAGATTAGATTTTCGCAACAGATGACCGAAACTGAAATCTTGGGGAGGGAAAAGTGTGTGAGAAATTTGTGCTCGTTACTTATTGACAAAGATAAAGTAGCACAACTTGGACTTTACAGCCATGGAATGTACTACGATAACACTTCAACCAGAAGCGACATGTTGGAGAGTCAATACCAGTCAACATACTGGGCCTGGTACTGGAAATGTCTTTATATACAGCCCAACTAGAAATATTCAGATGTTAATTTCTGTGGAAAAGGCCCGAATCAGTCAAAGTTTATTTCCACTTACTTTGTTGTATATCTATTTAGAGTTTGTCTTTGAACAAAACTACTTGTATTTACTCATTTGCAGACCAGTGCTTGAACATTTTCAGAGGTACGGCTTCAGTTTGTTAACCTACTTTTTTTAGACTGATTATTTATGACTGCAGCACCTTAAAAAAAGCTTTCCCAACCCTTATACCGTTTCATATTTTGACAGGTTACGACCAGAAACCTGCACTGCATTTCATTGAGATTCATTGTAATATACCAACACAATGTTGTGCATACCTGTGAAGCAGAATGAAAATGATCCATGGTTTTTACAATGCTTTACAGATAAAAAAACCCACTGAAGAATCTGAAACGCATATGCCTTCAGCCCAGTTTACTGTAATTCCTTTATCTAATCAGTAAATGAAGTCCAGCTGTGTGTGTCTTTGTATAAAAACAGCTGTTCTGTTAAGGCCTCAAAGGTTTGGTTGGAGAACATTAGTGAACAAACAGCATCATGAGGAACAAGGAACCCAATAGACATTTGAGGGTTGGAGATGTGGAGAGGTTTAAAGCAGGGTAAGGTTTTTAAACAATATTGCAAGCTTTAAAAATCTCAAAGAGCATTGTTTGATCCGTAATTTGGATGATGTTAACAGTTTGACACAGCTGCAAAACTATGAAGATGGTACTGTCCACTTGAGAGAATTGATAAGGGAAGCAGCCAAGATGCTAATGTTAACTCTGAAGGAGCTGCAGCGATTCAAAGAGAATCTATTGGTGTGACAAATGTTTGCTATACTCGCCACAGATATCACCTTCAACTAAGAGAGACAAGAGCATAGAAATAGTTGGAAGAAGAGTAAAAGAAAACCCATCCAGTTTGCAGTTTGATATCAATTATATAGTTGAAGCAGCATACAATAAAGAAGAAGGTGCTCAGGATCAAGGTTTACATGTTTGGTCTGCATGGAAAGACACTGTGCACATTAACTTGAACACACAATCCATACTATAATATGTCGGAGGGGGAGTGTCATGGTGGGGGAATGCTCTTCTTCAGCAGGGATATGGTCCTGATCAGAGTTGACAGAAAGATGAATTGGGTTAAATGCAGGGCAATCCTGAAATGAAACCTTTTTGACGCTCCAAAAGATTTCCAGCTGAGGTGGAGTTACACCTTCCATCAGGAGAACAACCCTTAACCTACAGCCAGTGCTACAGTGGAATGGTTCATACTGAAGCATAGCTCCACCCTTACTGCCGCTGAGAACCGGTGGGAGGACTTAAAACTGACGTTTACAGAAACTCTTCATCCAAAAGTTCACTAACATAAACGGTTTTGCAAAGAAGAATGGTTAAATTGTAAATACCTAAATGTCCAAAGCTTTTAGAAAGAAAACCAAAAGATGTGCATCTCTAATGTAAGCAAAAGATGGTTCTACAAAGCATTGAAACAGGAGAACTAAATTCAAAATTATGTTTCAAAACATTTTAGTTCACAATCATGTGAAACCCTCTGTTGCATAAAAACCCAAAAAATACAATGAAGTTTGTAACATGAAAGAATGTAATATACAGTTTAGGTTACACTAGGCACAGTTTAGCCTCTTGTTTTTGCTTAAAATACGAAATAGAACCTAATTTTCCACATAAACAAGTACTTGAGCACCAACAAGAAGATTTCCAAACATCTGCTAGCTGGAGGTTTGGCATATTGTAGAAAAATAACAGAAAGGATGATGCATTTCTCAGGTTGTGTAATGTATTAGTTTGCTGTTGTTTTTGGTTCAGAGAGTTTCTTTTCTGTGTAACACTTCCTCTTGTCAGTGACTTGCCCATATCCTTATTTTCCAAGCACTCATACTCAAATACAAGGACTAGACAGAAAATGAGAGAAAAAAAAAAACTTGAGAAACAATTGATAAATATCACTTTAAAATACTTTAAAACATCCAGTTCATTGAGGAAAAGTATAAAGACATTAAAGGTGGTTTACTTTCATAGCACAAGATTTAAGGTACAGCACAGCCTGTGGAGGGTTGCTGCATTCCTTCACAAACACTATGATTTTGTCTTTAATGTATGATTAACAGACTTTGACTGTTAAAAATCCATAAGCCCTCAGTGGTAAGTAGATATGCAGATGTTTTTATTGCACAAGGGAGGGACATTCTTTAGTGCAACTTTCCGTTTCAGAACTTAAATATCAAAACTGATACGAGACTAGTATAGGCACATCTTAACTGATGCCCCAAAGTAGACAAGAAATAAAAAAGAACCGCAACTGATCTGCTGATAAGCGAACTTGTACCATCGTGAGTCAGACTCTTCTTTACTTTACTGATATGAGCCCAGAAAGAAACCTCTTAACTTTATTATTTCTTGGTGTAACTTGGAGCAGATGGATCAGAAGAAGCAGATGTTCAGCCTACAAGATGTTCATTTTCTAATTCAAACCGGGGCTGGTTCTTACAGCTACCAATGAGTGTATGGGAATGAAAGTTGGAAATGCCTTTAACACATCAACAAGTTCCTCTCACGGCAAGACTCCTGATAAAATCGTAATAGGGCTACAAACAGAATATTTCCCATGAAAGTCAACAACTCTTGTTTTTTTTCAGTTTATGCATTTTGACAAAAACAGGAACAACTCAGTTGTTCAGCTGATCTGATTTGCACAACACACATCATTAAGCCAGATTTACATATTTGAGGCAGTTTACAAACTAAGGACACGCTCCATTAAGTTTGTGCCAACTTCACCACATTTACTTGACTTTCCTAAAAACAGAATTGTTAAAAATGTTCAAGTTCTGCCTGAATCGGAACCCAACCCATGTACTGAACCACCGACGCAGCCAAATACACAACCAGTCGCCCCCAGAGAAACCTTATTCTGCAAAAAACAGCAACTTTACAATGTGACTTATTAGTAGCTAACAAACTAATTACCAGTTTAATGTTAAAATATATATTTCTTCTTTATAAAAAGACTGGATAGATTATTTGATGCTTGTTTAACCCCTCCCACACCTCAAAAAAAGTTTTAAATGATATTGTTGTGTTTGAATAAAAGGATTTATTGATTGATCTCAACCAGTCTATCACATTTTGAGCTTCAGATGATCGAATGCAGTCCAGATACTTAAAAAGAGGAAAATTGCCATTTAATTTAGCACTTTAGTTTGTGACACCCAGAGCAGTGAGCCCTACTCACCAAATTGCCTATTTTGCTGTGCTTACTCATATCACATAAATTTTTCTGACTCCTACAGATTTTACATTCAGGCTGTGAAAAGTTTTTGATGCCAGTGACGTGCTGCAGCAGTGACCTACCTCTAACACCGGTCCGGCCCCCAGAATGGCTCGCTCCAGTCCGCCTGAGTACATCCCCTGGCTGAGTGTTGTCAGGCAGTGGATGAGGTAGCTGCTGCTCTCAGTCTTCCCTGATCCACTCTCGCCAGATATCACAATGCACTGGTTCACCTGGCTGCTCAGCATGTTTCTGAAGGCTACGTCGGCTATGGCAAATATATGGGGACTCAGTTTGCCTAGTGGCTGGTTCTCGTACAGTTTGACATACTTTGGGTTGTAATAAAGAGGTAAAAACTTATTGGGATTGATGGCGACTAGGATGTTGCTGATGTAGGTGTAGATTTTGCGCTTTAAGAAGCGCTGGCGTAAGACCTGCATGACGCCCTCCTCGGTCACAGAGGAGAGGTTGCAGAGGTCATCAGAATCCTCTTTAGACGTTCCTACTTGCGTTGCTCCATTGTCGCTCTGCTGCAGGATGAAGTAGTAGCCCTGGCTCCGAGGGTGCCATTTCTGTGTCTCTGGAGGCCATAGCAGGACTCGCAGCAAAGGGCAGTCCCCATTGTCCAGCGGTGTCTCTTCGCTCCCGTCCTCCCTCACCTCCAGCAATATGTAGGTCTGGCTGGGGTCCAAGTCCAGCGTGACCACAGCATTGTGGATCACAGTCTTCGCTGTGTCCTTGATGCTAACCTGCAAGGGGCAGTAGGCTTCTGTCTCCAGAGGCAGCCTAGGGTAGATCTGCACAACACGGGCTTCTTCATGATGGTCAGGGGTACCTGCTCCATCTGTAGTGCTCATCCTGATCTAGAGACAGGCTTCTGCATAACTCACAGCCCACCATACACTGTAACGACCAAACACAATAGAAGAAAATACATTAAGTAAAATAAATATTTGAAAAACTATGAAAATCCATGGAGAACATGGATAGAGGCAGAGTTGTAAGTACCTCGAGGAAACATCTGTAAAAAGCCTTTAAATAAGTCGGTCTTTTAATGTAAGCATAATTTCACACAGAAAAAGTGACATAATAAATGAATGATTAAAAAAATTAAATAAAATCACCAGAGGAAACATTAATGGCATCCCAGCTTGCAACCAATGTCACTCTAGGGGAGCATACTTTCTTACAACGGCCAGTTCGCCAAGATCTTATTTCATAAAACTTCCTGCTTTCGTCTCAATTATTATAACACAGAGGCCCTCATGGTAAAGGCAAAGGGGACGTCACAGGTTAACTGGAGCGTCACGCCTCATGGATTGAACCCACCAAGCAGCCATGCCTCCTGAAAACCAAACAGTATGCAGGAAATCCTCCTAGATGTGGGGTGGGAGAAAATATGTGTAGCCCATTCAGATTACCTGTCCCTAAAATGTCAGCAGCAAACAGGATACTCAACACAGAAGTGGTGCCAACTCCTGACTGAATGCCATACAAGACTCCTTTAGGAGTTTCTTCTCTAACCAGAACATTTCATACTTCGCAATTACTATAAAAATAATATATTTGCTGTTGATATAGTTTCTGTTGTCGTTATACCCCCGTTTACTTCACTTAGTAATGCATGTAAACTGAAAGGCTGAAATTGATCTCTTGCACTGTTCTAGATACTCCTTGGTTTCTGATCTTCTTTCATTCTCTCCAACGGTTTTCTTTTGGATCTGGGTCCGGGGACTAACTTCTCCTAAAATAAAGGTAATTTTGTGCACGAATAATAATTACTGCTAATTTGGACATCAGTCTGAATGATTAACGTGTTCAGTAAGACCCGTTGAAGACCCATTTTCAGTACTTGTAGAATGGACCAGATCTGCTTTAAAAATGTCTGAGAATTTTCCCATTTCCATACTTAACAGGGGTTGTCAGAGGTTTATTGACATCCTTTGTTTCATTCAACACCCACTTTGAATATTGCCAAAAAGAATTGAAAAGCCAAATCTTCAGAATCCACAAATGTTTTATTCATTTTTGTATTTCAAAGAGTTCATGACTGTATGAAGCTTATGAAGAGAAACAGGCCGACAGCATCACAGATCCTCCACTGTACTTAACAATAGAGGTGCTTTCCAGGATATTTGTTTGTTTTACACAAAGCCACTGTGTTTATTGCCGAAAAGCTCAATCTCCAGATTCATCCAACCAAAGCACATGGTTTCCAGTGGAAATAGTATTTAGCCAACTACAAATGCAAGCACCTGCATTAGTGGGAGAGAAAAGTTTTTTTCTTCACAGTATACCTCCCAAACAACCAGTTGGCATGTGTAAAGCATTCGAGTCACGTCATATTTGAACCCCAGGCAAACAGAAAGCCACAGGTTACAACTAGTTAGAAGTTCCTAGAAGCTTTCATCAACATAAAAGGGAAAAGAACAAATAGTTACGTTTATTTTATTGGGATTGGTAGGGGTACCAACAATTCTGCCATTGTTATTTTAAGAAAAATACATTTTTTTTAATGTAATTTCCTTTTGATCTTTCCCCCCTAATGTGCTCAGAATGAAGTTAGGATATTTCTAGAATTTTTCCGGAAAAGATTATGAAGCTGCAATGAAAGATGAATTTATTTTAAGCTTTTAGTTAGATCTCAACCCGTTTTTGTTTACTTGTTCCACACTTCTAGTATCAGCACGCCTTCCTGGAAAACAAATAACCCTTCCATAATCAACATAATCCCTAACACCGATCATCTATCCTTGACAAACAGTAAAGAGTAACAGGTGTTAAACAGACTAAATGTCAAATTAAGCCTCACCTTCAAGCAAAGTGTCTCATTCCATCTTTAGAAGCTGAAAAACACACTGACAGGGGAGAAAAACAAAGATACCTGAACTTCTGCTAGACGATTAACGAACTCCTGTCAAACAACTTCAGGGGAAAGAACGTCACCTGAAATTCCCAAAAAAGAAAAAGAAAAAAGGTGCGAAAAAAAGAACGAAAAAGCGAATTGTTTCCAGTGATAAAAATAAACGCGTTTGTCTTTACTTATACTTCTCTGAGAAAGAATGCAGGATTGCTGTTTTCTCGTCGTCTCAGGCGAGAAGTTATCGTTACTTCCTACATTTCTCTCTACACTCACGCACGCACGCACACACACTCACACACGCACATCCGCTGACGAGGTGGGAATTAATGGATGATTTCCCGTTCAATGAAGCGGGAAACACCACTGCCTTAAAAAACATAAAAATTACCCTAAAAAAAACAACATATCAAGTAATACGTCAGATACCGTCCCCGTTAAAATCATTTAAAGACGGTCACAGGCAAAAGATAATTGCCTTAAATTGCTGGTGCACGTGAGTTGTGGGCATTGAGCGCCCCCTTGTGGCACCTTAAATTATTATATTGAGATCAAAGCTCACCAGAAATTCAGTCACACTTTTTTATTTTAAACTCATACACTTCATTGCAACATCCACAAATAAATAAATAATACTTAAAATGATACTTGTATGTCTTTTTTACCTTTGACTTTTCTTAACAAGAGTATAGATTTTAACAGCAAGCCCCTTCAGGGTGTCGTTGTTGGAGCTGAAGGTGAAGATGATCACGTTGAGCTCGCCTTGGAGTGTCTTCAGCGAGTTGTTAAAGCAGGATCCTCGAATAACAGTTTGCATCCCAGCTGGGGTTGATCCACTGGTACCAGAGGCCCCAGAACTGCTGGAACCATCATTGGGCACAGAGAGCTTTTCTCCAGGAGCTCCAGCTCCCACCTTCAGAAAAATGTTTGAATTTGCTCCTTTATTTGTCATACAGTGTGGATTTAAATACTTAAACAAAAAACAAAGTTCAGCCTGGAGGTTGTCCTCTGAAAGCACAGAGTAAATCTTTTTTGGAAATTGCAATTATGCGGAGTACTAAAAACTCAACTCTATGTTGATTAGACTTTATGTAGGGAGAAAAACCCAAAGACCAAACTTCTAGTTACAACATTAATAATAAAAAAACAAGCAGGAAAAAGAATAACTGTATATAGAAATTAGGGTGCAACTGTTTTTTTTCAATGCTTGATTGATTTTATGTAACTTTTACCTTGATGGTATAAACAATGGCTCCTGATGCTGTCAAACAGAATTAATCGGTGTATGTTGAAGTTTCAAATAAAGCAACAAACAATAATAAGTAACTGACATTAAATCTGTATGTGTCAATAAATGTGGGTTGACTCCCTCCTTTTTTCTTGCAAAAGTGGAAGCATGAGAAAACCCCAAAACCCCAAATTTAAAGCAATGCTTTCGTCCAATGTGAAGCTCAGAGTGGTTTAAGTGTCACAGAGAGGTCTGCATTCAAATTTCCAGTAACATAAAAAGGACTAAAATTTGCTTGTGTAATATGTGTTGTGAAATCATGCAAATTTATTTTTCCTCTGTGCAGCCAGTTCACATAGTAAATATCTATTTTTGTAATGCTGTATTCATCAGTCAAAACATTTTAGGATGTAATGATACAGTAATGCATCACTGGTCAGCTGTCCTGTGGCTGCTTCTTTTTAAACCTACAAGTAATAGCTATAAACAACAGTAAAATTCATAGGAGCGAAGGAAAGGGTTTTTAACATATATGGTTGTAGTTGGATGTTTACATACGATCATCAATATGGGAATTATTAGAATATTCTGTGTGTTTTCTGCCATTATTTATTATTTTTTTTGCATAATGTTGTGAGTTGCAGTAGCACCCAAATGCAGACAGGCTAAAACTATATTCTTTTTTTTATTGTAAACAGGCTTCTGGAACAGCCTTAGCTAAAGATTTGAAAACTTATATTCTGTTACTTTAAATTGGTTGGTTTCCTTTTACAAACCATATTTTTAACATAGTTGATTAATTTTGTGAATAGACAACTTTATCCAAATGTACCCATCTAGCTATTGTTTTAAGGAGAAGTTAAATAAGTTTGAGGTAGTTGTCTTCATTATTTCATCCAACTTACAATGCATGAGGCACTTAGCAATGAAAAAGACCCTCACCATGATGCCATCGTGCTTCACAGTTGGCACACTGTTTTGTTCATTGTTTTCTCATTTCTCATCTTGACTCCTCTAAATATACTTCTTGTCATTGTGGCAAAACAGCTTAATCTTCATCACTAAATAAAATAGTTTTCCAGAAGGCATTTGGCTCGAACATTTGAGGAGAATCAAGCTGAGTTTTGGAGCAAAGGTGTTCATGCCAATTTTTCCCTCTTCGGTGACACTGGTGTTTCAGTTACATCTAATCTTGGTAAGCAGGAACCTAGGTGGTTCCTGGGTTGTTTCTGGATATCTGAACCTGGGAAGCCTCCTAATAGTGTTGGAAGGGGTGGCCAGATGAAGGGATCACAAATAATCTTGGGGTAGCATACCAAAAACATCTGTTTTAAGATGCTTCCATGGTGATACTTAAAGTTAAAGTCAGGTAAGAAAATCCTCATTCTTCTTGTTACTAAACAACTTCATGGTTAGTAAATTAGGGGTTTCAGCTGCATTAAAAATTTAACCAATTTGATGTCTAAGAACGTGTTTTTTAGCTCCCTCAAAATTTTGTCCCCAACAAAGTTTATCTTGTTCAGTCATAGTTTTCCTCAACATTTTTTCAGACAAAAACGAGATTAAAATGACAATAAAACTCACAAAGAATGATGATAACACAAAAACAACTCACATTGTAAATTCATAAAAATGAGACAAAGTCATTTGAAAGAGATTAAAGCCAATCGGATGTAATTTTATCTTTTCTATATGGTGGGGTGGAAACCAACCAATAAGACAAGATCCCTTTAAGTGGTAGAAAGTGAGAATTGGCTCACCTCCAGTATGAGGTAGAACGTTTGCAGCTATACTCTTAAACCAAGAGAAGACATATGTGACTGTTTTATATACTACATTGCCAAAGTATTCGCTAAACCATTTGCATAGTTTAATTTAGGTTTTCCAAACGCTTAAATGGCCACATATGTGTAAAATCATAACTTAGGCATGCAAACTGTTGCTACAAACATTTGGGAAAGAACAGGTCGCTCTCAGGAGCTTGTTAAATTCCTTTAAAAAACTCCAGTTTGAATGTTTCCTGGTATATAAATTAATACAGGTATAGGCTATGAATAATTAGGAATAGGAATAATTGGTTAGGGTAATTATTAAGATGAGTAATTTTATGTCAACATTACCAAGTTTGGACCACCATCCTGCGACCCAGGAAATTAATAATAGCCACATAGTTCAGTCTCAGTTAATGTTTATAATTACCTGCCTGATGAGGCAGAGGTAATTAAACAATTGATGAAAGAATACGTTCTTGGCGTTCTTTGAACAGCAAGTTACTACATATGTATGTGGAATAATAACAAACAGCGACTTTCCAAAATACAAGTTTATTACAAAAAGAATTTAACTTTCAGCCAAAATGCTTTGACTGAAAATCAAGTTTAAATCAAAACTAAAAATTAATCTGTTTAGAATTGCCTTTGAGTTAACAATTAATGTCTTATGTATCATACGTGTTCATGCTTTATTGATTTATTGCTGTTTTTCATGTTTTATTGTATATCATTTGTTGTGTGTGCTTCATGTTAAATTGCTGCTTTTGATTTCCAATTGTCATATTCTTGTTTTTCTTTATCACCAAATCACGTAAAGCACCTTGAATTAACCTGTTGTTGAAAGTGTGCTAAACAAATAAAATTGCCTTGCCTTGCTTTGCCTTAATCAACAACCTCACAAAGCTAGTAACACACAGCTAAACTACTAAGAAAAAGAAGAATGAATAATAAAACTAACTACCAAAACTAAAACAGTAAAATGAACAAATATGCAAAGAAGTAGAAATAATAAACAATAAAATCGATTGTGATATCACAATTCAGTATGATTATGTATGCTTAACGAACAAGGTTTGTGTTGAAGAGTTTGGTTTAATTGGTTTGGTTTAAGATTAATTAGCAGCTTATGGTTTGTGTTCAAACAACCAATTCACAAAGCAAAGCAGACGTGAAAACAAAAACATTATTTGGAGAATTTATTCTATTTTATGGATTGTCACCGCAGTGATTGATCTAATTTAGTATTTCGACATACTAAGAAGACAGTTTCAAAAACAACCTATACGGTTAGTTTTTGGTGTCTAAATTATCTGTTTTCAAGCTGATCTGTATTTTTAATACCATAGGTACCAATCTTTATGGTTTATGAATGCTAGAGGTCTGGAAAAAAAAAACAGGCCGAACTAATCAAAGCGAGCTTTCGGAGCTAATTTATGTAGCGCAGCTTAGAGCCATTCTGTTTTAGCTTAGCACCAAAGAACAAAGGAAAAACTCAGGTGGAACGGAGTAACTCATTTTGAAGGATTTAAAACGCATCTTTCTGTTCATACCCAAACAATTGAAGAACGGAATTCTTACAAATGCAGCAAAAACACAATGAAATAGACAATCAAAACAAGCCTTAATTTGTTTATGTTATGCTAATTTATCTCTGCCCAGACACAACCTTACTTGAACGATTCTTTGATCTTCATTGAAGGGTGGCTCCGTTGTCTAAAAAGACCGGTGATAAAGCAGAGAAACCAGCTGTAATAGCTGATCAGTTAGCAGTAGCTGCGTGGAACGCTAACAGTGAGGCTTCTGGTGCGACTGCTAGTCACCGTTAGTCAGATCTCGGGTTCTCCGGTTCGTCCAGCTCGATTCCGCAATCTTCTCCCATGAACCAATCCCTTTTAATGGGCAGCCTTTAGCTCAGCTGTGTCGGGTCAGCAGCCCCCGGCTCAGCGGCAGGGCGGAAGAGTGTCAGCAAGAGAGGCTCTCAATCTTAGGCGGAATTTGTAAAAAGATTAATTCTGCAGAATTTTAAACAAGTCAGGTTGAGGATACAGTTTACCTGACCAACGATCAGCAGGCTGTTGTCTTTTGGATCTAATCAGTTTCTTCCAGAAACTCACTCCTCCCTCTGCCAGTGAAGGATAGAAGTTTAAAGCTCGTGCCTCTCTCGATGCAAGCCGGGCTCCTACTGCGATTCGAGAACCATAGTGGGCGGAGCGTTGCTTAAATAGGTGTGATGATGTCCAGTGAAGTCCTCCTTTTCCTGTTGAACCGAAGTGCATTGTGGGATTACCAGTCCTTACAGCTGGAGCTCTGTGTTTGGTCCTGCCACCATGGCTGTGTCGCAACATGGTATTCAGATTAGCTCAAGAACAGCTTGTAGTGAACTTCCGTTTACCAAACTAAGATCCACACAGAGTCCCGACCTGAACACCATAGAACACCTTTGGGATGAATTAAGGCGGAGATACTGAGCCAGGCGTTCTCGTCCAACATCAGTGTCTGACCTTGCAAGAGCTCTTCCGGAAGAAAAGTAACAAAAATGCCCATAAACACACTTCTAATGCTTGTGGAAAGCCTTTCCTGATGAACTGAAGCTGCTATTGCTGCAAAGGGTGGGCCAACATCATATTAAAGTATAAGAATGGGAGGCCACTTATTCATACTTTTGGGAAGGCAGATGAGCAAACAAGTTTGGCAATGTAGAGTGGTTGATGACAAAACGAAGACATTTTGGAAAGCATGTGAAGCAATGATAACTCATAAAACACAACTAATGAATGATAAATATTGAAAAATAACTTGACAAAGCTAATTTTAGATACAATTCATTCATAAATGACACACTGTTCACAGTGAATTTATTGGAGAGGCTATTGATTCCTTTTTGGTGATCAGAATCGATTTTCATTCATTTGGGTGAGATGGTTGAAATTTAAACCTGATGTTTCAACTGGACAATGACCCCAAACTCTTATCAAAGCTTGTCTTAGGCAAGACAAGGCAAGGCAATTTTATTTGTATAGCACACTTTCAACAGCACGGTAATCCAAGGTGCTTTACATGATTTGGTGATAAAAAAAAACACATAAAAGAAACACACATTACACATGATACACAATAAAGCAAGAGAAAAATAAAAAAAAGCAAGAGAGCATGAACACATTTCATACATATGACATCAAGCATTTACTCAAAGGCAATTCTAAACAGATGGGTTTTTAGTATCGATTTAAAGCAGATCAGAGTTTCAGCAGCTCTGCACTCGTCAGGAAGTCTGTTCCAGATAAGGGGAGCATAAAAAGTGAACGCTGCTTCTCCATGTATAGTTCTGAGTCTAGGGATGTTTAGTAGGCTAGAGTTGGAGGACCTGAGTGGTCTTGGTGGTTGGTACCATGACAACAGGTCTTCAACATATTTTGGTGCTAAGCCATGTAATGATTTATAAACTAGTAAAAGTATTTTGAAGTCTATTCTCTGAGCTACAGGGAGCCAGTGTAAGGACTTTAGAACTGGGGTGATGTGCTCTACTTTCCTGGTTCTAGTGAGGACGCGAGCGGCAGCGTTCTGGATCAGCTGCAGCTGTCTGATTGACTTTTTAGGCAGACCTGTGAAGATGCTGTTGCAGTAATCAATCCGACTAAAGATAAACGCATGGATGAGTTTTTCTAGGTCGTGTTGCAAAATCAGTCCTTTAATCCTAGAGATGTTCTTCGGCTGATAGAACGCTGACCTTGTTATTGCCTTTATGTGACCCTGGAGGTTCAGGTCTGAGTCCATTACTACACCTAGGTTTCGAACCTGATCAGTAGTTTCTAGCTGTATTAATTGAAGCTGTGTGCTGACTCTTGATCGTTCCTCCTTGGGTCCAAAAATAATCACTTCAGTTTTGTTTCTATTCAGCTGGAGAAAGTTATGGCACATCCATCCATTTATTTGGTCAATGCATTGATTTAGGGTTTGAATGGGTTCAGAGTCACCCGGTGACATTGTAATGTAGAGCTGAGTGTCATCTGCGTAGTTATGGTAGCTAATGTTATTGGTTGCTATAATCTTGCCTAGTGGGAGCATGTAGATATTAAATAAGAGGGGCCCCAGGATGGAGCCCTGGGGCACCCCACATGTGATTTCTGTTCGTTCTGATGAAAGTTTCCTATTGAACATTGAACATTAGGTTTTTGTAAAGCTCTGACCGGAATTAGACTAGAATAAAATGAATGACAACTAATTGAAATGAACTATCCCCTTTCTGCCAATAAGAGCAGTCAAACATTTAGTCAGAATCATTCCAGAAGGTGTTTTTATGACTACAAGAAATTGATAAGGGACATTACCATATATCAGTGTTGATGTTTTGCATATATTTTAGCTTGTATGTTTGATTTGAACTCTAATGTAAACTTCTGCATTTCCAAAAAAATCATTAAGTTTTTTTGCTAGAATATTAGTCCACCCTAGAATAATAGAAAATTTGAAAAAAAATCAAACAAATAAATTAAGTCGTATTTCAATGCGACTAATGAGTGTATGCTTACCATGTACACTTTGCAACCTTATCGGTCATTACTTGATCATGTAAACTACACTGTGAACATCAAATTTCGTTTATGCTGATTCAAGTTAAGCAACATAAATATGCAATAACATTTTTAATGAAAATAAACATTTTAACATTTTACTACAAAAAGCTGTATTTGTGTTTCTTTTTCCAAATGTCTGCAGATTTTATCCACGGGAACATAGCTCAAGGTGAAGAGGAATTGTTCACACAGCAAGTACCTCAACCCTCCAGGTTATCTAAAATCAATAGCATGTCTTATGATCATCACTTCTGCTTATGCTAATGGCGTCTATCCATTCGGGTATTTAATGATTGCAGAGGTGTCGAGCTGTTGTATCCCAATTTAGCGAAGATGCTCACAGACACACTGACAGCTTATTATAGCATGACGAATGAAGAGAGGCAACGCAAAGTGTTACTCAGCAAAAATAGGCTACTGCTGATAATGACTACCTGCAGAGGCAGCCAGATTCGCCCACACAAGAGGACAAATTAGGGCAGAGGAGCGCACACTTTATTTCATTGTGTCATCACACCCGACGAGACTCTTTTAAATTAATACAAATGCTAGTAGTCATCTCTGGTGTGTTAGAGGTGATGGCTTTGATGGAGGAAGTGATGGACTCTCATTAGGTGTCACACTTGTTCCTGCTGGACTGAGCCAGTTCTGCTGAGACACACTGATTCCAGTTCAGTAGGCACATGAGTAAACAACCCCAAAACAGCCCAGTGTCACCAATTCCCGAAATAATTGAAACCACAAATCATAACAAGCACTTGCTCTATTTTAAACTCTGCAAAACTGCATTTATATTGGCTTACATTATCTCCGTCTTTACATTTTCGACACATTGAGTTAGTCATCTTCATTTAAGCTCACCTACAAAATACAAAAACAAACAGGACCTCACAAATCACCCTAATTTAACTTTTTGCTATCCATCATTGCCTGATTCTTCATCTTTTTCTTCTTTATGAAACCCTCACGAATGAGAATAAGCAGACTTCTATGTAATTTGTCTGGACATGAAAATACTTTTACACAGGTGCTATTTAATGACGGTCGTCCCTCTCCCTCAGCTCTGGGTTTTATGGACAGACGGGACCTTCAGGTATGCCGGAGCAGATTTTTTTTCATGTCAGATACTGAACTTAGCCACTGTGAACAAATCCTGTTTTTACTGATGCTCACTAATGAGCTAAGTTCTGTGTCTTTAGAAATGTTCAACTTTGTTGTTCTGAATGGGAAAAAAAACGATGTTTCTCCTTCTGTAAGAGGAAAAAAAACAAGCATCATACAACTTTTAAATTGAAGACTGTAGATCTACTCGATGTGGTAATCACACTCAATCTGGTTAAAGTAATAAAGTCTGTGGCTCTGTGACTTTTATGCTGAGATTTATCCAAGTGGGATATCCAGACTTACAGCAGGCAAAGGAGCAGAAGTTATTTGCACATAAAAAAGTGGTCACAACATGTAATCTAGTAATTATATGAAGTAGCTTGCCAAAGAATGAAATCACAGTTAAATTTCAAATAACTAAATATCCTTTTCGTAACATTTATTCTTATGAACAAAAATACTCAAATTTTGCTTGTTAAAAGGAAATGAGAATGAGTTCCCATAAGTACATTTCTAAATCTTATTTTAAAGGGTATAGTGCAAAATATACTTGAAAACATGGAACAAAATAAAAAAAAGGTTACAAGGGTTTTATACAATTTTATGAAGGTATTTATTAAATTGAAAGACCTTAATACCTCCATCCTACAGCATACAACATACATACAGCTAGAAATACAGTAAAGATCTCTACAGCAAAGTGCATCTTTTTGCAGATGACTCCCGAATTTATGCTGTTTTGGTACTCTGACGCAGGCTGGGGGCTGTACTAGTCCACCTCATTGGCTAATTGTTCGTCCACTTAGATAAATCTAAGTCATCTAAGCCCAGGAACTCACTACTTTGGATGCCTTTTCACAAATCACTACCTGTAACACAATCCAAAAGTTTACTCCACTCTTGGCAGACTTGGACTGATGGGTCGCAGCCAATGAGGCGGATCGATGAAACTCAAAAGTGTCAACCATTGTAACTTTACCGTTGTAACCCAGAAGCTGCTCAGCTGAAAACACTGTGACCAAAGCAACAGCGACCTCTTGGGTTAGCATAGATGAATATTATCCACTGATATATACAGTATATCATATAATTTTTACTTTGACAACTGGTTATTTAAGGTAGATTTCTTTTATCTTTTTAGTGTCTGGTGTAGGCTGCAGAGTAGCATAGTTGGTTGCTGCAAGAAGGTCTTGGGTTTGAACTCCAGCCTGGGGTGTTTTTGCATGTTCTCCCCGTGTATGATTGGATTCTCTCCGGGTACTCTGGCTTAATAAATTGATGGCCGGACATTGTCCTTCAGGACAACAATTATGGCAAGTCATCCAAGTCCTGAAGTAGAAAAGCAGTCCCAGACCATCACACTATCTCCACTATGCTTGACAGTTATTGAAATTAGATTTTTCTCAAGTAAACTGTGTTAGGGTTTGTTAAAATGATCTCCACTATCAAAAAAAATTTGGTTAATCTCAGTTAAATTATGATTTAGCAATATAAAGCATTACATTCAGGGTGGTGTGGGTAGGTTTTATCCTTTAATAAATAAAAACATTAAATAAAAAGTGCTTTTTTATTTACTCAGGTTATTTTTGTCTGATATTGAATATGATTTTGTCACATTTAAGTGTGACAACCCCCCCTCCAGAAAAAACAAAACAGAATACATTCTCATAAATCAAAACAAAAAACAACATAGAAATACTACACTGTTTCACTGTTAGTCTAAAGCTATTGCTTTGCCCAACAACTTTAAAGATTGTTGAAGAAAAATGAATAATTTGAAAGCCAATTTTTGTTCATTATAGTTGAAGTAAGCTTCTTGAAACTCCTAAATTGGCATGGTGTTGTTATAGACTTTGAACTGCAATATCAGTTTTCTCTTCCCGGCTATAGGCTCCATTCTCCAGCTGCAACGGGACTCAATCTTCTTATTTTGTCTAAGCCTCAGGACCCGAAGCTCAGTTTTCAGAATAAATTGTTCTTCCACCCAAACGGGGGCATGATGACATCAGCCCCGGTCTAATGTGTTTGCGCAGCCTTGGTGTGGAATCAGCAAAGTTGAAAAGAGAGATCCATCAGATGATTTACACCTTCCTGCTTATGAAATGTCAACATTTCACTGCTTGCCTCATCAATCATTAAAAGTGGTTTAAAAATAATTAAAAACACTTTTAAATAATTTCAGCAATTTCACACTTTTGGATTCTCCTGCATGCATATTCTCACAAATCTTGTAAATAAACCTCAAAGGCCAGATTGGTTTCAAGGGTATCAGTGTCCAAAGTTACCTGAGCATGAATGCCATTATGTCATTTTTCTCTCTTCTTTGAAAGAAGAAGTAGAAGAAAAGGCAGCTGCAGCCTTTGTCACGACACCCTCTCCTCCTCCTCCTTCGCCTCCTCCTCTCCTGTGTAATGATCCATCTTGATCTCAAATAAGCAGGGCAACAAAAGCCCTGCTATCACCTTCACACGTGAGTTAGTTCAGCCTCTCCAGACTTGTTCAGTTTAGGTTAATGGTCTCTTTAAGACTCAACAGTGAAAAATAGTCACAAAGAGAGGGTTGGACAAAAGCAGTCCCTTTAGAAAGGAATTTCTTTTAAAAAGAAAAACAACCTGAATGAGAAGAAAAAAGTTGCTATTAATGTCAACAGGAAATTATTTGTTGTAGTAGAAGAAGGAAGAGCAAACCTTCACCGAGTCCGTCATAAAGGCACCTGGTAAAAGATGTGAGTCTCCGCTTATTTGGGAAAAAAAAGCGGAGTGGGCCCAAACCATTTCTTCTGGATCTTCTGCCTGGTGTTGCATGTTCTTAGCTTCGTTCTGCTCCTCAAGTTGCTTGCTGTGAGGTGAGCGTATCCGTAACTGAGGAAGGGAGGATGTGTGAAAACAGATGGCACATAAGAGGAGGGAGGGAGGGAGGAGAGAGGAGGAGCAGGAGGCTGATGATGGGACAGGTGTGGAATTTACACACCCTGCTGGTTGCAAGCACTATTGGCATATTTGCTTCATGGTGATGAGTCACCCTTGTTATTGTTGGAAGTGGGAGAAAATGAGAGTTTCTGAGTGAGAGAGAAGGATCGTAATGGAAAGTAAATAGCTTTAAAAGTTTGTACAACTCACTTACAGATTAGGATCAGTTTGAGATTCCTATAAGAGAGTTTTATTCTTGTATTTAAACTAAGGTAAAGCAGGATTTCTAGTTTGGAAGGCGGAGCACATTTACTGTAAAAAAAATCGTTAAGATTGTTTTAGATTATGCCCAAAATCACAAAGAGGCACACAGAGAGACCAATCTTTGATTATTCTCTCTTGTTCATCCACAGACCTTCTTTCTCTGCTCTCTTCTCAGCTCACCCCACAGGTTCTCAGGATTTAGGTGTTAGAATGGAGATGGGCATAGTAGAAAGTTGATTAGATTCAACAGACTGGCCATATTTTTTTTGGGTAATAAATTTTTATTTAAAATGTCCTTGTATTATGAATCATTTATGATGCCATTTTCTTTAACAATTCTCCCAGGGGTTTTTGGAAGAGAAACAGGCCCAAAGCATCATATGTCCTCCACTGTAATCACCAGCAGGCATGAAGTGGTTTTCCACATATTGCTTTTTTAAATCCAACCCATCTGCAGGGTTTGTTCTTGGGACCAGAACCAGGAACCAAACAGCAGTGTAAGAAGGTTGATTTTCTGTCCGCTCAATCATTTCTGTGTTTATTTGGTCATGTTTTGGATCATTATCCTGCACAGACATCCACTGCCTTGTCTATGAATCCTACACTAAGGTAGGATTCATAAATTGTTTACTTTCTACTTTTCCACACTTGAATTTGACCTAATGTAAAATGTATGCATGTTTGGCTATTAGTTTTTTATTGTTAGTAGGCCTACCTGTTAACCTATTTATGAATGAAAATGTATCTTCTCAAAATATTCAACCAGATTAATTTATTTAAAAAATCCCTAATGGCATGAACTACAACAAGATTCCAGGGCCCTCATTTATCAACCGTACTTACGCACAGTTATGTGCATCATTTTAAGCATTGTGTGGTATTTACCATCTTGTACTTGTGCATAGAAAAGTTCCTAAATATAAGAACAGCTCTGGCCATGCGCACACACAACTTCTAAATGTAAAACGGGGGAATGGCAACACTGAAGCAGTTTGTACTTTGACAGAATATTTATCTCATCAGTTTCTCACCTCCTCTGAGGAGCTCATCTTGGTGTCTGTCTGTCTTTTAACAAAATAACACAAACAGTTATGAACGGATTTGGAATAAACTTTCAGAAAATGATCGAAATTTGCCAAGGAATAAATGATTAAATTTTGGGGGTGATGGAAATCCTGTGAACTGATTTTACGTGTCACATCAAGTGCTTCAGTTTAAAATGATGTTGTTGCACTTATAAATTAAAGGTTTGCAAACTGTACTGTGGAAACTGGATGGTCCCTCTTATCGGTGAAGCAGGTGTCCGCTGTCTCCAAGCATACTGATACCAGCCACAAAAATGCCTCCAATGATGCATGGCCACACGCATGTTAAACGTGGTCAGCTTTGTTGTGATCTGTGCACCACTGGTTTGGGCCCTGGGCCCTCATTAATCAAACATTCGTAGAAACTGTCCCATATTATATCCCATGAATTAAATTCAGAATGTTTGTATGAACAGTCAAAAGCTGGATTTATCAAATATGCGGTGGACAGTCGTACACATGTTCCTCCACAATCATCTGTTGATAAATCCCATATGTGCGTACCAAGGTACTTGTGCTCATTCACAGTCATTTGCATAAAGAAAAACCCTCAACTAACCATATTTGGTCACACCACATCCTCTAACACATGCATGTAATCCTTCCGTTGCTCCCGAAAATAACGGCCGAGAGAGCGAAAAAAGGAGTTTCAGGGACACCGAGATCGAGGTAAAACGTAAGTGGGGCAAAGAAAAAAAAATTTCATTGATTTCAAAAATTCATTTTAACACCGATAGTTTTTGCCCTTTATTATCAGCGGTTCCTCCGCTTCATGCCCCACCCTCCAGCAGCAGTTATATTTCTGCTGCAGACATTTTAAAGAATGTGGCAAAGAATCGTTTCATTTGCTGTTATTTACTTCTGTGGAAACACTAAACTTCTTTGAACAAATTAAATCAGTTAAATTTGTCCCGAACATTGCTGTTTGGTTCTATCAGCTCAGGGGGAACCAATAAAAATAAAACACTGCCTGAGAGAAAGTGACAGAGGCAGTAAATGCTATCAGAACAGTGGAGATGTTCCTGTTGGAAATAAAGGGGAAAAAATGGTTCAATATCAAACTGAATACAATGAAACGTCCCTCAGCAAACAGCTGGGCCAGAATTTCTACCGGGAGTGCACAGATCACCACAGAGCTGACCAGATTTAACAAGCGTGTGGCCAGAGTTATTGGAGACCCTGCTTTGGCTGGCATCAGTAGCAACATGCTTCACCGATAAGCGGGACCATCCAGTTTCCACAGTACAGTCTGCAAACCTTTTATTTATAAGTATAACAAAATCCTTTTAAACTGAAGCACTTGATGTGACAAGTAAAAAAAAGCACATGGAGAGAGCAGACCTCCATCAAGCACCTTGCACTCCCCAACCTTAAGATTGCGATTCACAGGACCTCAATGCATGATCACTCCCAAAGTTTAACCATTTATTCCTTGGGAAATTTCTAACATTTCCTGAAGGTTTATTCCAAATCTGTTTACTAAAAGACAGACAGACGCCAACATGAGCTCCTTGTTGGAGGTGATAAACTGATGAGATAAATATTCTGTCAAAGTAAAACTGTTTCAGTGTTGCCCCATTCTACCACTATATGCTGTGCGTACGCATGGTCAGAGCTGTTCATATATTTAGGAACATTTCTATGCACAAGTACAAGATGGTAAATACCACACAATGGGCAAAATTGTTCCCACCCACGAAATACTCACAGATCTCTGTGTAAGTATGGTTGATAAATAAGGGCCCAGGACCATTGGCTCAAAAGCAGGCCCACAGCATCAGAGATTCCGAGATTCTCCACTATGCTTACTAGTGGGTTTGGTGATTTTCTATAAATCTTTTCCTTTACCCCAAAATTAACTGGAAATTTTGTTACAGAAAATCTCTATCTTAATTTTAGTGCACATTTCTAGTGAACGTCTCACTGGTCTGTAGCACTCTCCACATGTTTACAATGGTGACGGAAGTACAGATAAAACTTTCTTCTGGAATTTCTCCTCACCAGCCAATTGACATATAGATAGGGTATAACCGTCACTATGGAAAATTGGTTGCCTCAAAAATGTCCCTCTTTGCTGCGGTTCTCAACCTGTGAGCTTTGGTGATTTTTTTCCCCCTTTTCTACTTCCCTCATCATCCACCTTTCTCTCTGTGTCGTAGCAAAGTAAACATTCTGCCTTGTTTGTCACAGGTACACTGATTTTTCTAAATTATGAAGATCAACAAACAAATGCCTAACTTGTGAGGTATTATATTTTTCTTTCCCATTGTGAAGAGTGTCTGAGAGAACTAGGCCTCTCTCTCTTATACATCAGGGAAACAAAAAGTAATTGAACACTAATAAGAAATAATTTAATAAATGTTTATTTTTAAACATTTAAACATCACAATGCAGGTGACTGTCTACTGGGGCTATATCTTTATTCAGGAGGAGTGAATGAATGCTGCAAGTCAATAACTCAACACAATCTGCTGGGATTTCTTAAATAGAAAACTTTCAAACTGACTGAAACAATATTCAATATTCTACTGTAATAAAAGTTGTTGATTCACTTTATGTGAATAAATGAAGGGTGTAGGATATTTTATGAAAGGGGGGTACTCGAAAAACCTCCAAAGGGAGACGCCCAGGAGGCCTCCTAACTAGATGCCTCTATACCACCTCTACTGAATAATTTCAGTATGAAGAAATAGCAGCTACTTTGAGCTCCCCAAGGTTTGAGCAGGCTCCTCACCTTATCCCTGAAGCTGAGTTCAGGTCCAACCCGCTGACCCTGATTGGTAGATAAACTCATTCAGTTGAAAATTTGTGAAATAAATAAACCACTGGGAAAAACACCATTATCAAATAAAATTTGACATTGTGAAACTAAATTTTTGAAATAAAAATTGATGAAATTAAATAGAAATGGCAAAAAAGAAATCAAATCTAGGCTATTAGGATAAAATTGGATGAATGGATGGATGGATGGATAGATAGACTAATGAGCTAGGAATTTAATATGAATTGTTTTTTTCACAATTTCACTGTCACATTATATATTTGTCTATTATTTATTCATGTAGATATTCATTTCATAAGGTTTTTTTCATTTATTGAATTTTGAGCATTTTTGCATTCCGCAGATTTGCAGTTGCTATTGAACAGGTTTTCTATCTCTCCCCTCTATTACTATTTTGTCAAGCCGTTATAAAAGTGATTGAACAAGGGTTTACAAGATCACCATGTTAGTGTTACAGATATTGCAGTTATACCTCGTGTGCTCACATTAAGATTTAAATAGCAGGAGATACCTCCTTTTTTCAAGTACTACTTAACAGGAAACTATTGTTTCTGATTGGTTTAAAAGAAGCCCTTGAAAAAATTTAATGAGCATGTTGTGCTTTGTAAACAATGCTGTATAGTTGACTGACATAATACTGGTTTGGGTCTTTTCCATGAATGTGGGAAAGCAATAACTAATGTAGCTGCCAACCAGAACAAAAAAAGATTTGCAAAAATCTTTTTTCCACGAAGTACAAAAATATTTCCCTTTTTTCCCTCTTCACTTGTAAGATATATAAAAATACATTCCACTTGTGTAGCACATTTTTTTCATGTCCATCTATAAACTCTATCTTTTTTCAACAAAGCTGTGTTGCTGGAAGACTTTTCCCCTTTGTCACATGTAAGCCCTCATGTCAGTCACTATTCACTCCATGTGCTTTCTGCCCTCTCTCCATCAGCATGTCTGTTTTTGTTTGAGCAGCAACCTGATACACAGAGCCTCACTACACAGTTGCTGCATGTCACCATCGCTCTGCAGCAGGAAAACCGAGAGGTTGTCTGCTGTTGTTTTTTTTAACTCATGGCTTTTTTAAAGCACTCTACACAGCTCCACTTTGGCCTCTAATGCACCCGGTCCATTTAGCACGGCGGAACTGTGAAACCCAAGATTACAGGCTGGGTCGACAACAATTTCACCTTCTTATTTAGCCAATATCCATCTTACATTTAGAAAAGTAGCAATCTCAACAAGAGTGGCTGTACAGCTTTCAATGGTACAGCTGCAAGTACTGCTTTTTATAACCTGTTCAGACTTCTCTTTGGTAAAATCTCTGAACTCATCCTTTTAACCTGCAACCTCTGCTATAAGCTTGACAACTCAACACTACAAAAGAAAAAATACATCTTTTGTGTCAGACTCAGCTCTCCAACGATCCAATCTGTCACATTTCTCGGGGGTCGTTGTTTTGGAATGAGAGCTGCCTTAAAGCACAAAAAGATGAGGCGGCTCCCCGTGTGAAACCAGATCTAGTTTGCAGTGATGGACAGCTCAGGGTGGGGAGCGCTGGATGCATTAGCCCTGGCTAATGGGCTAGCTGGCTCTGAGGAGCCTGACTGTCCATTATGTGCAGGCACGGCTCAAGGAATTTAAAGGTAAACAGCTTTCTGACCACTTTTAAGTCTAACAAGAGTTTATGTCATTATCTAAGATTGGATAATGCCTACTGGACATGCAGACCAGGTCCTGCAATTTCCAGAATGTCAGAGCAGCTTTAAAACAACTAATGATTCAGATAAGTATGATGTTTTTCAGCAACATTCTAAAGCCATTATTACAGCCGGGTAAAAAACATCTTAAGATGGTCTGATACTGACTGAGTGTCCTTCTTTATGAGAAACATTGTTTCTCACATGTTTTACCAGTATTTTCATAGGCGCATCCTTGCATGTGGACGAATGTTACCACATTGGAAAAATATGAGGAGCTAAATAGGACATCATGTATTGAAATGGGTTGAATAGGGATCAGTGTTAGAATAATGTTGGATGTATTCAGTTTTATTTTGAAGTTCTTCGAAGAAAGGGTTTGCCGTTAGTTCCGTTCTGGTCCGTTGTTAGGGAGACAAGCAACAGAAGTTTGGTGTGTTAGCAAGGAGACTAATAGACCAAAAAGTGTAAGGTGTATGTTACGGCCAACAGTAGCCCAAAATAAAGAAACCCTTAATACAAGGAGTGTGTGCGGGCTGCAGCCCTAACAACGGCAACACGGTGGAGCCAGCATGGGCTGCGGAGCTGACTCAGTTGGAGCGACCATGGTGGTGAGAGAGGAGCAACACAACAGGCCACAACAGAGGTTAAGCTGGGACTGTGGCCAGCCCAGCCATCTGGTTAACCAAAAAGAGTATCTCAGGTTTACAACTTCTACAAAATTCAGCAGCACATGTCCTGACGAAGACCAGGAGGCGGGAGCACATTACACCCGTCTTAAATTCATTTCATTGGCTCCCCGTTTGTTTTAGGATTGATTTTAAGGTTCTTTTAATGATTTTTAGTGTCTTAATGGTCTTGGGCCTTCTTATCTTTCAGAACTGCTTTTACCATATGAACCCTTGTGGTCTCTGTGCTCCTCTGGCAGCCGTCTCCTTGTCTGTCATATTCAGGTTTGTATTGAGGACCCAAATCCAGAGAAGTAAATAAGAATGTTTTAATAATAACAAACAGGGACTTACAAACGCAGGAGGATCAAAAACCGCAGCAATGGCAAACCAGGAAACAAGAAGGGAAGGAAAGCAGGAACCAGGCGGGGAAGAATGACAACAAACCAGCGAGTAGTGACTGAAGGAGAGGTGAATATATACTGGGGAGGAAATGAGGAAGTGACTGAGAAGACCAATGATCAATTAGTGGGAGCAGATGCAGGTGGGAGGGAGAGAGCAGGTGGAAGTAATCAACTGGGATAGGAGGAAAAAAGCCTGGGAGACAGAAGACTCTTAAGAAACTAAAAATAATAAGTCTGGAAAGGAATCTAAGGAAACACTGGAAAACAGAAGGAGGAATTAAATATAACAACTAACTGGGACTAATGAAGGTTAAGTATTAATAGGAAATTGGGAAAAATAGAGATTAACACAAACCAGGGCAACCAAACACAAGACCACCAGAGGGAGACAAGGAACAACTAAAACATAATAGAACTAAATAAGGAAAAACAAAACACAAACACCCAGGAACCATGACATTGTCATCCTTAAAGTCAAGACACGCACTCTTGGCGAGGTGTCTTTCCATTATTATAGCCCTTACCTCTGGAACAGGCTGATGGAGGACCTCAGAACGTTCATGCTTTTAAGTGTAGGCTCAAGACTCTCCTTTTTAGCCTAGCTTTTAACTGATTATCTCCACCGTCGCTACATGCTTGCTCAGAATGAGGGATTGCTGAAGGATTGCTGTGGCTGGAAAGTCTGCATCAACGGGGCCCAACCTCACGCCAATGACTGACGCAATCTGCTGGGATTCCTTAAATAGGAAACTTTTTAACTGATTGGAATGTTTGTATAAATGTATTGAAATGACTTCTTGTTAAGAGCCTTGAGATGACATCTGTTGTGAATTGGTGCTATATAAATAAACTGAATTTAATTAAAATTGAAATTATTATTTATTACAGTCTTTTTAATTGCTCTGCATGTTTTACTTAATGCATTTAATCAGTGTTTTACTTTTGAATCTTATCATATTTATCCACTGTTCGTTTTTATATTCTAACCTGTTATTTTAATCTTCCTTCCAGTGTTTCCTCTATGGGAGCCCTCTGCCTCGGGAGCGGTGGTCGGCTGTGGCTGCCTGGGTGCTCTCCAGGTAGCGTTTGGTGGAGGTGGGGGTCTCGGCCTTGCCTCCTCTGGCCGCCCTGGGTCAGTGCCGTGGTTGCTGCAGTTGATGTGCTGCTGCCGGTGCAGATGGCTCCTTTGATGATGTTTCCTAACCTGGCTCATCTGTACTCAATCCAATGTCCTTTTTATTGCTGCTCTTAAGTTTGTGCGTGCGTGAAGTTTGGGTCTGGGGGAGGGCGGTATAACTGTGATCATGCTTTTAATTATGTGGGGGAAGGATGGGAATGTGGTCTTTGTGGGGTCATTTTAATTCTGTAAAGCACTTCGAGCTGCAACTGTTGTATGAAAACCACTTTATAAATAAAGATTGTTTGTTTGTTTGTTAACCGCTGCCCCCACACCCCAACAATGCTGGAAAACTATCAAGTGACTGCGTGGACTGAACTGTGTAGCCCAAAGGAATGTGTCTCAACTACACATGGGGACTACTGGGGACTCAGGAGACCGGGTTATGTTACTGGGTCAGACTGGGGTGGGGGAATGCTGGTATGCCCCCTATGTTGGTTGGTGGGATGGAGGGTTTTGCACTGGTGGGCACAGGCTTTTCAGGGAACCTAGTATATACCTTAGATATGTATATGTTTCTAATAAATATAGAGTTGTATATTTATTCAGTTTATATCCATGTTCTGCACTTATGGAACCACTGTATATCCTGCATTTGCTGCTATTGCACTTCTGGTTAGACCTAAACTGCATCTCGTGGCCTTGTACCTGTACTTGTGTAATGACAATAAAGTTGAATCTAATCTAATCTAATCTAATTTAGGTCGGCCACCCATATCGAGAACTGTAGTGTTGCTGTCCCCGACGTCATGGGCACTACAACTTCACCAATCATCGGCGTTTGTTCTCCAGTCACTGTCAACAGCCTACAGCTAGTGGGGAGGATTCCAGTGTCCCTATTTAGTTCCCCTGGACTAAAGGACTCTGTTCTAGGACTAGATGTTTTATAGAAGTTGGACTGTGTTGTGGACATCCAAAGAAGGACATTTAAATTTCCTGATGGCCACAGGGTACAAATGTTAAAATGACTGGGACAACTCTAGACCCTCTCAACAGAGTAACGAAGAAGGACTCCTACCCCTTCCCACAAATCAAGGAGATCTTGAATACCCTAGCAGACTCTTCCTGGTTCTCCTCTTTGGACCCGAGGAGCAGATACTGGCAAGTCCCTCTAGCACTGAGAGCCAGAGCCAAGACTGCCTTTATCACCACAGGGGGGCTGTGTTAATTAAAGATTCTAGCCTTCGGCATCTGTAACGCTCCTGCTACATTTATGAGACTAATGGACACAGTTCTAGAGGGTATTTTGAAAAGTGAGAGTGTGGTCTACCTTGACTAAATTCTGGTACATGGTGAGTCATATGAGGCCACACTGCAGGCCCTGCAGAGAGTATTGGAGATGGTGGTGGCAGCAGGCTTCAAATTACATCCACAAAATTGCTGCTTCCTGAGATGGGAGGTCACATTTTTGGGACACAAGCTGGGTTAGGGTGGGGTGCACACATCAGAAGAGAAAATACAGGTCCTCTTGGACTGGCCCACACCGGGGTTAGTGATGGATCTTAAGAGCTTCCTGGGTTTAGCCTCTTACCACAGGAGGTTTGTGTGGGGTTCTCCCACATCGCAGCCCCACTGTTCAGCTTGTTATGGGACAGAGGCAAGGCAAGGCAAGGCAAGGCAATTTTATTTGTATAGCACACTTTCAACAGCAGGGTAATTCAAGGTGCTTTACATGATTTGGTGATTTAAAAAAAAACACATAAAAGAAACACACATTACACATGATACACAATAAAGCAAGAAAAAAAAAAAAAAAGCAAGAGAGCATGAACACATTTCATACATATGACATCAAGCATTTACTCAAAGGCAATTCTAAACAGATGGGTTTTTAGTCTCGATTTAAAGCAGTTCAGAGTTTCAGCAGCTCTACACTCGTCAGGAAGTCTGCGACTAAGTGTCAGCCCCTCGCCTTACCAGAGGCACCAGGTGCGGAAAATATCCTAAGTGTCAGCCCCCTGCCTGAAGGGGAGGCACGGGGGGGGGTCCCTATGCTCCAGATAAGGGGAGCATAGAAACTGAAAGCTGCTTCTCCATGTTTAGTTCTTAGAGTCTAGGGATGTTTAGTAGGCTAGAGTTGGAGGACCTGAGTGGTCTTGGTGGTTGGTACCATGACAACAGGTCTTCAACATATTTTGGTGCTAAGCCATGTAATGATTTATAAACTAGTAAAAGTATTTTAAAGTCTATTCTCTGAGCTACAGGGAGCCAGTGTAAGGACTTTAGAACTGGGGTGATGTGCTCTACTTTCCTGGTTCTAGTGAGGACGCGAGCGGCAGCGTTCTGGATCAGCTGCAGCTGTCTGATTGACTTTTTAGGCAGACCTGTGAAGATGCTGTTGCAGCAATCAATCCGACTAAAGATAAACGCATGGATGAGTTTTTCTAGGTCGTGTTGCAAAATCAGTCCTTTAATCCTAGAGATGTTCTTCAGGTGATAGAACGCTGAATGCAGAGGAATGCAACACAATGTTCAAAACGTTCAAAATGCTGCAGAAGGATAGGTTGTAGGTAGAGGCTGTACCGGACTCAGACTTACCTTTTATTCATGACACATGTGCTGTCCTCTCTCAGGCAGGTCTGTCGGGGGAGAAAGTGGTGGCATACTACAGTAGGATACTGTGAGAAGAAGGACGTGTCGGAAGAAGAGGAACCTGGGACCTGGGACAACTCGGGGGAATCTTCAGCTGAACTGGGGCTTGCGTCACCAGCCCCTCCGGAAATCTGATCCGACCCCACCTGGGATGTTCATTCCAACTCAAGATCCACCCCCGCCTCGCAGGCTACCTGTCTGCTGAGGAAGTGGTGGACGCCGAGACGCCTGAGACTTTCTTAAATGTTTTTATTTATCCCACGATTTTTTCCGTGCTCCTACCTGGTTCCAGTCCTGGGGTTAGCTCTGCAAGCACTGAAACCCAAGCCTCCTTCGTGCTTGGGCAGTGAGCAGGCCCTTCTTTTCACCTGATGGGGCGGGGTTTCCCTGGCTGGACGTAGCGGGTGGAAGGATCACGTTATTCCAGCCCAACCCTTCAGGCGCCCTGGCCGGCCAGAAGGAGACAGTATATAGCCCCAGGACTAGTGCATGTTTTTGTGGGAGTAGCTCACATTAGCTGCTCAAGGGAACACGGGGAAAACATGCAAACTCCACACAGAAAGGCCCTTTCGCCAACCCCACCCAGGATGTGGGCGCCGATGATGCGGGGGAACAAACACACTCTCAGCACCCACAGAGTCCCCGGCGATAATTGAACCCGGGACCTTCTAGCTGTGAGGTGAGCTGCTCTACCAGCTGCGCCACCGTGCCCCCCGCCTGAGAGAGTTTCTGTGTCCACTCAGGGCGGGGGACTTTGACGGGGGGAGTTAGTGTTACGGGTCTAATAGGGAACAACGTTAGAATAATGTTCGATGTGTACACTTTTATTTTAAAGTTATTCAAAGAGAGGGGTTGCTGTTAGTTCAGGTTGGGAGACGAGCAACAGAAGTTTGATGTTAGCAAGGAGCTTAAAAGGACAAAAAGTTTAAGGCACAGGTTATAGCCAACGGCAGCCCAAAACAAAGAGACCCTTACTACAAGGAGTGTGTGAGGCTGGGTCATTACAGTATGTTTCCCTTTCACTCACACCAATAAAAGCATGTATGGACCACTGGCAGTATTCTCTCCAATACTCAATTTTTTAAAAAGGTTTTGTGGCCTCAATGGCCTTTATTTGAAAGTGGATAGTACAGAGAAAGGGAGAGAGAATCGGGGGAGGACATGCAGCAAATGTCCACTGGAACGAGTCTGGAACCCAAGACAAACGCGTTGAGGACTGATGCCTCCGTACATGGAGCGCCCGCACCAACCATTACGCTACACAACATCCCAACATACTCAAACTTAATAAAATCACATGTGTGGATCACATGTGTGATTTTATTAGTTTTAGTATATACAGTATATGTAGTAGTATATATTTATACTGTAGCAGTATATATGTGTATATACTACTAAGATTTCACTCACAGATACCAAAAAAGATGCACAGTCAAGCTCTTAGGATTCATATATGAATATGTGGGGTAATACTAGTGTGAATGGTAGACTAATACTTGTTCATGTGTGAGATTATACTAGTATGAATGAAAGGTTTGTACTAGTGTGTGTGAGAGATTATTTTGTCCCAGAGGAGGTGGGGCTAAAATGTTTAAATTATAATGTGCATGTGTGTATGCAACTGTCAGTTTAATAGTAAAACGCTGGCCATTCAGTGCAGATAAAATTACTAAAAAGTTCCGCAAATGGCTCAAGACACATTACATCAAAGCTATCTGTGATAAATATTTATTTGCCTCTCAGAACAGCATAAAAAGGGTGATACGAAGCTGAAGTTAGCTTCTGATTGTAGTCCGACTCCGGAAATGGCGAAAGTGCAATTCTGCAGAATTTTTCACTAAATTGAGCAGTTTTAATCTACTTTAAAAACAAAAATACTTAGATTCTTTACATCTGAACTAGATTATTCTCCACTAACAGCAGAGTATTAAAAAACCCAGTCTAGTTTATAGTAGGATAATCTCGCACATAAACAAGTACTAGCCTCTCATTCACACTAGTATAATCTCAAAGTAGTCATCTCTCATTCGCACTAGTATGACCCCACACATAAACATGTATGAACCCTAAAAGCATGTGTGTGCATCATTTTTGGTATGTGTGAGTGAAATTCTAGAAGTATATATGTGTGATTTTATTAATTTTGAGTAGGCCTATGTGATAAAAGGCTGCTAGTGGTGTATGCATGCTTTTATTGGTGTGAGTGAGAGGGAAGCATACATTATGTCCTATACGGCACCTCATAGAAAAACATGTGGTCACATGGTCAAAAACAAACAAAACCAAAAAGCCCAGGTATAAATAAGTATAACAAAACATGTAACATGTTAAAAACTTGTGCTTTAAGATGTGGGAAAACTTTTCACAAGAAGGTTTTTCCACATCTTTCATTTGTTACAGTACATGTTACACATTCAAATTTCTTCATGTGAAAAGTAAACCATCATTCCATCATCCATGAGGTAATTAATATTTTACTTACAATGTGTTTGCAAGCAATTATCAAATTATTATAATAATTTTTTCTAGTTCATGAGTCTGAGATCTTTCCATACAAAGGATCTCTGCTGGGGAAGTTGGACTGGCTGCTGCACCTGGTGGTAATATGTTGATTACCTGATGGGTATTTAAGGAGCTGTCAGAGAACCAGTCTTTGTCTGATGACCAACCCATTTGGTAGAAACTCTCTGCTGGTTTCCATACCAACTCTTGGATCTCATTATCAAGACTTCAGCTTTCTCAGATAATGCTTGGATTAACAATCTCTCCACGGCTGCTACTTCTACCCCAGCTGCCTGCTCTCCAACATTCTTCTGGTCAGGACCATCTCAATCTCACACTCCAACTTCTTCACTTACACTGGAGGACCTCTGGAACTCCCACCTTCATTAAACACCATTCACGACCAGGATCCCTTACCTTGCTCTACACTCAACCACCACTCTAAAACAGTACACATCCTCAGTCCCTCTCCTCTCAAGAAATTCTTCTGTTCTAATAACTTCTCTCTTCTCCAGGCGCTGCAGAATCCAGATATCCAACCTACCTTCATTGAACATATTTGCTCATTTATTGTAAATGGTGCATTTTCTTGCCTTTCTGTGTCCTGTATGTGCTTCTGCATATGGGTAAGGAAAATTCAAAACAAAACATGACACATCTTATACGAAGTTCTGCAACCTAAGAAATATAGAAAATGGAGTGAAGGCATAATCAGAAACTTGGTTTTCATTGGCACTGATCACAAACTTCCTGTTTTCGTCAAGTTAGATTGTTAAGATCTTAAGATATTTATCTACTGCAGGTAAGCCATTTGCTGGTCACAACCCTGCATTAATACCTAGCTTAAGGAAACCTAATCGGTCCCTTTAATGATAAAAAACCCCTGCCATATTTTCGGATTTAAATCTGTGTGACAAATTTAATGTTCAACTGATCTCTAAACTTTTTTTTATTTTTTTATAATGTATTACAGCAAAATTTTGAAAGTTCCTCAACTTTACTGAATCGATGGATTGAAACACATCAAAGGTAAACAGTCTCTGCGTACTGAAAGAAAACACTATACGAAAGTTTAAAAATACAAAACCTGTGTACTTTTCCAAATTGTAGCAACATAATTACAGCCCTGCCATATTTTTAGAGTTGCTCTAAAATTTTAGTTCTGCTAAAAAGGGTCTGAAAACCCTTTTGTCTGCTTGACTCTGCAGACAATTGTGTTTACTGTGACTGTATTCAAGACTGGCAGTCAAGCAGGAAAGTGTAAATCCTTTACAAAAACAAAAGCTCATGCACAAGGGCCTATAGCAAACCATAGGACTTCCACAGAGCTGTATAAAGTTGCTGGTTTTAACCTTTTTCTTATAAGACAATCTGAAAACATGTCACAAGTTGCTTAATACTGTAGTTTTTAATTGATTTTTTAAAATTCTACTTTACCCGTTTAAATTGACTCAAAACGGTTCTAAAATGCAATATACAGTCTTAATCTTTGGCGGTATAAAACAAAAAAAGGTAATTGTAAATATAGACTACAGCCAAAGTGAGTGCAGTGACAACCCATCAAACCAAAATCGTGATTTAATATAAATGCCATAAATTAAAAGCACTCAGAGTGCAGATCTCTGCCTGGGAAACCCCCCCATCCCCCATCCCATGTTATCTAGGCTTATTCTAACTGTAATTTTCCACTAATGTCTAATTAGACTCATGGCTTTATTTGTGCTCTCCCAGCAAAGAGGGGAGATCCGCACATGCGCGATTAATTAGCTGTGCACATGCTCAAACTGTGGCAGGGCTCCTGAGCGAGGTCAGCAGTCTGTGAGCTCTCTGAGACGGGAGAGGAGTCGACGATAGCACAGCTGATCACTATGCTTCATGTTGGATCAACCCCAAAATGTAAAAAGTTGTTCCTGGTCCCAATGCAGACATTTCATAAAAATTTCCTCAAAATCCACCCATAACTTTTTGAGTTATCTTGCAGACAGACGAACACGAAAAAAAAACATAGGCTACCTCCTGGCGAAGGTCAATATTAAAAAAAAAAGAAACCTTGAGAACAAGCATGTTTGTTAGGAGTCTGAGGTGTTTGTTTTTGTGTCTGCTTCCTGCATGTTTTCTCCACTGTTCTGGAGAGTTCGGCCAGAGGTCCTGGCTGAGCTGAGGAGCTCTCCATCAAACCGGGGGCGGAGCAGCCTGGCTGCACAGGTGCAGCTCAATGACATGAGTGTTTGGTAAATGTCTTCAGTTGCATATAAAATGTGTAAAGATTAAAAGACAATTGGAAGATTATCTCCTTTTGGGGGAGAGGAGATGTAAGCTTTAAGCTCTTTCCAGTTGGGACAACATTTTTTTTTTTGCCATTTATACAGATGAATTTTGTAACTTTTCCTAACCTGTTTGGCACCATTGAGACACAAATTTAAATCTAATCAGTTTCATTACTAATAATGAACATGTAAACACATCTGGCAAGTCCTCAGAATTCAGAAACGGTTCCTTTCTCACAGATATTAGGATTTACAGGAGGTGGAAAATGAGGGATATTTTTCTATGCCATGAGGTCTAGGACTCTGTCAGAAATCTGGATCTGAGGGAATATGATGGTTAATAAGAGTAAAGCTTTTGATGCAAACACAAGATGATTGAGAGACAATAATGTAATAGAGTGGCAGTGAGCACTCAGATGCTGCGAGGCTGGATGTGCTGCAGGACTCTGGAGGATGTACAATAGGGGGTGCTGTTGCATTAATCACATCTGGAGAGCATTTACTAGCAGGAGAAGGATGTTTATTTTTGGAGATGTACAATGTCTTTTAGACCTAAAGTTTTATTTGACCAATTCAGGCTGAGATGTAAAGAATTTTTCTTAATGAAACGTAAAAACGGAAGTCAGATTTGTTTCTGCAGCTGCAGTTATTCTCTGAAAACAGCATGTCTAAGATCTTGAGGGCCACCTACTGGCCATACCTTTCAGCAGCCCAGCATCACTTTTCACCCACTTTCATCCCCGGAAGGCTAAAAAAATGGACTAAAAAACTGCATAATTTAACAAAGTTGTACAACCAAGATCCTTCCCTTTGCAAAGACACCTCAAGCAAACTGATTTGACCCTCTGAGTGGTTAGCTGGATGCAGTCATTTTTGCTTGCCGAGCTGTCAAGACAGACTGAAAGCTTCTGTTGGTGGTTTCACACAGGAAATGCTAATTAGGGTCAGTTAATTTAACATATGAATAAACAGTAGTTTTCACTCTGAACCAGCAAAGATTTGAACTGTTTCTGATGAGTAATAACAGAACGAAGTTTCCTGTCGCATTCTTTAGCAAAACAGTTCTGATAGACCTACTAGTTATACGTTTGTGAAAGACACCACAGGAAAATCCCCCCTTTGTGAGACTTCACCAAAGACTTAAAGCTTACAAGTGTGTAAAAGAAACGGAAGCATCCAATGTTCAAAACTTTGCAGTTTAAATTATTATTTTTTTTATGCAATTGCTTTTACATTTTTAAGTCGATCAAATGAATAATTAGTCAACCAGCCCAGTAGCTCTAACAGGATGCCAACTGTGCAAAGAAATCTTAAATGAGTTCTTCTATGAACCTTGTCAACAAAACATCAAAATGTTTTTTGGTTGAATTATTAATTAGCAGCTGTTTTGTGTCGCTCCTAATGTACTTTCTTCAACAGCAGGTGAGCTTCTTTCTATGGTTACTGTTTCTTTTATATGTCCAAATCCATTAATTCTATGTGAACAAGGCTGCTTATTTTATTTAACGGATGCATGAGTAATAAAAAATAAATGCAGAAGACAATTCATACACGGTGCGGGAAAAGAGAAGGCCTTAATTAGTGGAGCCACACCTTATGTGCTGCAATCAGCAAAATTATCTTTTATCTTTTATGCAGAGTTGTAAAATAAAGGAAATTTCTGCATAATGACATCCATATTAGAAAATTTAATTTCTCTTTTAGCAATCAAGTTTTCCCATCTCGCATCAGTATGGTTTTAATTAGGCCCGAACACCAGATACAGCCTTTTGAAATTTATTTATTATTCCTAACCTGATGGACTTGACATTTTGTGAAACTAAACGGGCCCAAAAATCTGGGAAGCTTGCAGCAAATTGAAGCAGATTTTCTGAAAAGAAACTAAAAATGGATTTAACAAAATATCTGAAGCGTGCGCCATAAACTGCAGCCTTAGGAGCAGTTCTACAGTAAACATTAAAACTGGTACACAAGTAGAACTCCATCAACCAAATAGTCTCTTGGATGTATTCCCAAAGCCTTACAGGATGTCAGCTGTTTTGGATCCCATGCACCATTTTATTTTTATACATTTTCTCTTCATGTGATTCTTGAAAATTTGTCTGTTATTTTGTTCAAGACAGGCTCTGTTCAGAGGTGAAAAGCATTTTAATTGCAATTCATAGATTTCTTGGCTTAATTTTGTAATTGCAGATTAGTTAGCAAGTTAGTCCATAAGGAACAAAATCCAAAGTGAACTATTTAAAAACTACTTAATTGTCTAAATGGCAATCCTCACCTTTTGTACTGGGTGGAGAAGCCTATGATTGTTTAAACATGAAATAAAAGTAGGAAGTAGTGCACCACAATATGTACCATATATGGAGGACATTTAAAGCTTTTCAATCAGAACAACTGTCGAGAGCTCTGTGTGTGTGTGTGTGTGTGTGTAGTGGTTTGACTGGAGGTGTTTGCTGTAGTGTGTTAGGAGTGTGTGGGTGTATGCGTTAGAAGATATGTGTTAAGGATTTATTTGTTTGTTTTGTTGTCTAAGTGTAACTGAACCCCATGAAAAATCATAACCCCACCCCCAGACAACATCTGAAAAATTTTACAAAGTGGGCAGTGCCAGGAAGAACGGAGGGGTATGGCCAAGTATGGGGGATGAGCGGAGGGGTGAACGTAGGTGTGTGTTCAGGAAGACAGTGACAGCTCGCTTAATCTGACACTGAAACATGGACAGTGACTGAAGCGACGTTGGCAGTTTTGCAACTGATTGATCTGATCGACGTTCATCTGTTTTGAATGTTAGCCTATGTTAGCATTACCACTCCGAGACTGGACTCCTCCTGTCTCCATCTGTCACCGGAGATAGAGGAGTAGAGGGAGGCTTTATGGAGTCCAGCGGCCCGAGCCGAATTAATTCGAGCCGCTGGTTCAGGGCGCAGAGTCAGCGCTTCCCGAGGCCAGCGCTGCTGCAGAGGAACAAGTTTAAAACTTGTAAACCCGCTACAGGAAATCTTTCCTGCCCACAGCCATCATCATCTACAACAACTCCTTAAATAATTAATTATTTGAGCTATACCAACACTTAATTTCCCTCTAGGATCAATAAAGTATTTTTGAATTGAATTGAGACATAATGGGTCCGGTCTCTGAGTGGTAAAGCTAGCATAGACTAATGTTCAAAACAGTATGTTAGCTATGCTAACTAAGTGCTAATGTGATGATAATGGTAACCTTAAAAAACACAATCAACTCCAAACTCGCCACGAGGCTGGTATGTCTGATAGTTTTATACCCAAACCCACGGGGCGTGTCTGTGAGACCATGCCTGTGACACCTGTGATGTGACTTGACCAGTACGTGTAATGTCAGCTGCACAGCTGCTGTGGGGTATAAAAGTTGCTGAGTCTTAGTCACTGTCATAGTTCTTAGTTGTTTGTGTAATCTTTGAGTCAAAGTTTATTGTTTCTGTTATGTTTCCCCTCATCTCTTATGTTCAGTATTGCTTCAAGTTTCTCTTATGCCCCAGCTGCTAATTGCTTCCACCTGTTCTCTCCCTCTCACCTGCAACTGCTTCCCACTAATTGGTGTTCAAGTTTCTCTGCCATTTCCTCACTCCCTCCTCAGTTTTTAAAAAGTTCTCATTCACTCATTACTTACTGGTTCCTCGTCAAAGATTCCGTTAGTGGTTCTTGGTTCCCAGTCTCTGCATTTTCTGGTGTACCTGAGTTTTGTAAGTTCCCTGTTCCTTTGTTTAATTAAATCTTCATTCATTATTTCTCTGCTTTTGGGTCCTTAATTATAAAAGAACATGACAGCCACGCCTCTGTAGCGAGTTGGAATAGCATGCGTGTGTTGACACTGTTTAACAGTTTTTTTTTTGTTTTGTTTTTGTTCTTAGCATACCATTTAGTTACAATCTTTAGCACAGCTTTTTGTATTCTAGATAATTATTTAGTGTTAATTGCTTGTTCGTTAAATATTGTCACTCGACCTGCCAGGCAACACCTCCTTATTTTTCTAACAGGGAATGTGGGTGGAGTAGGACTGGTAAGAAAACTAGTCCTAAAATAGCCTGCTCACTCACAGTTGAAAGCTGACATGCGGCTCTGAAGCCCCGCCCCTCACGCGAGTGCACAGGCGCCAGAACAGTGACAGAGGAATGAAGCTTAAAAGCAGGAGCACTGAAAAAATGGTGGCATTGTAAAAAAATGCATTGTTTAAAAAAAAAAGTGTGAAAACTCAGATTGTGAGTTATTTGTTTTGATGTATAGTCTGTTTTTAAGTTTCATTAAAGCTTTTTCACTTTTAACTTTTGTTTCACTTTCAATATATTTTTCACTCCATTTATTTCAGAATCAATGTTAATATTTTCAGGTACAGTTGTATTTTGCCAATTCAAACAGATTTTTCAATGGCAATTTTTATTTTCAGAACCAATATTTCTTTTAGTTTCATTTTAAGCTGGCATCGTTTTGCTGCCGTAAGAATAATCAAAAAGAGACAAAGGCCCCTGCAGCTGAATACTTCCCCAATGTTTTGCTTCTTCATAATTGGGTCTTGACTAAATGTGATTGAATGTAATTTTCAAGGCTTGTCATCAGCACCACCCACAAGCTACACACATGGTGAGCCAGGAAGTTTTTACAGTGTGGTGGCGGTGGTAGAAACTCATGGTTGAATGCTAGGGAGCTGGAAAGCTGCCAAAACGAGAGGGCAGTTCAAGGCTGCTTGCAGCTCTAATTCACAGCAATAGATTGTGACACACAAAAACAAAACCTTGTGAAAGACGAATGATGCACCATTACCATTGGCTTTTAAAATGTGCTCCCTCACAATCAACATGTCATATGTGATTCAGTTGCCATCAAGGCACGAAAATAGGTTGACGTTATTTTCCATCAAGCAAAAACAGCTTTCCTTACTGTAACATGTCTTTAAACTTGTAAACATGGTATAGGTCAAATATTTTAATTTCAACTGATCATCTATAGGCGAATAGTTATATAAAGTTAAATCTTTCTATTCATCTGTTTATTTACTAAATTTTCTATTCTTTGAAATATTTAAGAACTACACCAACATTTTTTTAGAACTGTGATGAGCATAGATGGATAGACAGTCTGACGGATTTCTCATATGATCTTGCCTGGGAGTGATTTACAGGACCAGACAGACTCAGCTCCCACAGACAATGCTGTTTAGGAGCTGCGGTACTAAATAAGACACTGCCACTTAAGAAAATAAGAGAGGTTGCGTAGTTGGAGCCAAGACTGGATGTTGCGTCAGCACAATGTGTTAAGCTACACTCCCAGGCCTGACTGTTCCTGGAGCTGGTTCAGCCGAAGTCTTGCAGCACTGCCCATCTTTCTTTAATGGTTGTTTACGAAGCATAAAAGGCTTCCGAACACCTCTACTGACTATAAGCAGCTCTTACTCTGAGGCAGGATGAAGACATCGCTGAAAACTTTCTCTAAATGAGGTCACTGGCTTTTTTCATCATGGTCTATCCATGTTGGCACGCTTCGGCTCAGATTAGGTGTGAACCGAGTGATTGTTTCACCATCCTTGAGGTCCTCCTCTCCAGCAGCAGGAGTAGCGGTGGATCAGATGAGGTTTTTCTTTCCTGTTCCTTCTCATTAACACCGGAATAGATGACACTGAGATGTACTTTCCCCAAAAGTAAAGTCCTGCATCTGTTAAATTTGACATCATCAAATGCATTTGAGGATGAGGGAGTTTCAGGGTGAATACAGTTTTAGTTATAAGCGCTTTCCTGTTTCTGTATTGCTATTTATCTATTATTGCATTAAATGAAGGCTGAAACCTTTACGGTTTCTTTTGAAAGTCTTTGATCTCTACTTTCTGTCTATTGCTGTCATATTAAACTATTCAGAGGTTTGTGAACATCCTGATTTGCAAGTGCTTGAATGGAGATGAACTTGAAATACGGGACTTGAAAATCAGTGGAGGGTTTCTCTGAGCAAAGAGGCAACCATGAACTTTAACATCAGTGAATTTACAAAATATAAAGCATAAAGTGACTCAAAACTCTATGCAGGTAAAAAAACAAAAACAAATCAAAATGCTGTTTTGTACAGGAGACATTTATGTGGAAATGATCAGTGTTTTTATTCTGTGTATTGATTAGTTATATTAGGTCAATTTTTGTTTAATTAGGTCTTTATATCACCAAATTAAGCTTAAGTTTGTCAAAATTCCATGAACCATCTTGTAAATATGCAGTAACGTTATTGGTTTTAGTGTACTTTGAAATCCATGTCTTGAAAGTATACACCAAAGATGAAGAGGACCAACACTTAAGGCCAAGAATATTCATACCACAAACAGAAGTAGGTTTTCAATTATTTCTGTTCAACTAAGAAGTCTGTTTCTGATGAGAATAAGACAGAACTCCGTCAAAAGACAGTAAAATTAATTAAAATAAGTATCAATATTTATTTACATTTAAATAAAAATACTCAAACTGTTTTTTCTTATTTGTCTGATTAACCCTAATTTTAAATGTTTTCATTAGCTGTTAGCGCACAATCATCATAAATAACAGAAATAAAGGCTTGAAAACATCAGTCTGTGTGTAATCTATATGATGCGATCTATATGGTGCGATAGGTTATGATAGGTTTTTCCTAAGTATTCTAATTTATTGAACATGACTGCAGTACATCATGCCACTGAATTCGAGAGTTATTGGCGCAGGACATGTTTCTCTAGTTTGTTATTGTTCAGTTTTGGTGAACCTATGCAAACTGCAGCTTTGATTTTCTGTGCTCATAATTATCAGACCATTCTTTGTAAACCGGAAAGATGGCTGTGTTAAGATTTAAGTTGAACAACAATTTCTGAAATGCTCAGACCTCATCCTGCATCAACAACCAGACCCCATTCAAAGTAATTTGCATCGTCTTTCTTTCTCATTATGATGCTCGGTTTGAACTTCAGCTTGTGGTCTTTTCTGTCTAGATGCCTTAATACATTAAGTTGCTGTCAACTGATGTTTGCGTGAACAAGCAATTGAACAGGTCTACCTAATAGTGGAAGTGGAAGGTGAAAGTTGTTACCTCCTTTATTACCTGCATATGAAATTAAGTTGTGCATGTTTTTGTCTGTGTTCACTTCTCTTGTTTCCTGCGAGTACTGTTTCCAATCACCTCATGAAGTCACAGCTCAAAAGGACCAGCAGGAGTCTTCAATGCGACCCAATTGTCTTACTTGGTTTCGATAATCTTGGCCGCTTAATTGCTATGCCTCAAGTGATTCCCCCCCCCCATCTCACAGCTCTATGTCTCCTCGAACAACTTTTCTATTTCTGTCTTTCACAATCAAAGAGAGACACAAGTGGAACGGTGAAGTTTTTCCACAAACCCAACTTGCTCTGAATGAATTGCATACCCTTTAGAGGAAAAAAAGTCAATACATGTTTACTTTAGAAAATGGAATCTGTTAAACCTTATTTGACAAAAGCCTCAAATTGGAGTGCTGACCTGTGGCGGTTTTAACTGAAAACATGCCCCTGCCGTCTCTGTTGCATGGCTTGTTGTGCATTCAGAGCAAAGGTTGCCCACTACCTGTCTCTCCTTCACTCTTGTCACCACTCAAAAGCTAGGTAAACCACAAGGGGTTTTATTCTTCTCCTCTTCCAAGCTCTCAGTCCCAGTGGAAAAAAGCAGCATCATTGTAACATTGAAAAATAAATTATTTCCTTTCCATTTCCTTACTGTAAGCCTTGGAAACCGCTTTCTGAGAGGCGACTCAAGAAAAATGTATGGATTCCTCTGTTATTATTCTGCCCATTTGTGTTTTTTACAGTTGTCATTTGGATTTTCAGGCCCATTGTTAACAGCTATCTCCCATGTGGTGTCCTTGATACTTTGCACATAAAGAGAAATTATTCAGAGCACCCTGGGGTCTTTTAATGGTTTTTAAATGCAGCATATTGTGAAATAAGCCACATGTAATAATAACGAACCATGTGAATCCATCTAAAAGTCTTAAAGCTATAAAATTAATTTAGTCCAAATGAGAGGAATAAAAATGTACCTTTTTTCCAACCTTGCGCAAAATAAAATTTGTTTTATAGTGTAAACCTTTGTAAGAGCTCAGCTTTAAAATGGAAAAGAATAGCATGATGCAGCGTTTTTCTGGCACCGTGATGCAGCTGGGTTTCCTGGCTTAGAAATGGGAATTGTTTTATAATCTGCTTTGGAACAACATAACCATTGTGTGCCCCCTAAAACAGGACGTGCACGAACACAGGAATAATATGTGACCTCAGTTTGTGTTAGAACCTGCATGGGGTAATGTTTTAAAAAGAGCTCTCATTGGTTAAAGCAACTCTGAACGCAGGTCTTCTTTTCCACTTTCACTTGTCCAAATGAGTCTAATCCTACTTCAAAGGATGTTGGCCATTTAACCACCTTCAAAACGCCGCTTGAGGGAAATCTGCTTGATTAAGCAGGACTCGTTCTAGATTTTGATACATTATGCACACTCAGATTCTGAGGCATTCACCCCCCCCCCCCAAAAAAAGTTATCTAATTTCTTTCCTTTTTTTCCTTGTGTTGCTTGATTCTGAGGGACTGTAGCTCTCACCAGGAGATTGACTTGAAGTGAAATTAGATTGACCTCATCTGATGCAGAGGATGTTCATCTTTATGAAAAACACTCCGTGGGCTCACTCTGTCTTATATATGAACATCAGTGATATATACACATATATGATATATATGTATATATATATATATATATATATATATATATATATATGTATATATATATATATATATATATATATATACATATATGTATATATATACATATATATATATGTATATATATATATATATATATATACAAATATATATATATACATACATATATACATACATACATATATGTATACATACATATATATATATATACATACATATATCCATCCATCCATTTTCTATACCCGTCCATCCTAATGTAGGGTTGCGGGGGGGCTGGTGCCTATCTCCAGCGGTCAAGGGGCGAGAGGCGGGGTACACCCTGGACAGTTCGCCAGTCCATCGCAGGGCAACACAGAGACATACAGGACAAACAACCATACACGCACACACTCATACCTAAGACCAATTTTAGAGAAACCAATTCACCTACCATGTTTTTGGACTGTGGGAGGAAGCCGGAGTGCCCGGAGAGAACCCACGCATGCACAGGGAGAACATGCAAACTCCATGCAGAAAGACCCCAGGCTGGGTTTTGAACCCAGGACCTTCTTGCTGCAAGGCAACAGTGCTACCAACTGCGCCACTGTGCAGTTGGTAGCACTGTTATATACAGACTTATATACATATAAGTATAGAAGAGGTGACTGTTGTGGATCAGGAAGTAGCTGAAATCAGTAAAGGTAAAGTGAGGAAAGCTTTGAAGAGGATGAAAAGGGAAAAGACAGTTGGTCCTGATGACAAACCTGTGGAAGTATGGAAGTGCAGAGGAGAGGTGTGAGAAGATGCCCAATGACTGGAGGAAAAGTGTTTTAGTGCCTATTTTTAAGAACAAGGGAAATGTACAGAATTGTGGCAACTACAGAAGAATAAAGCTAATGAGTCATACAATGAAGCTGTGGGAAAGGGTGGTGGAAGCTAGGCTTCAGTCAGAAGTGAGCATTTGTTAGCAGCAGTACAGTTTCATGCCAAGAAAGAGTACAACAGATGCAATTTTTGCTTTAAGGATGCTGTTGAAGTAAAGGGAAGGTCAGAGGGAGCTGCATTGTGTCTTTGTAAATTTAGAGAGGTATGACAGGGTGCCGAGAATGGAGCTGTGGTATTGCATGAGGCGGTTTGGAGTGGCAGAGAACTATGTTAGAGTGGACATGTATGAGAGCTGTGAGACAGTAGTGAGGTGTGCTGTCGGAATGACAGAGGAGTTCAAGGTGGAGGTGGGACATCATCAAGGATCGGTTCTAAGTGTTTACTTTGGTGATGGACAGGCTGACAGATGGGGTTAGACATGATGTTTGCAGATGACATTGTGATCTGCAGTGAGAGCAGGGTGCAAGTAGAAGAAAAGCTAGAGAGGTGGAGGTAAGCACTGGAAAAGAGAGGAATAAAGATTAGTTGCAGAAAAACAGAATACATATGAGTAAAGGAGAGGGACACAAGTGAAACGGTGAAGCAGCATTTAGTTTTTATTCTCCTGTAATGTGGAACAAACTTCCAGAAAACTGCTGAAACACTGAGTTCCTTTAAATCAAAGCTACAAGCCATCTATTTAGAGCTAATTTTTAACAATATCTGGAACATCATTAGTTCTTCTCTGGATTGCAGCTTTTCACTGCTTTTGTTTATTTTGTCAGTGCAATATCCTTTTTTGATTATTTATTGTGTTATGTTTTATCATGTAAAGTACTTTGAACTGCCTTGTTGCTCCAATGTGCAATGCAAATAAACTTGAATGAAATTTACTAATGTAGCTTTGGATGCAATTATCTGGTTAATACATGTTTGGATTGCTGTGGTTGGAAAGTCTGCATCAACGGGGCCCAACCTCACTCCAATGACTGACGCAATCTGCTGGGATTCCTTAAATAGGAAACTTTTTAACTGATTGGAATGTTTTTATAAATGTATTGAAATGACTTCTTGTTAAGTGCCTTGAGATGACATCTGTTGTGAATCAGCGCTATATAAATAAACTGAATTTAATTAAAATAGAAATTCCTTTTATTGTTCCACACTGGGGAAATTCAGGCCTAACGGCAGCAAATTGGCACACCAAGATGAAAATATAAAAAAACTAAATTAAGAACACTATACTGTACAGTAAGGGTAAAATTACAACACTAAAATACTGTGAAGTTATCAAAAATAGTATACTTTGGTTCAAGAAATCTGCAGATGAGCAGGATAATTTAGAAATATTTAAAAAATGTGCATGTTTATTTGTGCATTAAACAACGGACTATTTTCAAAAAGTGACAAAGTAGTGCACTACTAAAAGTACTGTAAACAACAGAGATGTGCAAGAACAGCATAAATGTTATTTGAAATGAGAAGAGCGTGCAAATAACAGCAGGAATGTAAAGACGTATTGAGTTTTGTAGGGAGCTGTGATGATCTTACAACTGCTGGGAGGAAGCAGCAGTCTGTCACTAAAGGAGCTCTCCAGTTCATCAACAGCTTCATATTTGGGATGGGACACATGGTCTTACTGTGATGTACTTTCGCCAGAGTTCTTCCATCTCCCACCACCTGGACTAGGTCAAGGGGGCATCCTAGCACAGAGCTGGCCTTCCTGATGATCCTATCTAACCGCTTCTTCTCAGCTGTAGGTAAGCTGCTGCTCCAACGTACTACACCATAGAAGATGGTTGATTCCACCACTGAGCCAAAAGAGGGCTTTAGGAGGACCCTCTGCACTCCAAAAAATCCCAGTCTCCTCAGCAGGTGGGACCCTCCCTGTAGAGAGCATTAGTGTTGTGGCTCCAGTCCAGCTTATTGTTCAGATGACCCAGGTGCTTATAAGAGTCCACCATCTCCCTGTCCACTCCCTGGATGTTCACCGGTGTCAGTGTGGTGGGTCTGCACCTGTGGAAATCCACATTCCACTCCTTGGTTCTCACTGGAGTAATTACTGCAATATAATGAATGAATGTGAATAAAACAACCATATACAGATACTTATGTTCAGTTTATTATTACCTCTTGTGGACCTTAAGAGCACCTGTGGAAACTATCACCTTTATGAACATAAACATTTATACCAAGGCCTTTTTATAAGCAATGTTTACACCAGTCTAGCTGTAAATTGCACAATCTAAATCAATCAATCAATCAGAAACAATGTTTAGAGTAATACTGTAAGTTACTATGTTGTCATAGGGGTGTACTTGTTAATGATGGCGTCTCTGTACATATTCCATCACATAAGTGCAAAATCCAGTTCATGTTTCACTGATGTTAAATGTATGTAGCAGTTTCTACATACACGTTTAATTAAAAAATCGTTCATAAAAAAACTGCACTGTCACAAAAGGAGAACTTTTACATTTGAACGCAATATGAACTTATTTATTTTAAGAAACAAATACCAGAGGTTGGAACAAGATAGAAAAAAAGGGGTTCACCTTAGGACCTATACTGCCTCCTGTTTGAAATGTGGATCTACTACTTCCTGGTTTGTGTAGACACTAGGTAACAAAAGCATGACTGCCCCTAGCATCCTGGACCATTTCTGTTGTGAAGTTTGCATGTGTGCTGAATTTTACATGTGTTTTGGACTTTGCATTTGTTTAGGACTTTGGATTTGTTTTGAATTTTGCATTTGTTTTGGGATTCATATGTGTATTGGAATTTGTATGTGCTTTGTGTCTGGGGGCCACTGTATTTCTCTGCGCTTGGGTTCTTTCAAAACAAAAACATGACAGTCATCTGTCTCCACTGACCAACGGACAAAGACTTATACTGTTTGTATCATATCTGCAAAAAAAAGAATGATAATGTTGAGGTTTATTTCTCAGGCCTTTGCTATTTGAAGACCTATAGTCTCACTTCTTGGTGGTGGATAATAAGCAAACAAGCAAACCCTGCATTTGCGAAACTATAAGAAGAGTATAATCCTCCACTGCTGAGAGTTAAATGTTGGAGATATGCCCTGAGTAACAGTTTAACACATTCCTTTAAATGGTCAGGTTTGAATGCTCCCATGACCTGTTGAAACAACTGTGCTTCCAGGCTTTTAACACCTATTGAGAAATTCTCCAGTCTTCGCCAGCTCTTACAAAATGATGGTTTCAGAACTGATGTTGAGATGTGATTTGAGTGGCTGCTGTTTATATTTGTTATTATGAAATCCTTTTAAATGTCTTGCTGATTCTCTAAACCTTTTGACAGAACAGCACTGGATGTCTACCGGAAGAAATAAGGGAGTCACAGTGGTCTTTTAAATTTTAGTGGTTTGAATTTGCAAAACAGTGCAAAAACGTATTTATGGGATAAATTCTTAAATGTTTTGAGGGGCTTTTTAAGAACATGGAGATTGTGTTTGAAAAGATGCCTGAGAGCTTTTGTCTTTGCCTCAGAAAAGTGGACCAGATCATTAACCTATACACAGTTGCTGGGAGGTTCATTGCAATTCGGTTGTTTGGTAAACATATATTTTGGTGTCCATAAAAAGAAGCCTGTGTCTTTTGGGATGTTTTGTGGTGGTAGTTGTAGGAGTATCTGGTCCTTGTATTACCAAAGAAAGAGTTCTGTCCATATTCTCGCCCAAAAGCTTGTTACCATTGTGGATTGGACTCTGACACGTCTGCCCATTGACTCTGATCCTGTTTGTGGCTCCAGGAAGGGATCCTAAAGTGTAGTCATGGAGAAGTGGATGTCTGGTTTAAGAAGGGTCTCAAGTTTGTGTTTTGTAGACAACGTGGTCCTATTGGCTTCTTAAAGCAATTACAACTTCAGCATGTACTAAAGCTGTTTGCCTCTGAGGCTGAGTCTGAGGCCATGGTTTCTTTCTACAGAAAGATGAATTTATCTATGTGGGTTGGGTGTCAGTGTCTGCCTCAAGCAAAATAATTTGAGTATTTTGGCAATTTCTTTTTAAGGGGTGGTAATTTGGAGCCAGAGATAGAAAGATGGGTTAGGGGATGGGTGTCCAGCTCCAGACCTCAAGGACTGTAGTTCTGCCAATTTTAGATGTGTCTCTGCTCAAACATCGCTGATTCAAATGATGCAACTCAAATATCAGCTTGTTGAAGTTCTGAAAAGGCCTACTAAGGAACCATCATTTATACCATAATTTCAGATGTGCTGAACCAGGTAAAGAAATAAAGCATTAAGGATGATACCGGCCCTTGAGGATTACTTCGGCCACACTGGGTTAGAGCACATGGAGTAAAGTGGGCATAGCTCTAATCTTGGTGAAGAAATGACTGAGTCAAAAAACAAAGCTCTCAATTTACCGACCCATCTATGTTCTAAACCTCTCCTGTGCTCATGATCATCAGCTTCCTGTGTCTGAGTCCGAACTTCAAAACATACCATGAAAGAACAAACTAATAAAAAAAAAAGACTCAGCAGAAGCTTTGGAGGACTCACCGTTCGTGGGCTCCAGACGGGTGTTGTGTCCTCCTGGAGTTGGTTCAAGAAGGTTTGAGGCCTTCCTTCTCCCTGATTCTAGATCAACACGCCGCCGAAGAACTGGTCACCACTCCAAACATTCCCCAGGGGGGCCAGGACGCTTTTTCCCTGAGGCCTCTGAATCTGCTCCTTGCCATGGCTTCCAGGTCACAGGACAAGCTCCTTGCCACAACTTCCAGCCGCAAAGCAAGCTCCTCGCCACGACCTTCATGCCGCAGGGTCCGCTCTTCGACGCCGGCTCCTTCAAACTCCTGTTCCTGCTTCTCACTGGCTCATCAAAGCTCCTGTCCCAACTCCTCACCGGCTTGTTCAGTCTTTATTTCCGGCTCCTCACCAGCTTGTTCAGTCTTTATTTCCGGCTCCTCACCAGCTTGTTCAGTCTTTATTCCCGGCTCATCACTGGCTCGTCCAGGCTCCCTTCCTGGCTCCTCGCCGGCTCGTCCAGCCTCCAGCATCGGTTCAAGTGCCTTGTTGATCTCTAGCGCCTGTTCCAATGCCCTGTTACTTTAAAGTTCAAGACCTGTCACCTCAGCTTCAAGTTTCAGCTCTTTCCGAGGAGATCATGGCTGACCTGCCTCTGCTCCAAGTATCAGCTGTGGGTGCACTCTTCCTGGGAGTCACAGCAACAGCTCTTAGACATCTCCTTTTGAGGTTCCAGCATTTCCTCGTCAGTCTCCAGCCCCAGCTTTTCCTCATGATTCTCTAGCTCCAGTGTTCCTCATGAGACTCCAGCTCGAGCGTTTCCTCATGCATCTCCAACTCCTTCTGAGGGGATCATGCCGGTCTGCCTTGACTCAAAGCTTCTGCTCTCTGATGTACTTCCGTCGCTTCTTTGTTGGTTTTCTCATCACAGGGGGTGGGTTTCTCCACAGATGCCTTCTGGGGTTGTGCTGGCTTAATGGCCACCTTCTGGATCTCTTTTGGTGCTTTTCCGACCACACGGCGAATGCATGTTTGGACATTCTTTCCTTTGGGACATTTTGATTCTTTGTGTTATGGACATGTTTTGGACATTGATGTTTTCTTTGTCTTTGTTTTTCTTTGTTATTCCTGCCGTCCTTGTCCCCCTCCTCCCGCCCTGGTCTGGTGATTCTCAGTTTGTGCGCCAGGTGACACACCTTAAGGAGGGGGGGAGTTTCCCTGTCGTCGATGGTCTCTAGCTGCCCTGAGTTTCCCTGTTAGTTTCCCTCATTTCCTTCCCTGTGTATTTATATCCATCTGTGTTTTCATGTCTTTGTTGATTCGTTGTCATTGTCATCGTTCTCTCATCAGTCCGTCTCTATAGTCATTAAAGCCTGAGTTCCTGTACTTCTAGTTTGGCTGTACCCTGACTAAGCTCGCTTTTAAAGAGTGGTTCATCACCAGCTTCCTGCATCTAGGTCCGTGCATTAAAACTAGGGCTGTCAAAATTTACGCATTAACGAGGGTCGATTAATTTGTAGAATTAACGTGATTACTTTTTAAAACAAAATTTAAGTATGCACAGGAGGAACTGCCCTGTACAGTTCAGCCTGTGCTGTGTTCAGTGCTCCTCATGTAAACAGCATGGCAGATCCAAACTGCACACATGGTCTCTTCTTAGTCATAGGCCAGATAGAAGGATTATCGGTCTATGTCACTCCATGCTCTACTGTGCATTTAGTCTGCAGAATGAGACGCGATCAGGTGTTGTGAACGATCAGAAGAAGCAATTGGAACGAGGAAATTAAAAATGTAACAATCTGCAGTAATAACTTCACATCAGGTAAGCCTTGGCTAACAAAACAGCTAACATAGCTAACCAAGACTGCAGCTGCAAGATAACAAATAACAGTGGGAACTGGAGTTATGTTAAGGTTCGGTTCCACACCATTTTATTCATGTTGATAAGCAAATAATCCCTATATTGTTCATAAGAATGCAATTCAATTAAAAAATGCTTTATTAATTCTGGAGGGAAAAATTTGTGTTGTTGTAGCTCATACTATTTAATTCTTCAAGTAGTTGTTGTACATCCTGATGGCTGTGGGCAGGAAGGATCTCTTTTAGCAGTCTGTTTTGCAACGAAGCTGTTGAAGCCTTTGACTGAAAACACTGTTGTAGGATAGTCCCATGAAGAGGATGCTCAGGGTTGACCAATATTAATAATAAACAGACAGATTTACATACATAAAAGGTTAACCAGCTAGTTTGCCTTAGAAACTGGCTAAAAGATGAATAGGTTAAAAGGGCCACGTGTAAATGTGATTGTCGAGTTCAAAACAAAAATTCCATGGATCTCCCCTCTATTTCCTTTAAAAACAGAGCAACGGCATCTGGTTTTGTCCTTTTATTTAGACCGAAAATTGTAGTTTTTCAGTCATATTTAGGAATTTTAATTAATCGTGAGAAATCGTGATTAATTTACAGCTACCCTGTGATCAATTAGATTAAAATTTTTTATCATTTGACAGCCCTTCTAAAAACCTACCATGACAATAAGTTTGTCTGATACTTAAAAGATTTATAAGATCATTTACAACATACTTTCAGGATGTTTAGGTTTTCTGGCTCAGCATTGTAATAATATAAGGTAGGAAGCTCATAGAGTATAATGTAACTGAACAATATGTTGGCAGTGTAAAGAAAACATAAATTATCATTTTAAAATAAAACATTACAATTTCAGTGATTCTTACCATATTAGACTGAAGAATTTTGTATGTCGTTTTAACTTTGATGTTAAAATGTCGGTCTATTCATCAGCAGGAGGGTAAATGGGCCACACTGTCTGACTAGCATCTAACAGCTCATTGAGGTCTTATGTTCTCATTCAGATGCATCCATATGTGCTAATTAGGTCATCTTGACCATGTTCAGGTTAAGAGGCTTCACAGTGGTAGACCAGAACATTCTGGCTCAGATTTTCTCTACTGTTGTTGCCCTCCAGTTGTGCAGTGAAGTGAGAGGTTGGCAAGGCGACAAAACACTCTGGTGTTAGAGCTACAAAGACTGTGAACTTCTACGTGAATATCTGCAGACGTAGCAGGGAGCTATATGTAGCTTTGGTTTTTCTTTTGTAGTGCATGCAAAGAAATAGATATGCCTAAGGAATCGTTCCTGTGAACCACTGAGATCACATTGGCACACAGAAATCTTGCTTCATCTGCTCTTATCAGCTTACCCGTCTCTGTATTCCTGTCTGGGTCAGAGGAATGCAGATTGGCTGGATATAGTTTCTGTGTAGAGCTTATATGCATGAGAGAGAAAAAATCCAAAGGGGCCAATTTTAAAGTTGCTCAAAAATCAGTTTTGGCAATTTTTTTGTAAAAAAAAAAATTTAAATTCAAGACCCATAGAATATACATTTTATATAGCTTTTTATGCATTTCTTCTTAGTTTTCAATAGAGCATATTTTCAGGAATAGAGCATTGCATATATTAACTTTCATATTTCAGAAAGAAGAATGTTCATGTGATAGTGGCGTGAAGAAATGAAGTGTAAAAGAATAAATCTTCATTTTGGAACAGCAAAGCTGGTATTTTTACTCTACTAGAGGCAACATAGACTGTTCTAAGAGCTCCATATTAAACCAATAATGTAATTCCAGGTGCACTTAAACAGTTAGCTATAACTGTATATTTTTGAAGGGAAATATTGTCATCAGTTTAACATGCTGTCTCAGTAGAGAGAAACTAAAAATGTTTCTTAATAGTAGGGAAGCATTATTGCAAAGCAGTTTAAATGCCTTCTGACATAAAGGGAGTTTAGACATAGCACATCCAAGAGATTGACAGTAGAATTTAGTAAGAGTTGGTGCTTAGAGAAAAGCAAAAGCTTCCCATCACTTTATTATTGCGGTCCCTAATGACTATTCCTAATTTATCTTAAGTATAAAAATGTTTTAAGTGAGAGTGAGGCCTTGTAATAGTCATGGAAAGTCAGAATCAGCTTTATTTAGTCAATTTTGTGATCAGAAACAAGGAATTTGACTGACTCCACTTTACTCCACTTTATTAATTTGGTGGAAAATAAGAATTTTAGAAGTGAAAAAGGAAATTTAATGCTACTTTAATAACATTTTACTCTTTTTGGCTAAGTTGGGTCCACCTTTTATGCACAATACTGCAGGAGATCATTCTTGGATTGAATGTCAGGTTGAGACTACAGATCCAGACCCCATGCTCCTGCTGCTGCAGGTGATGTTTGGGTGAAACCTAAACAACAAAAAACATCCCCAAATCATTCTACTTTTATGCTTCTCAGTTTAGATGGAAGTTCTTTTGATTAAATGCTGTATTCAGTTTATTATGAAAGATATGTGCTTTCTATGTTTTGCAATGTGTTTTTTTCAGCACCTTGGCTCAGCTCCCTGCCCTTTTAACTCTATCATTCTATCTGCTAAAGGGGCGCTGGTAAAGCCGGCTGCTACTGCAGTCTTCCACATCCTGTATTGAGTTAATGTTTGCAAGTGTTTGCATGATCTTGGATTGGTTGTACTGAAACTAAATTTCCCCACGGGGATTATTAAAGTATCTCTTATTCTTATGCCACAAGTGTCCTCCGTTCTGTTGATTATTAAAGTATAATTTCTCCCAAGAAGATTGCTACAGATATCCTGGAATCTATCTATGTTCTCCTTGGCAAACTTTAGAATGGGTATCACTTTTTTTTTTTTTTTTACTGTAAAGGTTTTCATCTCACAGATTCCCATGAAAGTTCAACTTGTGCTGTCTCTGTGGAGTCATGCACCCACATAAGAGTAGCAAGTAGCTATAAGTTTTGTGAGGAGTTTTGGGAGACTAGTTTTAGCATCTTGCTGTCTACTGTCAAGGTACGTTTGCTTGGAAAATCAATCCAATTTAGTTTATAAAGAGCCAATTCACAACACGTCATCTCAAGGCATTTTACAAAAAGGTCACTTCAATGCAATCATACATAATTGATCCTTGCTATCAAACAATGCAGTTAAGTTCAGTTTATTATTCAAATTGGTATAAAATGTTTTCGTTCTAAGGAAACCCAGCAGATTGCATTGACTCATTGACTCGTCACTGTTTGGTGTTTGACTCTCTTGATCTGATTTCTCCTTAATGTGACCTTTCTGAGTTATTTTATCACATAAACACCCATTTTTTGTTACTGCACTTGGTTTTTGTCATTTCATGCATTGAAACTCCGGAGCAGGCAACAATTATGGACACAGATTGGGTAAGTAAGAGGTTTTATTGAGAAGTGAGGTGAGAGCAGGAAGGTGAGCAGACAGAAGTCCGATTCAGGTCCACAATACGGAAGAAGGAAAGTGGTTAAAAATGGTTTTGGGCTAGAAGGTGAATGTTGCAGGAGATAGGGAAGATGGAAAGTTCTTACTGTCAGAGGAGTTGGTTTGGCTCTTCAGGAGAGGCAAGTGTTTCCACTGACGTTGTGATTGCCATGGAGAGGTGAGTAGTTCAGCGGATGAATTGTATCTCTGTTTCCAGGTTGGCGTGACAATTGAGAGTGCTGGAGTCTGGAAAGGCAGGTGAAGAACGGCGGAGGTCCCAGGAACGTGGTTATCCAAGAGCAGCTCAAGGACCAGCAAGGGGTCTGGTGATAATGATTTAGAGGAAGCTTCACAGACCTGAAAGAGACAACTGGAGTTTGATCCAGGAACAAGTAATTGATGGAGGAATGGACTGTGAGGTGGAACAGAGGAGATAAAGGTCAGTTCTAGGAAGGTAACTAGTTTATAGAGGACCTGACTGCCACATGCAGCGAGAAAACCATCTGGTGTTCGCCTCAGGGAATCCGGCCCTTTAAGTACTGCTCCTGATTGGTGCTGATGATCTTCAGCTGGGACCAAACCTGCTAGTCGCACCCTGCAGAGGAGGAAGGTAGGACAGACACACAAAGACAAATTCACTAGAGCCTACGCACTACTTGGTGGATTCATCAGTTTTGGGAACCTTCATGTTTCACAAAATCTTTTTGTTACCGGCATGGTAAGGGGCTGCTAGCTTTGAGTTAGCTTAGCTTCAACACTACAATGGCTACTCTAGGAAACATCATTTTTTAAAGCTATTTTATTAAATATTTGTTTTTTATTTATATGACTTGAATTGTTCAGCATTGTTAATAATCAATAAAGAGATATTTTTTTAAATATGTTCGAAAATTAATGTGAGAAAACCATACTGGCCGTCATAAGATGGATTTATACTGACATCAAATTACAAAAAGGTGGACCCTATTTACTAGTGATGGTGATGTGAAGCCTTTGTGGGAGCCCTCTGCCCCGGGAGCGGTGGTCGGCTGTGGCTGCCTGGGTGCTCTCCAGGTGGAGGTGGGGGTCTTGGCCTTGCCTCCACTGGGTGCCTTGTGTCAGCGCCTCGGCTGCTGCTGTTAATCTACCGCTGCCGGGGCAGATGGCTCCTCTGATGGCGTTTCCTTGCATTGTTCATCTGCACTCGGCCCAATGTCCTTTTTTACTTTTTCTTTTAACTGTGTGTGTGCATGGGAGTTGGGTTGGGGGGAGGGGGGTATAACTGTGACCATGCTTTTAAATCTTTGGGGGAGGGAAGGGAATGTGGTTTTATGTGGGGTCATTTTAATCTGTAAAGCACTTTGTGAGGCAATTTCTTGTATGAAAAGCGCTTTATAAATAAAGTTTGATTTGATTTTAAACCAATGAATCTTTCAACCCAATTGTATTGAAAAAAGGTTAATTACTCGAAGACTCAGAACTCTATTAGGACATCTGCTGGTGAAGGCATTGTATTGCTAATGTTTTCACAGTCAATTGCACTCTGTTGAAGATGAATGGCGGATTTAACTTTATGGATAAATAAAACATTCAAAAAGCTGACCCGAGATCATGTAATAAAAGTTGCTGCATACAAATAACACACTACACCTACACAACATAACACAGGTTTTTTAAAGGATGGCTTTTTATGGGATAAGAGGGATAATTTTTTAATAACCGTAATTTTTGGACTATTAAGCGCACCTGAATATAAGGCACACCAGCTAAATTTTAAAGGGGTGTGGGGGGGGGTATTATGCAAAATGGACTTTCTGAAGCATAATATCCTGAGAACGTGTCTTTCCCTCATTAAAAACATACCTGAAGCGTTGCTCTGACCCTTTCACTCATGTTAGAGTAATCTTTGAGCGTCTGCTGGTAGTTCTCGGGGTTGCTGAAACACCTGCTCCCACCTATCCCTGCCTTTTCCACCCATCTCCTCCTACCCTACCCCTCCCCACCCCTCACAACTCCGGCTGAGTCCCAGGCAAGGGGCAAACTCCACCGCTCAGAATTGAGGCCAACCCGGAAGTAACAAAAATTGCAGTTCACCCCTCATCCGCTGGGGGCTGGCTCCAGAAAGGAGCAATTTCCCATTGACTCCCATGTTAAAAAGGCCAACTTCACAGCAGAAATAAACATGTTTACAGCCTGGTTCAAAAAACCATTTTAGGTTTAATAGGTCAGGTTTATCGTCATGACAACTTTTTTTCTAGAATTTTTTTCTAAGTCATCCGTTTAGACATAATTTAATCTTGAAAATATGAATAATTAGGGGCGTGTCCTTATGATTGACAGGTCTCGGATGAGCCGTCAGCGCTGGTGGCTAACGGTGGCTAACAGTGGCTAGCAGCTTGCCGCCATAGACTGCTTACCCCCCTGCTTAGTGTTTAGATATAAATCGTGCACTTATTGGACAAAGATGGCTTGTTGTGGTACTGATTGCACTGACAGACCGTCTAAGAAGTCTCTGCTACATTCTTTTCGGTAAGTAAAATAATATTTTTGTACGATATTTTGTAGATGAAGCTCCTGCTAGCTGAACTCCTAACAAAGTAGCTAGTTAATCACGCTGGGAAACTACAAACTGAACAGGTTAAGATGTTGTCCATTTAAGATAAGGCTGCTTGGTCGAACATGGGTTGAAATGATCACATCTCTTATTTACTTTACATGTTAATTTATTCAAACTTCACATAGTTTTAGTAAAAGCTATGGGCAAACAGGGCTTAATGATGTTATTTGACAAAATTATTGAGTTGTGCTCATTTCACCGTCAAAATAACTTATTGATCGCTTTGCGGTCAAGACACACACACACACACACACATATATATATATATATATATATATATATATATATATATATATATATATATATATATATATATATATATATATATATATACATGACTGGTCCAGGAACAACTGGTAAAATTGTGGGGTTGGTCTGACATGAAGCGCGTATCCACCCATCCACCAGTGGTGCTAACCTCCACTGCTCTCCAGTGTCAGAGGGCTCATGGGGAGCATAACCGTGCCTTCACACCAAACGCATTTGAAGCGTCATGGGCGTCAGGTTTACATGTAAAGTCAATGGAGAATTCCGCTGAAGCGTGTCAGGGTGTCCGGATCGCGTTAGAAGCAGATTTGAGTTGTGAAAACGCATTTCTGCCTCATTCGCGCCTCAAATTTACACGAATGAGGCGTTTGACGCGCATCAGAAAATCAGTGTGTAATTTCATGTGTTGCATTTTGTGAATTCTCGCGTCACGGGCGTTTTTGCTGCTGAAGTTGACAAATCTGAACTTCGGCATCAGTTCGGGCCTCTTCAACCAATCAGCAGCCTGGTGACGTGGTGTCACGTGATTCTGTGACCCAGTTCACGGGCTCAGGTCCGTCCAGGTGCAAATGTTAAAGCGTCCAACTTGGGCGTGCGGCACGTTTTTGACGCTTTGGTGTGAATGCACGGTAAGTGTCCTCCCCTTCCTGTTGGCCCATGGGTCCCCTGGCTGAAAAAAAATTAATGGAAGTCAATGGAGTGATAAAAGTTATTTTCTGGTCCGCTTTGTTTTACGTCCTTAATCACACATATGATGTAGGCTATCTCAATTTAAATAACAACTAATGATGTGTGTTTTTCAGTGTATTTGTCAAGTGATTTGGGATTTATTTGATTGTAAAAGTTTGCAATTAAAATGCAAATCAGAAGTCGCATATATGACGTCACGGAGCTGATGCTAGCTAGCACTAGCTAGCACTTAAAATACTCACCGAGACCTTGTGGAGCTGCATGCTGGCTCTCACTCATCCGACTATTCTCCCCCTGCATAGCTGCTGCCACTTTCCACATTTATGGTGGTTTTCTCCACGTTTAATGCTCCTTCCTTTGTCCTGGAGGAAGGAGGTGAAGCCAGCTAATGTCATGGCCATTTTTCTCCTTCTTCTTCAGTTGTAGTCCACTAAGTGTTTTTACACAAAACCCAAAGTAACTTTTACCACCAGTCAAAAATTAGCGTTTTCTCTGCATCAAAATGTCTTTAAAATTCACGGACAACATATGTTCAATCCATGGCGCATTTCAAACAGGATAAAAAAAAAAAACTTGACTTGACTCCAATGACTCTCATTCATTTTTTTGGCAGTAGGGGACCCATGGACTGGAAGTAGAAGGGCGTGTCTTACCCCCGATTTCCATTGCATGCGCTCCGCTCCGGTCCCCCACGCACCCGGCAGCCGTTCCCACTTTCCACTGCATGCGCTCTAGATCCACTCCGCTTCGGTCTGGTCCGCAGCCCAGAGGTGGTCAAAGAAGCATGCACGGGAATTACGAGATCTCGCGATAAAAGCCAGTAATAAATGCAGAAGTCAGAACAAAATTCTTTCTTCCGTGGAAAACGAACAGAAAAGAACAGTTATTCTCTGTTATTCTGTGTCAAGATATTTTGCACAACATATGTATAAATATACGCGGGCTTATATTAATATAGCTATGCATACAAAAAATGTCTGGTCCGTCTTTATTGATTTATTTTTAAAAACACCCGGAAATGTGGTTGTTCTATATCCGGTTGGTGCTTAGTTATTTGTGTAGATTGACTGCGGATTTGATCCGGCGAAACGGCGCCCGGCGCCCTGCGCAGCTTGGCAGCGACCGTGGAAATGCTCTCATTGACTACAAAGGGAGCGTTTTTGCTGCGGAGTGCGTGCCGGAGCGGAGTGCATGCAGTGGAAATTGGGGGTAGGCTCCCCATGAGCGGCTCCCCTCGCGCAGCAGCACCGAATCTCTGCTCTTCGCTGGAAGAGCACAGCCATGCGTCTCATTAACAAACATTTTATTGGAAAAATTGTCTTTTTATCCTGACTCAGTTCTTCCTGCTGCCTCCTCCAACGTCTCACCATAGATTCATTGATGTCAAGCTTATGTGCTGTAGCTCTATTTCCTTCTTTGAGGACCAGCTCGATTGCCTTTAACTTAAAAGCTGCATTTCTTTACCTGTTTTCCATGATGAGGGTGTATGTTTGAAAACTACCGGTAGTGTCTTTGGCGCATTATCTTTCCCCACATGTGTGTCTCACTTATGCACTTCCTGCTATAGTGCCCCCCGGAGCCTGTTAGCCAGTAAGAAACTAGAATTAGCCACATCATTGTATAGGACACAGGGTCCAAAGGGTGTGAAAAAAGTAGCGGCTTTTAGTCCGAAAATCACGGTATATTACACATATTCACATTATGTACATATTCAAATTGTTTTACTTTTCACATTTCCATTGGTTGATTTTTGTAAATTAGTAGGAAGAAGTATATGATTATTTATCCCCAACCCCTTCCTAATACATGTGACTCACTCTTTGAATGTTTTCACAAAAATAGGGTAATGTAATGACAGAAGAACTTTCTTTCAGAATATACCAAAGTCCACTATTATTTGCAAATAGAACATGCAAAGCCAAACTAAAACCTCATCAATCATTTTTTTTATCCAAATAACATTTCTATTAATTACAAGGACAGTAAAAATATAATACAAAACTATAATTTATTTTAATTACAAGGAATGACAAATTAACAAATTGTCTAAAAAGCTCCTTTCCATGTATGGTATGAAGCTCAATAATCTACTACTTACTATAAAGGTTCTTCACTAGACCATATAAATTTGACAACCTTGTTTGGAGAAATTTAATTGTAAAATTCCCTCAACTCAGAACCTCTTTGCAACAGGTTCCATTACTGATATGCTACTCTGTGACTTCTCAGCGAATACCTACCCTCAAATCAACTTTTTATTTTGCTGATAAACTGTATAAATGAGTGTCAAATAGTGCTATCTACATGTCTTGTCATAATTTTTTGTATTTTAGTACATTTGAGTAAAAATATTAATTTTTCTTTAATCAAAAACCGTTAGTGGAGTGCCCTCTTTAGGTTAAAACTTTACACTGCACTTGAATTTGAATCGGGGCTCTCTACTGGCTCAGCTTGGTTTACTGAAGTCAGCCGTCTTGCCGCTGTGGAGTATAAAACAAGCCCAGTCTAGGCCACACCTCCGCAGCGAGTTGAAGTTGTGATAGCAAGTGTTTACAGCGTGTATCCGGTTAGTGATTTGTTAGCTTAACATTTAGTTAGATTCTTTACCATAGCCTTTTGAATTTTAGATTAGATTTTAGATTATTTAGTCTTAAGTGCCTCGGTTGTTGTTATAGTGTATTATAGTGTAGTATATTCAGGTTTAAATTTGCTAAAATTGGTTAGTATTTGTGATCCAAACTGAAAACCATGTAATATGTTCCTCCCATTTCATGATTATGCCCAAATTAGCTTTGGCTTATCATGAAAAAGTCAGGAAAAGTTTGTGGTTTAAGGGGTTGAATACTAAGATTTCTTAAGTCAAAAGAAAAACACTTAAAACTCTTTACTTTTTAAAAATGTTTAATGCAATGCTCTGCATGTAGATGTGCACATCTCCGTTTACAGTGGGCATGCATGTTGTATATATTTATATAATAAGATAAAGTTATCTCAACTTAGTTTCATCTCAAACTACAGTACTTCCCTGCAGCTGTGGCTGGACTGCTCATCCTCCTGCTGGGATGGATGGATCCCCTTCATCTTCCTCTGCTGTTACCCTCAGCAGTTCTTTTTTTTACAACCCATTGTTTTGAAGGCTCCAGTTATTTTCTTTCAAAGCATAAGCCTTCCTCAGACAAAAATCTGCAACACAAGCGAATTCAGAAACTGAGATATACTGCTAGCTCATCCTGCTGTCTGTGTTCGGCTACTTATCAAGTTTAGCTTTGCACATGGGACTGAGAGAAAAAGATGAAAAACAAATGATTTTAAGTCCGAAAACACAGCAGAAGTTATCATTCTGCTGAAAATGTTCATATCTTGTTACAACCAAAAATGTCCACCTATTTCAATAGAATGGGATAGACCAGCATAAAGTATTACATGATTGTAAAGTGGAGGCCCCCTTTACTCTAACACCTCAAAAATAAGCCCAACGATTTGCCTTCAAACCTCCCTGAGTAGTTGATGGAGTCCACATGTGTGTAATTTACATTTAGCTGTTCTAAGAAAGGCTTCAGGGGTTTGTTAGAGAACATTTCTGAGAAGCACAATAAAAAAATCAAAGAGACAATTATTCAGAAAAGCTGCCAAAAGCCCCATGATCTACATTTTAGGTGTAAGAATCTGATCATATAACAACTTTCAGTTGTGCTTAAAAATATCCCGTTTATAGTTTTTCCAATAGCCACCTAGGGGACTTGCATACAAAATGCTGAACATCACCCTGAAAACAGCATCCCCACTGAGAAACATGGTGTTGACAGCATCATGCTGTGGGGGATAGCTTTTTTTATCATGAACAAGGAAGCTCAGAGTAGATGAGAAGATGGATGAAGGAAAATACTGATTATTCTGGTAGAACATTTATGTTCTGAGAACTCAAAAGACATGAAGTTTTAAATACATCCTGGGCTATGGAATGGTTGAGATCACAGGTCTAAAAATGTGATTCTCTAGAGCTACTGTCCTCCAACCTTTACATGCATTCTTGCTCCAAAACAGCTGAATCAAACGGCCGAATTAACTCTTCAGCATGCCATCAAGTTTGGCAGAAGCCTGGTAATAGGCCATTAATTTGATTCAGGTGTGTTGGAGCAGGGACACATCTAAAAGCTGCAAGACTGGAGCTTTCAAAGACTGGAGCTGGAGACCCTTGGTTTAGATACCCCTGGTCCTCAGAGCCCACTGTTCTTTATGTTTAAGATGTGTTTCTGCTCCAGCACACCAAAATTCAAATGATTCCACTACCCCCTCGGTATGCCATCAAGTGATGCAGAAGCCTATTATTAAACCATTCATTGAAGTCAGGTGTGTAGCAGCAGGACAGTTTCTGAGAACCGCTGTCTTAGATTTAACCACATTCTTGTTTTCAGAATGGCCCAGTCAAAGTCAAACCTGAAACCAATTGAGAATCTTTAAAATAGCCGTTTTCAGACACTCCCCATCCAATCTGACCAAAATGGAGGTGTTTCAAATAGAAGAGTGGGCAAAAAGTTTAGTTTCTAGATGCATAAAGCTGCTAGAGCGATGCCAAATGACTTGGAGCTGTGATTGGAGCAAAATGTGGTTCTCTTCACTCATTCACTGCTTTGTGCTGGTCTATACCATAACATCTCAATAAAAACGTATAGTTCTGTGGTTATAAAGTGAGAAAGTCTAGAAAAAGAACGTTTTTTTTCAGCTGGCAAGTTTTATTAAATCCATTTCAGATAATTATAGCGTGACGAGGAATGGAGAGGACGAAAAACATAGGACGATGGGAGAAATATGAAGGAACAGAAGATGAGAAAAAAATTGTCCTCCCTGCTACGACTCAGATTGCTGTCTGCTCCCTTCTCTGTGTATGGTTGAAACCCCACCTCCCAGAGCGGTCCTCTCCAAACCCCTCCCCTCCACTTTTCTCTCAGTCTCTGGCTGAGGAATCCCAGGCAGCATTTAATTGCAGAGTGCGAAGGCTTTTAGTTGGGCTAATGAGCTCAGCACCAGAGCTGTGGCGCTTCCACGCACCCTCAAAGAAAGCAAAACATCACATGGAGTCCTTCACTAGAAGAGTCTCATTCGGCGGCTGGATTTCAGATGGAGGGGAGAGAGGGGATTCTCAAATAATCCAGGTACTCTCGGCTATGTGAGAGAATATACCAGAGCCAAGAGGCGTTAAGAGGTGGAGAAAAGAGAGCAAGAGAGGGGAGGGGAGGAGACGGGAAATACAGAGAGAGAGAAAGAGACTGGACGCCTGCAGCAGCAAATGAGACAGAACAACGAGGCGGGAGAGGTAGAAAGAGAGACTGAGAGGGAGGGAGGTGGAGAGGGGCCCCGTCCTGGAGAGAGGGCTACAGAGTGACCAAAGAAGAAGGAATAAGAAAAGTTAGGGGGGGAAGTACGTAAAGTAAAGAAGGCTTGAGGAAAGTGAGTATGTAAGATTTACAGTTACAAGAGAAAAGAAAAGGGGAAACAACAGACAGGAAGGAAAGGGAGGGAGGAAGGAGTCTTGGGTTGAGAGTTGAAAAAAAAAGAAAGAGAAAAGTTTTCTTGTGGGAAGACGTAGATGAGAAAAACAGCAAGCGGATGACTGGGCTGGAGTGAGGTCGGATGGGAAGGAAAGCAGTTGTTTTTTAAGGCGTTTTCCACTCAAGTTCACTGCCCACTTTGGACATGTACACAGAAGGCTCTGAAACAACGGGACACCACCGATTTCTTAGCTACAGTAACGGCCCTTGCCCCTGTCGGCACTGCATCTACTATGACCAGCTACACGGGTATCAGCAAACAGCATCAACCAGACAAATGGACCCCTCATCGCACGCTTGCTGGAGCGACACCCAGGCTCCTCGGGTTAAAGATGTAGGAGGGAGAGACTTCCTGGTGAACAGAGTTGAAAGAAGCGGTCATTTCAGCCCTCAGAGGAAGTCACTGTTTGCGGGCCCGGGCGCTTGCAGCCAGTCGGATGATTTGAGTCAAGCCTGCCCCTGGGAGTTGAACCCTGCCCAGTGGGGCGACCCGACAGAGCCTGGGGTGAGACACTATTCATTTGTGAGAGAACAGTGTGGCTGTGTTGCAGGCAGTGAAAGAGCACGCCCCTTCCACTCTGGAATACCCCACCCTCTCCCTCATCTTCAGGTCAAAGGTCAAGGGTACAGGCGAAGGCGGACTGTCAGGTATATCTCAGTGGATGAGGAGGAAGGCTGTGGGTGTGTTCCTAATGGCTATCATTTGGAGCTGCACCATCTCCGGCCGGGTCATTCTCACTTGACAAACGGCCACTGTGGACCGAGGCGTGTGGTCTTTGAAGGAGAGGAGGAAAGAGATGGCTATCTGGACCAGGGCAGGCCAAAGGGTGGATCAGAGGACTTATTTAATGGCTGCACTGGGTCTGATAAGGGCTTCTTTCCAACCGAAGTCCCTCAAAAGCACTTGAGCCAAAGAAGACGTAAGGGATCTGACATCACCTGCTTGGAAACCTCCAAAGAAACAACCAACAATGATCTCCACAGTGTGGGTTCAGAAGTGACGAGGCAAAGAGGGCGGCGGGACTTGGTGAGGGATCAAATCCGACAAGTCGTAACAGATCTGGAGGAAGTGCTGGGGGGTCTGAAGAAAGTTCACGTGGAAATGAAAGAGGTAGGAATTGTTCTGTAATTAAAGATGTTTAATCCTCTGGGTGTACCTCAGGTGTCCAATCATGAAAGACTGCATCTGCTGCAGATGCCTCAGCCTTTTATCAATTCTCTCCTGGCAACAGTGACATTTAAAGCGATTATCACAAAGCTCAGATGCGGGGGAAAAATGTGCCACAGTGCAGAGCATTTTGACACAGGTCATGTGTGTGTACATGCATCCCCACTGCATGTGTGTGACTGTGTGTGTCAAGATAGTGACTGCATTGTTTGTGACTCAATCATCGTCTCTCACCAAAGACGTGATTGAGAACAATTTGCACTGACCTTTAGCAGAGCGCCGCAGTAACCGGCAGCTTTTCGGCCAACACCATACAAAGCCCAGAGATATAGACTCTTAATAAATCATGCAGCATTCATTTTGAATGCGGCTGTAAATGAGCATTGATTCTGAGCCAAATGACCGGTGTTGCAGGTTGATGAATAAAACTGAGCCATATGGAGACAAAGTAGATGAAAAAATATTTAATTTAAGCCACTTATTTATAATCTATATTGATGTTTATCCAAATATTCCTGTCTGGCAGTGGTGAAATAATAATTAATTACTAATATAGGCTTAAAAGTGCTCATCCTCAGGTTTGGCCATAGAAGACAAAATATTATTAGTAATTACATGATAATACTGTTAATTATAAAAAAGCTTTTTTACTGTTGGAACAAGCTAAAAAGGATATCTTTGATATTTATGTGAAATATACAGAGCCAGCCCAAAGCAATGCAAAGTAGGCTGCTCCTTACATCCCAGCAGCCCCCCCCCACACACATGCACAATTTGCACACAGAAAATTTCAAGTGTGTGGCTTAAGGTTGATTTTAAATTTGACTTGAAGGTTTCTGAACAGCATGCTCATAATATTTTAAAATGTATTTTTTTATTTCATTGGATTTTAAAAGAATTGACAGTTTGATAAATATCAAATTTAAAGTTCTGGTAATATTTATAATTTATGACTGCTGGTGTAATCATGTCTGCTTAGTGTTCATTTCATGAATACTGTATCTTCAATTTAGTTATAAATAACTGAGACTTTCACGTGTGCTTGTAAAACTAGCCACCAAATGAGAAACTCTGAGAAATTAACATGTCTCCAAAATCTATTTTAGGGAAGGGAAGGCAAATATATTTGTATTGCACACTTTCAACAATGCATTTTCCAAGGTGCTTTGGGTGATTTGGAAAAAAAGCAGCAATAAAACAATAAAAACATAAAACACAACAGAAACATAAAGAACGTTAAAACATACCAAAGTTATGACATTTCTGCTATTATTAATCAGTAAAGCAAAGGCAGCTTCAAACAGATGGGTTTTTAGCCGTGATTTAAAAGATCTCAGTGTTTTAGCAGCTAAGCAGATAAGAGGAGCATAGGAAACGCAAAGCTGCCTATTCATGTTTGGTTCTAATTCTAGGGATGATAAGTACACTAGAGTTGGAAGATCTTAGTAGTCTAGGGGGTTGGTATACTGGCAACAAATCTTCAACATACTTTGGTGCGAAGCCATTCAATGATTTATAAACTAGTAAAAGTATTTTGAAGTCTATTCTCTGAGCTACAGGGAACCAACATAAGAACTTTAGAATTGGGGTGATGCGCTCTACTTTCCTGGTTCAAGTGAGGACGCTAGCAGCAGCGTTCTGGTACAGCTACAGCTGTCTAATTGAATTTTTAGCCAGACCTGTGAGGACACTATTGCAGTAATCAATCCGACCAAAGATAAACACATGGATGAGTTTTTCGAGGTCCTATTGCAACATCAGTCCTTTAGTCCTAGAAATGTTCTTCATGTGATAATAATTAGTGCAGTTTTGTTTCTTTTCAGATGGGGAAAATTAGAGCACATCCATCCATTTGCTCAATAGATTCACTTTGGGCTTGAATGGGTTCAAAGTCACCTGGTGACGTTGTAATGTAAAGCTGAGTATCATCTGCATAGTTATGGTAGCTAATCTTGTTGGTTGTTATAATCTGGGCTAGTGGGAGCATGTAGATATTAAATAGGAGGGACCCCTGGATGGAGCTCTGGGACACCGCACACTTGATTTCTGTCTGTTCTGATGAAAAGTTGCCTATTGACACAAAGAAGTTCCTGTTCTTCAGGTAAGACTCAAACAGGCCAAGTACTGTACCAGAGAGTCCGACCCAGCTTTCCAGTCCATAATATATCATGGTCAACAGTGTCAAATGCTGCACTGAGGTCCAAAAGTACCAGCACTGTGGTTCTATATATTTTAGGTATTTTTATTGAGGAAATGTTCTGAAGAAACTAATTTCAGGGTCAAACAGAATCAATTTTGATTTTTTTTTGAAAACCATGAAACTAAGGGTGTTAAATATGCAACTTATAAGCAGTTGAGCTTTGGCTATTTACAAGAGACAACATTGGTGCATTGATGGCCTTAACTGGAAGCAGGGCTCTAAATACAATTATTTTAAGGGCCCCATTACTGTGTTATATGCAGCAGACGAGAAATCCCTGTGATCGGAGTTTGGAGAGATGGCAAAAACCTGTCACACAAGAATAAAGCCCATGGCAAGTTAGCCTCAAACAAGAAAAAAAGGCTTTATAAATGTCACTGCAGCCATAGAAAACATCTGAGTTTTGGTTAGCTTGGCCCTGTTCTCTTAACAGGGTGTCAGTGTTGTTTCAAAACAACTATTAGATAGCAAAAATAAGTGATAGCAACAGCAAAAATAACTTTGCTCTTCTATGAACATAGGAATAAACAAAGGAACATAAGCATAAGACAACTGGTGGTTACAGAGAAGGAAACAGAATGACAGCAATAGAGCTAATGTGGAGAGTCCAAAGAGAATAGTCTATCTGTAAAACTGCATTTTGCTGGCACTTTATTTTAGCTGCTTATGCTGAAATGAGTGGAATGCATCAAGGACACAGCTTCATGGTATTTCCAGAGGGGATGCCAGCGTTCTGTAGTAGGTCTGTATCATACATCCTAACCCTCCTAAATCCTGCTAAAGCCTTTTTTTCCAAGATAAATGTGAAAAAACCCCAACCTATTTGAATGCTGCAGACGCTGAATTCAAACGTTTACCCTTTCTTTTTGAAATACCTATTGAATGATGAGTACAACCAGCAACCTCAGCACAATAGATCATGTGCCAACATGTTGCCATTTTGTTAATTTCGACTTCCATTTTACACATGAAAAAACTTTTGCACATCGGTGTACTTAAACCATTGCATATCTGTTGATTTTTCATAATATTGAGAAACAAAAACATAAAAAAGCACAATTTGATCTACAATTTATTTGAGTATAACATTCTAAGACATTTATATTAAACACTTAGTTGAGTGTGGTTGTAATCCCAGTTTGAGCTGACTGTGATAAGAGATCAAGCACAAAGGACTTTGATCAACCTCCTGTTGGTTAAGAACAATTACTGAAGTCCAAAACTTTTTTTCTTTACAGTAGATCATCAAAAATTACTTCAAATCATTGTTTCTCAAAGCAGTTACAAAATGGTGGCGCTGCTGGTACGAATGGACATGACTGATGCAGAACTTCCCAAATATAAAAAACATTTCAGACAGTTCCTTAGTTTAGAGCTAAAATATTTACATGCAAGAGAAGAAAGGCCAACTCTTTACATGGCCATGTGGTTGTATGAGAGAACTATACCTGCTTATTCTTGCAGGTTCATGGGTGAGAGGCTGGACACACCACAAACAGGTCACCAGTCCATCGCAGAGCAACATAGAGACACACATAACTAACAACCATATCTAAGGACAGTTTAGAGAGACCAATTAACCTAACAGTCATGTTTCTGGACTGTGGGAGGAAATCAGAGTACCCAGAGAGTAACCACGCATGCACCAGGAGAACATGAGAACTCCATTCAGAAAGACCCCAGACTGGGAGGACCGTGCTTGAGGGGAACAGTGTTACCAACTGTGCCACTGTGCAGCCCCTCACACAAGCAATGACAAACACAATAATCTTAAAAGACAAATTACAATTCACACCTACTTCACAGATCCCTGCTTCAAAAACAATTCAAAACATTCATTCATCATTCATTTTCAGTGCAGCTTATTTTTTTTTAAATACTTATTTTTAGCATCAGTGTTTTGCAAACATCAACAGATAAACATGAATGAGTCAAGTAATAATTGTCCCAATTGAGAAGAAAATTGTGCAAATCTGTGATCATTTTGATCAAAGTCTTCATTAAAACTTTGGAAAGGAGGATGTTAATAATGAATAAATCTGCTATTATCTACATACTGACAATATCAATTTGAATTAATGAAAAAAGTACACATTTTGTTGTATTTTACTGGGATTTTTTGTGATAGAATAAAAGAAACTAGTGCATAAGTTGTAAAATGGAAAGAAAAGGTTTTTAAAAATGTTACAGATAAAAAAAAAGTGAGATGCATTTGTATTCAGTCCCCTTTGCTTGTTACCCCTAAGTAAATCCCAGTTCAACCAAATGCCTTCAAATGTCACCTAAGTAGGAAATGGCAGTCAGCTATGTGTCAGGTCTAGGGTAGCATTGGGTGAGAAAACTAAAGCTTCGAACATCCTAGAGTGCATTATTCAACCCAACAGAGTGTGGAACAACTCCAAACCTGCCATGGCTGCCCTCCTAAACTTAGGGCCTGACAAGGAGAGCATTATTCAGAGAGTCAGTGATAAGGTACTCCAATCAGATAAAAATTAGCTTTGATTTTATAGCCTACCTGAAAAGCACTATGTGTGACAAACAGCAAAAACTGTGAATCAGGAGGGTGGCAGCATCATGCTGTGGGGTGCCTTCATTACAGTAGTGACAAGGAAGATCAACTCCCAACAGCTAAGATAGATGGGGCCAAATACATGGCTATTCTGGAAGAAAACCGGTTAGAGGCAGCAAAAAAAACAACTTGGTACTGGGGTGGCAGTTAATCTTCCAGCAAGACGAGAAACCTAAACATACTGCCAGGACTTCAATGGAATGGTTTGGATCTGTGGCAAGAATGAAAAACTGATGTCCAGAGATGGTCTCCAGTCAAATTGACTGAGCCTGAGCTGTTTTGCAAAAAAATATTGGACAAGAGATTAAGTCTCTGGATGTACACAGCTGGTGGAGATGGCAAACAGATGCTTCCACAAAGCATTAGCACAGGGGGATGAAATACAAATGCATGCCACTCTTTTACGTTTATGTACGAAATAAACTAATATATACAAACGTATACAAATAAATTTGTGTTTGTAAAGTTGTAAAATAGTGAAAAATAATTAAAAGTTTGAGGGGAAAGAAAATGTTTCTTAGGGTCTGAGTCTAGAAAACTAAAAGCTGTTAAGAAGATGTGGAACATGTGGATCCTTAGTAAAAATCTAACATTGACTGAGAAATTCAATGGTATCTTAAATTGCACGGCAGGTTGGTAATAACCACCTACTCTATTATCATTCAAGGTGGTTGAGCAGATTGATCGCCTCACAGCTAATATCGACCTCAGTGAAGAAGAGCCGTGCATCACTCAGGGGTCATCCAATAACCTTCGTGAATCAGCTCCTTCAGGGGACTTCAGGTCAGCCCCTCTGCCCCCTGCCCCCTGGGGAGCGTCACAGGGCGTGGACGAAAACTGTGTCATATTCAGAACCAACTCTGTCTCTCCCGTCCACATGGCATCTGTCGTCAAAACAAGCTGCTTCACCCCACCCAGTCTCCAGAAAAACGTCAGTCACAAAAAGCTGAGTGCGAACGGCCACCTGCCTCATCTGCACCCCACAGGAGATTCCATCCACAACGGCCAAATTCGTCCAGAACCCCACCCACACACCCTTGACCCACTAGTGATCATTGGCAACAGCACTTCCAGTGCCAGAACTCAAAGGCCTCCACCTTACCCTCAAAATGGCCGATGTGGGAAGGGCCCATATCCACCGCTGAAGCCTGTTAGGACCCCTGCCTACCCTGGAAGAGGACGCCAGAGCACCAGCATGGTGTAAAGGAGGTGGGGCGGGGTGGTGGGTTGGTGTTAGACCCCCACTGAAACAGGAGGCCCGGCCGCAGAGAGTGGAGCTCAGAAAGGGACCAGGCAGGGGAACAATTCACAGTAAGATTTTTTTTCTCCTTCGCTCTTCTTTTACTGTGTTGATGTTTCTGTCTGTGCTTGCAGCTGATGACGTTTGCTCTGTTTACTGGCAGGGCAGGGTTCAAAGTCAGTAAATGAATAGCAGCGTTACATCTCTGTGACAACAAAAAAGCATGTGTGTTTAAAGTCTGTGTGTGCCTCTGTGTGTGGGCGGCTGAGGAAGAGGAGGGCGTAATATGTCTGCTTTTGTTGATATCACATGATTTCCCAGTCTTCACCACACGGCAAAATGTGTCTGCTCTGGCAGCAGGGAATTTTTAACTTTTGTTACACATGTGTTTATAATCAGACAGCAGACTTCAGATGATTCTCACTCAGTGAGGTAAAACTCCTATTTTATGACTTTCTCACTTTAAAAAAGCCATATTAGAGTGCCATGAAAAAGTAATCACACCTCTTTAACTTTTTTTTTTTTTTACATTTTGCCATATTGCATTCCCAAACTTCAAAGTATTTCATTTGGATTTTTTTTGTAGAGCTCAGCACACAATAGGACGATTTTGTGTTGTGTATTATAAAGATGGTTTTCAAAGGTTTTATGAAATTAATATCTGAAAAGTATGTAATACACGTGTATTCAGCCCTGTTGGGTCAACACTTTGTCGAACTATCTGAGGTATGTCTTTACTAGCTTTTCATATCTTGAGACTGAACTTCTTGCTCACTCTTCCTTGCAAAAATAGCTGAAGCTTAGTCAGACTGGATGGAGAGTGTCTGTACACATGAAATTTTAATTCCTTACACATGTTTAGATCTGGACTTTGACAAGGCCATTCTAACACAAAAATATTCTTTCATCTAAAACATTCCATTGTTTACCATATGTTTAGGGTTGTCTCCCTTTTGAAAATCTACGTCTATCTTCCCATCAACCAGCTTTCCAGTCCATTCAAATGAAACACATGTCGCAGCATGATGCTGCCAACACCGTGTTTCACTGTCAGGATGGTGTGTTCAGAGTGATGTGATGTCACCACGTATAGAATTTTGTATGTGGGCCAAAAAGTTTCATTTTGTTCCCATCTGACCAGAGCACTTATAAGTTGTTTTCACACCTGATAGTCCGGTAGATTCGGTTCGATTGGGGTGCCGAAATTTCAGCATTGTTGTTGATTATTTTAGCTGGTGCAGTTCACTTTAACACTGCACTTTGTCAAGCAAACCGAACCTTTTGAACAACATATTTGCCTGCTTACCTATGAGTCGCACTGCACCAACAAGATCTAAACAATCCTTAAGCGGACTAAACAGGGCTGATGTGAATGCACCAATAGTTGCTGTTTCTCCCATCTGAGCTGTGGATCTCTGAAGCTCCTCCAAAGTTGTCTTAGCAGAGTTGAATTCATGGGATTATTTTTGCTCTTAAAGACTATTATCGCAAAACCACGTCAATCTGCTCGTGGTTATGAAGCAGCCAAGGTGCCTGTTGATCCATTTTCCACGCATACCAAAGAATCGCAGTGGAAGCCCTTTGCCTCCACCTAGCTGCAAGACTGTAAACGACATACAGTTTTGGTTTTCACAGGAATAATCTTTACTGTATTTTACATACTGTGATGATGGAACACAATAAACTGATATTAAACTTAGGTTGCAATTCAATTTCAAAGCCCTGTTTACCAATAGCAACATAAAAACATACCTGAGAGTAGACAATTTATTTAGTTTCTAACAAGAGGTAATGCCTATAGTGTCAGTAATTGAACCGTACCATAAATTTCGATCTAGCTTGTTTAGCATATTCACATTTTGGTATATTTAATTCAAAGCAAAAACACAATTTATATATTTGGTATTTAACTGTAAATATAAACTTTTTTCACAGCATAAGATGAACATATAGAGATTAACAGCTGGACTCTATTCACAAATAAAGTCTGGCAGACTTTATTTGGCAGACAACAGGTTGCACTGGATTTTATTTAGTGGGACCAGTGTAAAAGGTACTCCATACAAATCTGCTACACGTTTAAGGTTTTAAATTGTAAAATTAAAAAAAATTAAAAACGCACATTATTCTCCATTTATTACTTTGTGTTGGTCCATCACATAAAATCAAACCAGACTACAATGAGTTTGTGGTTTTTTCGTTTAATGGGACTTAACGTGAAAAGGTTGAAGGGTTATTGCAAACTTTAGGAGATAACAGTATAAATAAGGTGCTTCAATCATAAAATCCTCATGTTTTAACCATTTGGTTTCAACCTGTTGAACATGAAGACAGAGGCATTTTCAGTACAGACATCTGTTTTACAGCCACCACTTTAAGGGAACTAAGACTTGGGAGTTGTTTTTAGAAAAGGAGAGCCTGCTTCAATCTCATCTCGTGACACAGAAGGAAACATTAGTGCTTTTTTTTCCTATCACATTCAGCATTACTGATCGTAAATAATTGCAGAGTGACATCTACGAAGAAGTTTTCACACCAAAAGTAGAAACTTAACTTAAACTTGAACTGCAGACCTCCTCAGATGAGTCCACCTTCACTAATGCAGCACAGACAGATGTGCATGCTTCTGTACTTCCCTCTTGTGAAGAATATCTGTTACTGCAATCTATTTTTCTGGCTTCTCCAACCTGCAAAAGTCTGGTTTTAATCACAAAACTCCTTAAGCCATGTGACAGAGCAGAGTAAGTCTAACTCTTAATACATCTGAGAGGTCTTCATAAACATAAACCCTGCAGCTCCGGATCTTATTCTTTCAAGGTTATAGATTCAAGCTGGAGCATAGCAAGTGTTGAGCTTTTTCTTGAGTTTTACATATTTAACTAACACAAGGTTATCTGTTTATTGCTCTCTTTTTGTCATTAAAACGTCTCCAAAGCCTCCATGCTGTTGGTGCTTTGAAAGCCTGAATCATCTGAATTAGTCACCCAGAGCAGGTTCGATGGTAAAGTGACTAGTGCAAGAAATTACTAAGCAACCCAGCCACACACAGCACTTGTCTGTTAGTCCCTTTTCTTTATTGTTAAATAAAGAATTCCCATTAGAGTCCTTTTGTGTGGTTGCTGGTCTCAGAGTGGGCATCAAAAGAAACAGAAATTAATCAATTAAATAATTAACATGATGCACACTGTAACCCTGATTAGCAAAAACATGTAATATGTGGTTTAAATAAATGAAGATGTGTACATTTTTTTGTGAATTTATATATTAAGATTTGTTTTACTTCAAAAACATGTTTTTACTGTCGGGTGAATTAGAGGTGATTTTATTTCCCTTTTCTTTTTTTTTTTTACCTGGTGTGGTTTTTAGAATAACAATAATCAGAGGGTCCACTCTTAGACACAAGCTTGGAGCAAATATAAAAGAGGAATGTATGTAAAGTATAATAGATTTTGGGATAGAAATGTCCTGTATTGGGAGAATGGTAATTAAAATAAATAAAATTATTCTGGTGAGCTTTGCTACTAGGCTATGAAAAGTAGGACTTTTTTCTTAAATTGTCAAATTTATTTGCACCAAATATCTTTTGGCCATGATAAACGTTTTGGAAAAAACAAACTTCTGTACAATGCCTTGTAACAGTATTTACACCTCCACATTTTGTCATGTTAAAACCACAAACTTAATTTTGTTTTATTGGCATTTTATGTGACAGATCAACACAAAGTAGGGCGTGATTGTGACATGGAAGAAAATTGATTGAAAATTAAAAATTCATAACAAAAATTAAAATCTGAATACTATTGCTTAGATTTGCATTCAGCCAGTGTCAATATTTCATTGAGCTCTGGAATTTGACTAGGCCATTCTAATTTGCTTGATCTGAACCATTCCATAACAGCTTTGCTGTGTTCACAGTTTTTGTCCTACTAGGAACCTCCACACCAACTTGTTTCTAACTCCATCCTTCTTCCCATCACCGCTCATTTGTTTCTTTCAACGTTTGGTTTTGCTCTGAAGTTAGGTAATTGTGTACATTTAAAACAAACATGACCAGCATTGGAATAAGGGGAGTTGCATACATATGCATTCTACACTCCTAAAAATAGTTAAAACTGTCACCTAAAATTCTAATATATATAATTTATTAGATTTGTTGAATGTCTATAAAGGAAAACAGTTCTACGTTAAATCAAATTAACTCCTTGAAATGACAATTTGTTAAAATGTTGATTTATTTTACGATGTTTTGAACATTTATGCTGTCATAACAATCCAAATGTGCCAAAAGATAAATACAGTAAGTTGTCAGATTGAAATAATCTTTCTTATACTTTGTAAAATCAGAATCAGAAAGGGTTTTATTGCCAAATGTTGGGTAGGTTTACAACATTAGGAAATTGCTGCGGTACTTTGTGCAAACATACAAGAACAAACAGACAAACACTTAAATAAAAATATAATATGCTAAACAGATTGATATATACATGAGTGCAGGTAACGATCGGTGCAAATCAGACAGGTGCAAAAAAAACACAATATGGGTCATGTAACTGAGCGGGTGGTGGGAACAATCTTAGGGTTATTGTTCATGAGTCCAACAGCAGAGGGGAAGAAACTTTTCTTATGGCGAGAGGTTCTGGTCCGAATGGACCGCAGCCTCCTACCTGAGGGGAGCAGGTCAAACAGTCTGTGTCCAGGGTGAGAAGGGTCGGCTGTGATCCGACCTGCACGCCCAAGTGTCCTGGAGGTGTACAGGTCCTGCAGAGATGGGAGTCTGCAGCCAATCACCTTCTCAGCAGAGCGCACAACACGCTTCAGTCTCTTTTTGTCTTTGATGGTGGCGCCAGCATACCACACGGTGATGGAGGAGGTGAGGATTGACTCGATGATTGCAGTGTAGAACTGCATCATCATCCGTGTTGGCAGGTTGAATTTCTTCAGCTGCCTCAGGAAGTACATCCTCTGCTGGGCCTTCTTTATGAAATCCCTGCCTTTTGTAATTAGTCTAGAAGTTATGCTTAGTTACTTTGCTATTTTCAGCCTCTTTGGGGTGGAAAACTCCCCAAAGCAGACAACCCCCCCCAAAAAAAACAAGACAATATGTGAATCATCCCTTTGTGCATCAGCAATGACCAAAAAGTTCATTGTTCTTGCAAGTGATAAGATGTGAAGTAAAATCCCAAACTTTCCAATTGTCCTTACTGAAGGTATATATCTTGCTGTAGCCTTAATAAAATCAGAAAGAGCAGATGCACAAACCTTTTAACAAGTTTGATAAAACCTGACTCACAGCAAGTCGACATGACTCACAAGGACAAAGTGTCTTGCTTTCAGAAAAAAGCTGAGCGGTTTTGCCACTGAATGATGTTACTGGAAAAACCTTGAAAGAAACACAGCCTATGTTCAAAACTATGTTTGAATGGGTAGCAGCACAGAGTTTCCTGAGCCATTGCTGAGCTCTTAGTTTAAATTCTTTATTGTAACATTTTTTATTGTATGTCTTTTGGCAGATGCTGCTGATGGCGCTGAGACAAGCACGTGGAAACACAGCACGGCCTGAAGGTGGGGATATTTCCAAAGGGAAAAACTCCCCCACAGTCCAGCGTTGACCCGCTGCTGTGTCACAAGAGCACAGGGGGCCCTCAAACCTCGCTCAAAAAATTAACCTGGAAATGTACAACTGCATGCATAAATGCAAAACATCAATCAACTGAAAGAAAAAGATGTATTTTCATGAAAGAATTTATTTATTTATATTATTTCCATTCCCAAAATATCTATTTTTATGCAGTTTCTTGTAAGGATGTCTTTAAAATAGAGCATACTATAGGAAAAAAAATATTATCTAAGCCTTTATAAAGCTATTTTTCTATATGCAATTGTTTTTCTTTCTGCTACAGGAATTTGAAGAGAGTGACTGAATTGCAATAAAATGAATTTTCCTGCACTTTTGCCACACAAATCAGTCAGACATCTCACTTACTTTAGAGATGCACCATTATTTACTGAATGTCTCATGTTTGTGAATCAAATAAACAGGAGTCACCAGCATAACTTCGCACCTGTGTATCAGAAGTTCTTAACATGTCCTCTCAGGGAGGAGTACTTTTGACGAAACTGCTAAAACATGTCTTCAGCTGCATCATCTTCGTTGGCGGTGTGTGGTCCGAGGCAGCTGAGCCACTGTCGGTCTCAATGTTTGTTTAAATCTTGTCTGAGAATTTCACAACCCTCTTCTTATGAGCTTCTGCAGCTGTCGGAGTGCACCACCTCCAGTGAAGAACCACCACTATTGGTCTGTCTCAAAAAATGTGCCACCCATTTCAGGATCTCTCTGTGGCCCTGAGAGATAAAGCAACATATAGATCTGTTTACTGTCTGGGCAACTTCGTCATTGTCACCTGTGAGTAAAATGCAAAGATGTAGAAAGTTGCAGTTAGCATGATGGAGTCACTGTTAACATTCACGGTTAAAAATTTAGTTATAAACACAGGAACAACACATATAGGATCCTCCAAATTTATTGATAAAGATATATGAAATGTTACTAAATTAATATTTTATTGCAGTAGGATCATCTCACCATAAACATTGCATTCATTTAGTAAGTAGGAGTAACAAGGTGGTCTTTGTGGATGGATTTACAGGTGAGATGAAAGGGGAGGAACAGCATGGTAGGAGTGATTTTCTCTCTAAAAGGAAAGTACCCAGTTGAAATTTGCAGAGCTGAATGTGAAAAAACCTCAAGACATCTGGAACAGACAAACTATGATTAAAGAAAAACTAGTTTAAGAAAACCTGAAAAATCATTGATCAACACACATTGAAAGGTTAATAAGAAGGTCTGTGTCATAAACATAATGAAATTATTTACACTATTTTTTACATGCTTTCAATTAGGATCCAGAACCCGATGCAATTAATAATAACCCCTTGTTGTGAGATCAAGACATGGATTAAAAGACCTTGTTTCCTTTTGAAAACTATTGTTTTCTGCTCAGAGACATTTGCTGCAACGAAAAAGTTAAATTTAAAATAAAATAAAATAAAGAGCATTGATCCCCAAAAAGGGGAAAGTCACTAAGATATGGATAATGTCTGGAGCTCAACAGCCTCCCTGGCTTTGAGAAAAGTAATGTCTTGATCTGCTGTCCAAGTCTGAGCTTTTCTGCCATCTTGATTACTGAATCTTGTAAGACAGAAAGCACACCAACATAGAATTTAGTACTGGAACTTTTTTTGGGTAAATATGTGTAAAGCTGAAAAGGACCGAGTGAAACCGTGAATAATACTCACTAACAGTTTCTTTTTTACGGATATGAAATACTATGGGACTCACTGCTTCTGTTCTCTTTGGTTCAAGTTGAAAAAAAAAGTCAAAAAAGATTTTCTGCAGACTTGGTTTGAGAATCAACAGCAACAGATTGTCACTTGTGTCAACCAATCTCATAATCTGCAACAGCATCTTTCAGATAACGGACAAGTATGGTATTATTATTTAGGGAGTGTCCATATTTTGCACTCTACAACACCTAAAACAACATCAATAGATTAGGAAGCTGCTGTTTTACAGTGCAAGATGAGAAAGGTCTCAGCTGTTTCCCATTCACCTAATCATCCTCACCTGTTTTTACTCTAATTATCACCTCCCAAACATAAATATCGTGTGTAACCTTGCTTGCTAATTGTTTCTCTTTGTGTTGTGTTGTTTTTTGTTGGACATGTTTTGATTTTCTCCTCTTCGTGCCCTTTGGTTGGACTGGTTACCTCAGATCCGGGATACCCAAGTCCAATTCTCTAAAGCCACTATCCCACAACCTATAGATGAACCCCCCTTCTCCAACACACCTGATTCAAATGAATAGGTTGTTACCAGGCTTCTGCAAAGATAACTGGCTTGCTTTGCATTGTATGCAGTGGCAAAAATAAACTAAGGTCTTCATCCAGTCTTTGTTACACTTCCACTTGTTTTAAATAATATAAATAAGAGCAAGTTTGGGTCAATACATTTTTTGTCTACCTCTTCCCATTTGGAAGAGTCTAATAGAAATGGGGCTCAGTGTCACATCACATTTACACCCCTTGGAAACAGGAATGTGTGGAATTTCCTAAACTTATTTATCAGCAAAAAAATGTAAAGCATGCATTAAAAAACTGTCTTCACTTACTGTTATTTTTACTATTATTGGTATGGGTGTTACACATTATGGCATGAGTGATTTTGAAAATGAATAAACACAATAAGACACACTGAATTGTTTTAAATTAACTTTATCAAACCTACAAAATAAATGCATTCCGATATAAATATTAGATTATTTTATATTTAAGATAAATATGCCAGAAATGCCAGTAAATGGGAAGGTGTCTCAACACAGGCCTCTTCTGATTGGTGCTGAGGTTGCAGGTAACACTAGAAAAGGAAGATGGATGGCTTTAAGATAGAAAGAGATGATATAGGAGATTGTTTTGCACTTTTGAGAGACTGTGGATTAATTGTTTACTTTCAAAATTATCTTTAATGCTTGGTTTAAGTTTAAAATAAAGTTACTATTTATTAACACAGACCAAAAGAGTTGGGACACAAATTTTGATCCTGATACTGTAGAGGTTTTTAAACTGCATTAATATTGGATGAAGCCACAGGGCGTGAAGCCAGCATTGAACTGCCTTGTAGTGCAGCGTAGAACCAGTAACAGCTGTCAGCCAATGGCCGCTAAACATGGCTCCATTAATCCCCCATTAAAAAAAACAAGCAATTTATTTCATGAAATGCTGACTAAGCACATTTTTCTCATTTCATTAGACCCTCATTACACAGATTTGCTTCCTCTTCTTAGTAGACGGGGGGGGGGGGGGGGGGGGTCTATTTAAAATTAATCGAGAGATTTAGTTGATATAAATGATTGTGCTTTTACCATGCTTGATGACATGGTGGCTTAAGTGAAATTGCTCACACATCTAAGCAACGTAATGTAGGCTGAACTGTGTGCATTGTCCTATAGAACACATGCATGTACAGTGCCTTGCAAAAGTACAGTTACACAACAGTCAAATACTTCAATGAAGAGAAAATCTATGAAGTTGCAATGTTCATACTGTATGTATGAAGCCCCTAATGTCATAGTTCTTAGGCTTTGTGTTTATAGTTAGTTCTTTTCCTTTTTTGGTTTAATTATAATTTTTTATGTATTCTTAGTATTTATTTTATGGCGCTTCCTTGTTTTCATATTCCCTTTCATGCTCTCAGATGTTTTCACCTTTTGTTTGTTTCCTCTTCATTTTCCGTAGTTTATTTCTCTTTAGTTTCCTTATTTATTTCTTCCTTCTGTTTCCTTAAGTTCCCCTTAGGTTCCTCCTTAGACATATTATCTTTAGTTAGTTTCTTGTTTCTTATTTAAGAGTTTTCTGTTTCCCTTGCTATTCTTCCCTTTCCTGTTGTCTCCCGGCCACTCTGCTCCTGACCCAGTTTCACTACTGTAATTGCCCTCACCTGCATCTGCTTCTCACTAATTAGTCCTTGGTCTTCTCTGTCACTTCCTCATTCCCTCCTCAGTATAAATACACCTCTCATTCAGTCAAAACTTGCTGGTTTGTTGTCAAACTTTCCTCTCCGGTCCCTGGTTTTCACCGTCGCTGCATTTGTTGGTCCTCCTAAGTTTAGTAAGTTCTTGTTGCAATTAAACCATTTTAAGTTTTACTTGCTGCATTTGGGTCCTTAAATCCACCAAATGTGACACCTAAAGCTGTCTCTACAAGCTTGGTACTAAATTTCATTTGCCAATTATTTTTTTTAAATAGTTGGAGATAAATCAATTTCAAGTTTCCCAACTTAAAGAATGGAGAGGTCTGTAATTTTCATTATATGTACACCTCAACTGTCAGAGACAGAATCTAAAAAAACTAATCTTCATGACATAAGTATTGGATATAAAGCAAAAATATAACTTAAGTTGGTACAGAACCCTATATTTATATTTACAGATGTTTCTTGTAGTTCTGGACCAGGTTTGCAAACACTGCAGCAGGGATTTTGAACCACTCCATACAGATCTTTCAGGTTTTTGGGACTGTTGCTGGGCAACACTGAGTTTCAGCTCCCTCCAGAGATTTTCCATTGGGTTCAGGTCTGGAGACTGGCTAGGCCAGTAGTTCCCAAAGTTGGGGTCAGGACCTCACTTGGGATCATAATGATGTAAATATGAGGTCTTGAGATCCTCCTGAGACAATAACGTACATACCAAAAATAGCAATAAGAAGCATAGGCCTTTTATAATTAGTAAAAAATATAAAACAACATACTGATAAATATATTAATTGTTGATGCAGATTGTTTTGCCATTGTACTACTTTTTAACTAACTCTGTAATACTTGAACATCTATTTATAAAATAAGGACATTCTTTTGTAATCTTGAGTGCAACATTTTTATTGCAACAATACAGTATTTTTGAAACACTCTTGTTTGGGCAATATTAAAAGTAGCCCTTTTGTGAACAGTAAATAAAAAAACCCTGTTTAACAGACCTCAACTTGTTTGAAAACAAAACAAAATAACAGCATTACTTTTCTCCCCTAAGTAACTCTTATGTGCCACTGCTTATGTTTGCTAGTTTTAACGTGGCTCTGCACGTCCGCGTTCCCACCGTGAGCAACGGAAAATCCAAACCTACATAAAGCACAAAACGCAGCATATTCTTTTCCCGGCACTTTTCTGAGAAAGTGCTTTTTCATTGGTTTATTACCATCACTATGATAACTTTGTGATTGACATGCAAGGACAATTAGTTCTGTGCGCTGTAAGCCATTACATCAGTTAAAAATCGGGACATAGGCTGGGTGAAATCGGGACAACCTAATGGGTTTGTAAACATCCTTGGAGACAGAACAAATGGGTCAAAATCAGGACCATCCCAGGTAAATCGGGACACCTGGTCACCCTAGACTGAAAGTAATCTCGAGTTTCTTCCATTTTCCCATAATCGTCAATTATTGCTGCCTTCTTACCAAGCGGTTTGCCTGTTGCCCTGCAGCCCATTCCAGCCTTACACAATTTTACCCCTGGTGTCCTTAGACAGCACTTTGGTCTTGCCAATATTAGAGAGGTTTGGACAGGTGTCCTTTATACAGATAAGTTCAAATAGGTATAATTAAAACAGAAAACGAGTGGAGGATAGGAGAGCTTCTTAAAAACTTCGGGTTGGTAGGTATTCAAATACTTATTTTATGCAACAATCAGCAGAATATTTATTTAAAAATTTTTTTAGATTCAGTCTCTCACAGTCAAGGTGTAACTATGATGAAAATTACAGACACTCCATTCTTTGCAAGTGGGGAAACCTTGAAAGATCGGCACAGTATCAGAAACTTATTTCCCTCACTGTAGATATGTTTTCCATACTTTTGAGATTTTTGTTTACTAGAAATTCACAAGTCACCCCTACTTCATAATTATGGACTCATTAGTGCAGGTCTATTTCATAAATTCCAGTGCTTAAAATTGAGATGTTTCAACATTTTATCCCTATTTGTTCAAATGAATGTTATTTTGTAACATCTATCATCTCATTAATTTTATTATAAACCAGATCTTAAAAGGGTTTTATGTGTTCAAGCAAGGTTTCTTCGGCTGAAAAAAATGTTTTCTTTCCGCTTGTATCAAAACACCTTTTATGCTGTGGCCACAATCACTGGGAGAGAAGAACATGTTGGGTCAAGAGAAGCAAAAATCCCTCCAAATACCACCCAAGACAGATACCACCCACTTTGAAAGAAAAACAGAATCCATCATCAGTCCCACTCAAAGATGACTCAACTGTTTTGTCTCTGGCTTCGCTGGAAGCATGTCTGCTCGTTGTGTAAGGACCCAATGTGAGGAAATGGGTGTCTGCTCTCAGTCCCCCTCGGGCCGTCAGATGACCCCAGAGCTGTCCTTAATATTCTCAGCAGGATTATAGAACTGCTGAGGAATTTCTCTGCTCTGCGCTTAAGCCAACCTGGCAAGATACTCTCTTAAAGCTGAGCACGTTTCTCTTTTCTCACCTGCTGTCACGTGGCCCTGCTTTGTTGAAATACGACCTGCAAATACCAAACCCTGCCCTCTGTAACCTCTCCAAACACTGCACCTGGAAAACTTCTCTGCTTTCCACTCAGTGTACGTTAAATACATATGGCACAATCTGCCCCGTCCCTGCTTTACCTCCCTGTACACTGGAATATATGTTCTACAGCCAAATAAGATACCATTTTACATTTTTTTCACCAGCCTGTGCTTGAGTAAGACCAAGGAGCACCCCTGCAGATGTTGATGCAAAGCTGCACAGCTGAGCAAACAGTCATTGTCTTCTCCAAAGCATAGCTTGTTTAAAATGACGTATTGGTCTGAAAAAGAACAAAGCGTTCTCATTCTCAGGAGCAGATTTATCGGAGACCACTGGTTTAAAGGCTTCATAGGATATTGCATGTAAATCCGTAAGAGGTGTCTGAGGACGGTGAAAATTTAAGACAAAAATGAAAAGGTAACATATGCTACTTAATATATACATATATATATTGTATATATATATATATATATATACATGTTAACGTGCTAAATAAATTATTTTTTTATCACTCTATATTAAGCCACATTGATCAACCACAACAACAGCTACATTTAGATTACATTCGAGTACATTTAGACAGGGTTGCCCAATCCTGGTCCTCGAGCTTTACCATCCAGTAACTTTTAGATGGATCCCTTCTCATCACAGCTGAATCAAATGAAGGCCTCATTACCAGGCCTCTGCAGAGCTGACAGACTACTGATAAGGGAATTGAACAATTTGATTCAGGTGTGTTGGAGCTGGGATACATCAAACATTTGTAGGATGGTAGTTCTCGAGGACCAGGATTGGGCACTACTGCATTTAGACATCAACACACAGTGGACCCCAGCCTGGTCACAGATTCACCTATTTGTGGATTTTCCTGTGGAACATAGCGTTAAGTTATTCATGGAAAATCAGCCTATTTTTTTTTCATTGTTTTTTTTATTTTTATGAAGCGAATCTATAGTGTTAAAATAAAATGCAGCTTAGGAAGCTGAAATACGATGCAATGCTAGATGACACGCTGTTGCAGGGGTCTCTAACCCTAATACTTAAAAATTTCTGCCTGCAGGTTTAGATAATTCTCTGCTCAACACAGCTGAGTCAAACGATTGATTACCTCTTCAGCCTGTCATCAAGAGTGGCTGGTAACGAGCCATTCATTTAATTCAGGTGTGTTGGAACAGGGACGCATTGAAAAACCTGCAACATTCCAGCAGAGACCCCAGTGCTGCTTGCTGCCATCTGCGAAGAAGCCAATCCTGGAGTGCCATTAATTTTCTTTAGGGCTGATTTGCTGTACCCCCAACTGCAGAGATAAGGAAGACTGTAGATTTGGATGTTTCTGCTCCAACACAGCTGATTTAAATGGTCAAACAAGCTCCTCAGCATTAAATAAAGTGTTACAGAGGCCTGCTAACGAACAATCATTGTATTCAGGTGAGTTGAATCAGGAAAATAACTAAACATACAGGATGTGAGCCAGTGAGGACCGACTTTGGACACTTGTACCTAAATTTGAACTCATAATGAACATTTTAATACAGTTCCAAAAGTGCCACGAAGCTGTAGATGTTTTTTTGTCAATGTTAACAAAGAAAGCAGTTTTGTTCTTAAGTACAACCCTGATGAGCACTTAGCACGTCTGTGGACTCTATTTATTTAGTTAAGCACAAAAAATCTCAGTTTTAGGCTTTCATAGCAGATATCAGCAGCTGGAAAGATCACTGTCTGTAAATATTAGCTCCAGAATTCCAAAACAGACAGGAATGGAAGTAGATAATTGGAGTAGGGGAATTTCCAGACATATTTTGTGGCTCACACAACCTATTCAGGCAGGGAAGCAGCTTAGCAACTAAATGTCCTGGTTTCTATAGCTAAAGCTGAGCTCTTTTTTTTTTGTAAAAAACCACACATATGTGCATAAAACATTGTAAGCTGTCCCACTGATTGTTTTTCAGTCTGAAAGAAATTCAAAAAACCCATGAAATCATAGTTTGTTTGTTTTTTTCTGTAAAAATACTTTTTTAAGCATTATCCCCACCAGAAAAAAACTAACAAAAGCACTCATCCTGCTTTTGTCCTCCATCTGTAATTTCTTTGTTTTTCGAAACACTTTAATCAGTTCTGCAAAACCGCACTTTTCTGTGACTCTGGTTATTTTTCTGGGTGTCTTTTCACAGTTCTCCATCAAAGATCAAATATGCCAGTTGTGTTGGAGGTATGAGGCCAACATAGTCCCCACTGACGACTGAATGATGTGTTGAATTCTAATCCAAAGAAAAGCTTTTCAACCATGCAACAATGAGAAGAGCAAAAATGTCCTCCATTCATCCCACCCTGGACATGTTTTAGTAGAAGTGACAGGGATACACAAGATCCTGCTATAGTGCCTTCACAGAGATCTGTCAGCAAACATACCATCAGTGTTTCACTGCAGCTCTATTTGTGTTTAAGGCCACAATCTTCTCAACCACATCCATCAAAGTAGAGCTCCTCGGTACACCCAACAGAGAGAAAAAATAGTTTTTTTGCGTCATAAGATGCTGTAATAACATACAATTATTTAATTAATTTTTTTTATACTACTAAAAAAGCACACTGAGAGTACAGACCTCTGCCAAGGCAGCTCAGTCCTAACCCCAACCCCCCCAGATGGTGATCCAGATCACCCTGGTCCCACTGTGGACGTTTCCTGAAAAATGAATCAAAATCCGTCTATAACATTTTGAGTTATGTTGCTAACTAACAGACAAACAAACAGACAAACATGGTGAAAACGTAACCTCCTCGGCGAAGGCAAAAACAAAAACATTGATTGTAAATAACAAAAAAATCGAAAAGGGAGACAATTTTGACTAAATTTACTTCACCATTAGCTACAAGGAAAATGTTGCACTCACAAATTCAAGCACTCAACAAAATGCATTGATTTAAATCCAGCTGGAAGACGTTTTCAACAACATTTTATTAAAACAACCATTCTAAAATTTCTAATTGGTTCAAATGGACACATGTATTTCAGTTCAGAATTATCACACTCACAAAATATTCCATATTAATTTTGGTGCTTTTGAAGATTTATTGGAACAGTTCTTTTGACAGGATAAAATATCTATACATCCATTGTCTATATGGGCTTGTCTTTGTTGAACGATTTTAAAAAGTCACTGGATAATTAGTGTTTTTGGTACTGTGAACAGTCTCATGAGAAACAGTGAAGTGATTCTACTAACAAATCTGAAATTCCTTGAAAATCTTTATTTATTCTGTTTAAACCGGACATTCCTTCATTATCACAGCTACTTTTGGTCAATCCCAAATTTACCGTCAGGCTGCCATGTTTGTGTAACATTTGCCAGAGTTAACACCTACTAGTTGTTTCAGTACCCCACTGCGTGCAACTTTTAAATAAACCAAACTACATAACTCTGGACAGATCCTCGAATGGTTCTAAGATTGTTTCCCCCAGAGTTGGGATCAGACTAAACAACGTTCACTTGACAGCCGTCCAGCCTGAAAGATGGAGCCTGACCAAAGAGCTGCTGCTTTTAGAAATTTCCAAGAGTTTTATTGTTAAAATATACAACTAACATTGTGAACATGGGATAGAGCAGAGTACAACAAGAATGGGACAGAGCTTAGAAATGACAACAAAACAAAGATTTAAAGCAACTAACCAACAGTTTTGAAAGCAACAGTGCTCACATCTGCTATTTGTTTGCAATTAATCATGGCAGATTTTCCAAAATGCAAAGTCAAGCAATTCTTGTTAAATCACTAGTCTCATTCACAACATTTTACACAGATTACAATAAATGCAACTTTTTCCATTCATGTCTGTAATGCAAACTTCACCAGTTGCAGTTGTTTCCATATCGGAATACAGGAGGAGACATTCTGCTGCAGAAATCCAGCAGCTGATGCAGGAGTTTAGGATATTTAAGCCCTGAAAAAAAGACACAAAAATATAAAAAGAAACCTTGTCTGCATATAAGTATGGACGCAGCTGTGGTTTACATACATATCATAAGTAACAATGTTATATCAATGTGGGGCTTTTACTGACTTCTCTTAGCTGTTCTGCAACAATTCAATTCAGTTTATTTATATAGCGCCAATTCACAACAGATGTCATCTCAAGGCACTTAACAAGAAGTCATTTCAATACATTTATACAAACATTCCAATCAGTTAAAAAGTTTCCTATTTAAGGAATCCCAGCAGATTGCGTCAGTCATTGGCGTGACAATAACTGTAAAAACAATATTATCGATAGCAGACACTACAATTTATTGTCACATTTCTGTAATCCACATGTGGTCGCAATTATACATCCAGGCTCAAATACACTGCTCAAAAAATAAAGGGAACACTTAAACAAAACAATATAACTCCAAGTCAATCATACTTCTGTGAAATCAAACTGTCCACTTAGGAAGCAACACTGATAGAAAATCAATTTCACATGCTGTTGTGCAAATGGGATAGACAACAGGTTGAAACTATAGGCAATTAGCAAGACACCCCCAATAAAGAAGTGGTTCTCCAGGTGGTGACAACAGACCACTTCTCAGTTCCTATGCTTTCTGGCTGATGTTTTGGTCACTTTTGAATGCTGGTGGTGCTTTCACTCTTGTGGTAGTATGAGACAGAGTCCACAACCCACACAAGTGGCTCAGGTAGTGCAGCTCATCCAGGATGGCACATCAATGTGAGATGTGGCAAGAAGGTCTGCTGTGTCTGTCAGTGTAGTGTACAGAGCATTGAGCCGCTACCAGGAGACCGGCCAGTACATCAGGACACATGGAGGAGGCTGTAGGAGGGCAACAACCCAGATGCAGGACCGCTACCTCCGCCTTTGTGCAAGGAGGAAAAGGAATAGCACTGCCAGAGCCCTGCAAAAAGACATCCAGCAGGCCACAAATGTGCATGTGTCTGCTCAAACGGTCAGTAACGGACTACATGAGGGTGGTAAGAGGGCCCGACGTCCACAGGGGGGGTTGTGCTTATAGCCCAACAACGTGCAGGAGGTTTGGCATTTACCAGAGAACACCACGATTGGCAAATTTGCCACGGGCGCCCTGTGCTCTTCACAGATGAAAGCAGGTTAACACTGAGCACATGTGACAGACGTGACGGAGTCTGGAGACGCAGTGGAGAACATTCTGCTGCCTGCAACAACCTCCAGCATCACCGGTTTGGCAGTAGGTCAGTAATGATGTGGGGTGGCATTTCTTTGGGAGGCCATACAGCCCTCCATGTGCTCGCCAGAGGTAGCCTGACTGCCATTAGGTACCAAGATGAGATCCTCAGACCCTTGGTGAGACCATAATGCTGGTGCAGTTGGCCCTGGGTTCCTCCTAATGCAAGACAATGCTAGACCTCATGTGGCTGGAGTGTGTCAGCAGTTCCTGCAAGACGAAGGCATTGATGCTATAGATTTGCCCGCCCATTCCCCAGACCTGAATCCAATTGAGCACATCTGGGACATCATGTCTCACTCCATCCACCAACGCCATGTTGCACCACAGACTGTCCAGGAGTTGGCAGATGCTTTAGTCCAGGTCTGGGAGGAGATCCCTCAGGAGACCATCCGCCACCTCATCAGGAGCATGCCCAGGCGTTGTAGGGAGGTCATACAGGAATGTGGAGGCCACACACACTACTGAGCCTCATTTTGACTTGTTTTAAGGACATCACATCAAAGTTGGATCAGCCTGTAATGTGTTTTTCCACTTTCATTTTGAGTGTGATTCCAAATCCAGACCTCCATGGGTTGATAAATTCGATTTCTATTGATAATTTTTGTGTGATTTTGTTGTCAGCACATTCAAATATGTAAAGAGCAAAGTATTTAATAAGAATATTTTATTCATTCAGATATAGGATGTGTTATGTTAGTGTTCCCTTTATTTTTTGAGCAGTATATATACAAAGGTTCAGCTAACTCATTTTATAAGTGATGCTGAATGTTGTCTTTTTACTTCACAAGAGCAGAACCTTCTTACTTCTTGTCAGTGATGATGACTGAGTGCAGGAAATAAATCCTCTTTGCCAGCATAAATTTTTTCCTCCATTCACTGGATTAACAAATACTCAGCACAAACGGCAAATCAGAGAAACACAGCAAACATCAGAGAAAAAAGTTTTAGATGTACACAACTTGGGAAAGTGGAGTATTTTGGAGTAATTTCCAAACAACAGCACAAACCAAGAGCTATGTTCAAACAATTGCACATAAGTCCAAGTTGGTCTATGACTACTTTGTTTTAGAAGAAGACCTAAACTGTCAAGCTCAGATAAAAGTGAATTAAGTAGCCAAAAAGAAATAACCAATAAACAGGGAATAATCAGAACTACAACTAAACACAAATTAAGTCTAAGAAAACAAAGCAATGAAACCTGGGAAAACCCCAAACAACCAAAACCAGGAACTCAGCTAAAACAAATCTCAAAGTCCATGGAATCATGATAACAAGTGGGTTTTCAAACAAGACAGTGACACCAAATACACATCAAAATGGTTTCTGAAATGAATGAATAAGCTAACATAAAGATGAGGAATGGCCTTCCCAAAGCCTCATCCTGTACCAGGAAACCAACCAAAATAAAATTAACTCTATTAATTCTGTTAAGAACAATGAATAAACGTTCATGAAAAACTATAGTAGAAGCTTACAGATGCTTAAGAGTTTGTATGTACATATTTGAACCTGTATACTTTGGCATAACAATGAAGCATCTATTTAAATGAATCAGAGATTTTGGCTGTTGAAGAAATAAGTTCTCCAACTTTGTGATTTCAAATGCAGCAGTTTTTGCTATATGATCTGTAATAGAACAATGAAGTATGTAACTACATATATGCTCATTAATAAAAGGTTTTTAAAATATGTGGTTAGTACCTTGTTATTCGACAGCTGCGTGTCTGAACATAAACGCCTGTGTATATGATGTCACACCTCACAATGTTGTTGGTGAAGTCTGATTCCAGGACGTGGAAATTAGGATTCACTGTAACCTGAATAAAACAATGACAAAAACTTGGCTTTACTACAGACACATTTTTAATGTTCAGGTAAGTGTTGTCAATTCGACGAAACCGAAAATCAGAATCAGGAGAATAAATCTAAACCAAAGTCCTGACATTACCTGCAAGATGTAGTTTCCTGGAGGCACATCAGTGATGTCAATCCACTGACAGTCGATGTTGGCGGCGTATGTGTCGTGGCATCCTGGGCTCAGTCCCTGAAAATACAAACCCAAATAATAAGCAGCACAGGATTAACAGAGCTCAGAGAACAGATACAATAAACACTCATAAGCCATAAGAATGTTTCTTCTTTATGTTGTCATAAACTCAGAGTTTTAGTTACTAAAAATGATCAATAATGTTTATTTAATGGATTTGTGAAAACATAGTGTCTTAAGTGGGTACCAGTCAGCTGCCTGTGGTTAAATGCAGTCAAATACAAAGTTCAATTTATTTTATTGGACTTTATGTCATAGACCAAGACATCATAACTGTGATGTGAAAAGAAAATAATACATGATTGAAAATTTTTTTAGGGATAAAAATCTGAAATCTGTGGCATGTATTTGTGTTCAGCATCCCCATGGTCAATACCTTGTAGAAATACATTTTGCTGCAGTTCAATCTGCAAGTCTTAAAGGATTTGTCCCTCAGAGGCTGATTGCTAGTTTTCCTATTCTTCCTTGAACTGAGTCCGCAAACTCAAATTTTCATCTGGATCAGCTATGGAGTTTGATTGAATTACTGTAACACATTTGGTCAAACTGATTTATTGTAGCTCTGTGTATGTATAGTATTATCATTAAACTTGAAGATGAACCTCCATCCCAGTGTGAAGACTTGGAGAAGGAATGGATTCTTAAGGTTGATGTATTGGTTTTTTACCCCCCTGAAGTTTGGCATGTTAGCCAATAAATTCAGCTTTGGTCTCACCTTCTTCTACATGTTTACTGTGTCGCCAAACATGACCTATGATGAACCACAAATTGGACTTCATATGATTCTGTAGGTTAGTAGTTTAAAGATTTGCAGCTTTTTCATACTATTTCCTTTTCCAATGATGCAAAAGAGGTCCATGAGATGGTCAAAGTTAGGGATATTTTTCAAGAGCCTAACTCTCCTTTACCCTTCTCCACAACTTTTTCTCTGGCATTTCTGCTGTGTTCCTTGATCTTTGTGTTGCTGTTTTCTCACTAATGTTTTCCAACAAACCCCAAGGTCCTCATTGGACAGTTGTACTCATGCTAATATTTAATTACACACAGGTGGACTCTATTTAATGAAACAACTTCTGAAGGCATGTTTTTTTTGCAATTTATTAGGGGAACCAGAGTGAAGGGGGTTGAACATTTTTTGTCTCCTTTTCCTTCGTCTTCACATCCGTGACCTACTTTTTGTTGGTTTATCACAGAAAATCCCAATAAAATGCATCCACAGTAAAGGCTTGTGGTTGTAACATGCGAAAATATGAAAAGAAAGGCTATGTCTGTCTCTCACTCCTTTTTGACCAAGTTTGGACAAAATCCTACGTAACATTTTTTTTGAATAGGCAGATCTTTGAAAGGTTTTACCAACTACTGCATTGCTGAAAAGAAAAACCTGCTTGAAAACAGCTGGAGGTCCGTTTACAGGGACTAAGAGGCCCACCTACTTGTCTGTTTGAACAAAATCATAACAGCTGTAAAGTGTTGGCTGACACTTGACAATGATGTTGCTGGTCCAGAACTACCTGTGTATGAGATGTGCAGGCGTAGCGTCGCCTGAATCCGGGGTCACAGCCTGTGTCCTCCAGGCAGAAACTAGCTTTGTGCCCCTCAGCCACTTTACGTCCAGTAATAATGTCCAGTAGGTCGTAGTTACTGAATGCGTCCATGCTGTGGTAGTGCCTGAGGATGAAAAAAAAAAAGATTAAATTGAACTGAAAATAACATTTTATTTCTCCTGGCAGGCCTCAGGAATGCCTTTAGAGACAGAATTTTGTTGTTATGACTATACTTTTGGATTGTGGTGATGTTTTCCTGGCTTGTCAGATCAGAACAGAACAGTACTAATCCGGCCATCGTTAAACAAAATCATATGATGCCTCTTGTTTCTACATTAACGGCCAAAGAAACTCACTGGTGACAGCTATGCCAGTCCCACTGATATCTGGGCTTGAGAGGGAGGAAGTCTGCGGTTCCTTGGTTCTTCACTTTCTGAGGGAATCGCAGCAGCATCCTAAAGTCAATGTCTCGAATGCCGGGTGCATAAGCCGACCTTGGATGGATAACAAGAGAAAACAGGGAATAAGAGGAGCTGGAAAGTACTGCTGCTGGCTGTGCTCCCAGGTGTAGTTTTCTTAAACGTATTGAAGCACAAATAATTTGTTTGAGTGAGCTTAATGCTTTCGGGAAAATCAACCCAGAACATTTATGTCTTGGCAGGACTTGATTCTGGCCAACCACTCCTCCATAGGAAGATCAAACAGTTTTTATAACTTTACATATATAAATAAAAAAAACATCCTAAAACAACCTTAAGCTGAGGCCAGAAATGTTAGTCTTCTTTGACTGAAAGTAATGGAAAGTTTCATGTGTGCATGTGTGAATTATGGTGCCTACGTGCGGCTATGTGCGTACTCGACTTGATTCACCTCTGGAAACATATCCTACCTGGCCAGACAGTTTTCCTCTGCAGCACAGCGTAGCGCATACATCTGCATGCGCTGGACGTAAGTCCCTGCTTGGATGGCATAGGGGTCTGGAATGAGGTCTGGCAGTCCTGGGGAAGGGAATAATTTATATAAATTAAAAATATACATTTATATATAAATTTAGCTTTTCTAAATCCATGCAGTGCATTTAGGCTAGAAACAGTATGTTGAAGTAAACTCAGGACTAAATATGAAGAAACATGTTTACACTCCTTAAATATCGTTTTTTCTGGTATTAGTTTGATTCAAAGGCCTTTTTCTCTGTTCACTTCATAGCTCTGGAAACTGTCTTTGAAATACTCACAGAATCACATGACTCAAAGGATAATCATGGTATTATCGAACTTAGGAATTCACAGGATCTCAGTCTTAAGGCGTATTCACACCAGCCTCGTTCAGTTAGCTTAAAAGGCACTCAAACTCGTTTCCTCACTTGGTCTGGAGCTTTTGCGTCAAAAAACGTCAGAAAACGATTTTTCCGTCAAAAAACGTGTGTGTCAGAAGGATGTAATGATCAGCACTCTCCATTGGTTATGTTGACCTATTTTCACATGGCTTCCTAGTTTTACCGCACATTCACATTTAACTATTCAGTGGCTGAAATACCTTAGCACACGTGTCTTTTTGGTAAGGAAACTCTGATCCTGCTGCATTTACTCACAGGGTGAATAAGAACCGAGGCAAAAGAAAACATTTGGTTTGGACCAAAACAAGTGAACTAACGGACCTTCCTGGTGTGAATACATCCTACACTTTATATCAATGATCAAAGAATATATTTGAAATCTTTTAGCTTATCTTAAGCAGGTGTTACTCATTAATACTGATGTGTATGATATATCTTGTTTTTATGTTTTATCTTGGTGCTGTTTTTAATTGTGCATAATGTCCTTGTTTGCTGGACTACAAGTCTGTAATAAAGTATCCTATCACTGAGGCATATACCAAGTATTTTTTATAATAATGGCTTGCATTTATATAGCGCTTTTCAAGACTCTCAAAGCACTTTACAACTCCATTATTCATTCACTCCCTAGTGGAAGTAAGCTACAATTGTAGCCACAGCTGCCCTGGGGCAGACTGACAGAAGCGAGGCTGCCATATCACGCCATCGGCCCTTCTGGCCAACACCAGTAGGCAAGGTAGGTGAAGTGTCTTGCCCAAGGACACAACAACATGTAGCGGTTGGAAGCGAACCCACAATTTCTGGGTTGCAGGCTGACAACTCCACCACTGAGCTACAGCCGCCACTTTTAAACAATTCGTTGCCATGGCATTGTTTTGTATGTACAGAAAACCTGTAGGTTGTGTCAAAAATCCAAATGCTGTGATTAAGTTCTCAGAACAGATGAGTATTTAAACCAAACAACTGCCATCATGTTTTCTCTGCACACACGATAAACTTCATTGTATCTATTCCTGTTTAACCGGGCGTCTCCTTGACAAAGCAAGGAGGGAGCTATTGCTGCCCCTGGCTAAGAGTATTTGTTTAGCTATGTCTCTCTCCAACATGAAGCCACTGAATGAACTTCTGCTTGCATTAAATATTTTTTCTTAAAGAAAACTTTCCTGAACCAATGCTTTTGTGTTTTTTGTTGTTGTCTGCTTTGTCTTCTCAAACCTAGACTCGGATACTACAGATTTCCTTTCAAACCAAGCCAAGTTATGTGGAGTTTCCTCCTTGTTATAAGGGATTATTTCCTTTCCTTTTTCACAACTTAAGTGCTCAGCATGAGGGATCGCTGCAAAGTTAACAGCTCGATGCAATTAGATGGAGTTCTTTTCACAGCAAGCTTTGGCAAACAGTTGGCAAAATGAACTGAACTTGATTATTTCATAATAACTGGGATTTGTAACTTACGTTTAATTGTTTAGAGAAATACATTTAATTAAGTATAGTAGAATTCTGGATATAAATTTGACCTGTTTATTTTGCAAAGGACTTTAAGATGTGCTGCCTCTTATTTCATCATATTCAACAGGACTAAATAATTATTGGTAAAATTGTAAAAGTATGTATAATGTCTGTAGGCTGTGGTTGTGACTTTAATTCACACCAGAAGACAAGGCTGTAACCCTACCCTTGTGCTAACAACATTAACCTTTTAACTGCTAAGTTGTTAGCACAAACAAGCGCTAGCTAGGTTCTACATTCACACTTTGATCAAACAACTGGTCATTAAATTAACAAAGAATTGCATTTTGTTTCAACGCTATAAACTGATTTGCAGTTATGTAACTCAAATTTATTTGTCAATGGAAACCTTAAGTCAGTTAAGGTTGTTTACTTTTAGAGCTGTTAGCACTGCTACCTTGCACAAGCAAAGCCTTGGGATTACCTGCTTAAATGAAGGTTAAATAAATAAATAAAATGCCTCCCACTACAGCAGTGTCAACCAAGGTTTCTCTAAGCAACTGAAAGATGGAGAGACAATGTAGTGAAAATAAAAGCATTCATTTTAAGCAATGAAACTGATGCAATGATTCTGATGCAGGGGCTACATTTTTAAACTTATTTAGAGTCACCACAAAGTCCATGGAAAGGTGTGACTGGAACAAATGTTTGTGTTCTCCTGCTTTTGGAGAGATGGGAGAGAGGGAGAAAAACTTTAATCATTTTGGAGTGTTAATGTTAGAAACTGAATGAAATCCACAGAAGGCAGAAAGTTTGCAATGTTACACTATTCTGGGGTAACTCTCTGCCTTGGTAATTTATTTTACCCCTGGTAAATGGAATAGAGATGCATGGTGGTAATGCTGACCATATAGTTCCTGCAAAAAAAGCTCCCTATCCAAGCAGAATTGCACTGTTACTAGAGCCACAAGATGCAATCCCTGACATTACTGTCGAGGAAGTAAAAAGCAACTGACTGCATATGCTACAATTGATACTTACAGATTAGCTGAAACATATTAATCAATGCTCTACTTATCTTATTTCTGTTGTATAGCCTCTTACAATTACATCAGTTGATGTGTAGTTTTTTATGATCCATTTGTGTTAGCTTTGGATCTTGACTCAATAGTGGCTCTTGAAGCACTGACTCCACCTGCAGTCAACAACTTGAATCTTGATTCTGTCCAAAACTCTTGAATGTATTCTGCTTCATAATCTTCTCACGGCTGCAGTTGTCCCTGTTACATGTGAAGTTGTTTGCATCTTTGTGCAGCACACCTTTTCTTTCCACTTAACTTTCCAACTCCCAACTTCTTAAGAGATAAACTTTAGACGTGTGCCCTCCTCCTTGAGGGTGACAGTGACTGTTGAATAACTGCTTTGTTAACAGTGTTCCCCATAATTGTCTAACTATATGTTGTTTAACTCAGCCATAACATTTCCATATCAAATTTTGTTCTTGTTGTTGTTGCTGCTGTTTTGTGTTATATTCATATTTTTAGAGAAACACGTATTTAGGTTTCCTTCGCTTTGGTTTGGAACGGATTACTACTAATTTCATAAATCTCTTTATGAATTAATGAACTCAATGACGTTTTAGATGATATGATAATTTATTGAGATGTAGCTGTATAAATGGTGATTTCCAGAGTATTGCATTACATAAAGGCATTCTGGCTGTTGTTTTGAGATATGAATGAATCATTTTTATTGCAATAGAATTTGACATTCATTTCAACAAACCACCTAATTTCGAGGGGAAGCATCACTAAAAGATGACCCAATCCAGATTGTTAAAATGTACATTTTAGCTTCTAGATTCTAAACTCCATGAAGTCTTCCTTTACTAAATATTTCCCAGCAGAACGAGTTATAGAAACGCATTAAAAGTAGACTTATCCTAATCTGACTGAATTAATTTCCAATGAAAGGTACACTTTTAGACTCACCATTTTGGAAATACCTGGTTCCGTACCCTGTTCCGGGCAGATGGCGCGTCCGGGCCACTGACCTGCCCCTAGCGGGATACATGTTGTAGAAAACAGAATTCCTGTGCGTTTTAAACGGATTTCGGGGGTCGTCGTTGACCATGCCCTCTCCATCAGCCTCGTTTGTTACATACTCTCTTGACACTGGGAAAGGAGCAGGAGCCTCAGGTTTGGTTTCCGCTGAGACAAAGCGATCCGTCAGCGCGGGTTGCCTGGAGACAAGCATCCCCTCTGGCACTGCGCGTAATTGTTGGTCTTGTGCACCAAACCCTGGCTGCCCTCCTATGGAATGGAATACACCACGATGCGCAGCTTCTCTTCTCACTAATAAGTCTCTTAAATTACCTGATGAAGAGGAATTGAAGAGTTGTGCATCTGTATAGCCCACAACTTGTGCTTCAGGAGCGGCTCCTCTGCGCGCACCTGGCGGATTACTGGCAGCGCCCTCCCTTCTGCTGCTCAGATATACTCTGGACAGGCTGCCGGACCGAGCCGGAGCATGGTACTCTGATCCGGTGCTCATCAAGCTGTAAACCTGCCCGTTATTCTCCCACTGAATGCGGTGCCGCCAGGGTTCCGCTGGGCGCTGCTGTCCAAAGATGAAGGGAAGAAGGACTTGGGAAAAATATAATAAAATACACAACTTTGCCATGACCATAAAACTTGAAAAAAATCTACAGGTTTAAATTATATATTTGAAAAAATCAGGTGCAAAGAAGCCGAAAGAAGAGGATGAAAAGTTAAGATGCTCGCTCAGTTCCAACCCTTGGAAACAGCATGCCACTTAACAGCTGGAACAGAAAGCAGGGACGGACCTTGTCTCTGGAGATTTGCCCAGTTCAGCCCAAATACTTTTGTAAAGTCAAACTCCCATGAAGATAATTTAACCCATCCCTTACCGTGCTTAAGGTTCGGCTACACAAGTACGTTTGCTCAGTAAACTTTGCGCACCGGTGTGAACAGCAGTCACCCAAAACGCTGCCATTAGGTCTGTTTTTGGGGGGCTTTCAACGAGGGAAAATTACCAATTTTATTAATATCCTACATTTACTTGCGCATCCGTCTTCCTGTAATCACAAAATTAAAACATTGTTTATGGCACATTTATTGTACATTTTAGCAAATCAGAAACGGCAATATTCGTTTTATGTTTAATTGGCTTATTTAAAATGGAATGCTGAAACAATTTACAATGAGGTACGATCTTGTAATTGTTGTCTTCTTTTGGAGCACACAGTTTTCAAACAGACTGGATTACACACCTCACTGAAAAAAAGAAAATCGGTGACCAATTTAAATACATTGCGTTAATTGGTCACATGTAATTGAACTAAATGTATCCAAGTAAATTTATTACGTTCATTAAGTTGTCAAGTTAAGCAAATGTGAATAAATTAAGTTAGATAAACCTAATTCAATTACATGTGACCAATTAACGCAATTTATTTAAGTTGGAGCTGCATTCTCTTTTTTAAGTGCCATGGCTTGACTCAGTTTTAAAAGTTCACCAGAAGGCAGCAGTATGTGCCTTTTTTTCTGGCGCTCCAAAGTTCTTGTGTTACATTAGCATCGCAGTATTCCTCAACGGAATATTGTTTTAATCAATTGTTTTGTCCCACTTTGATGTTTCAGGTTCAGTTTAGTTTAGGTTGAACATTTACAAGTAAATAATAAAGTAAATAGGTTTTTAAGCAAATTATATAAAGAAAAAATATGATTCAATCAGTATTTAAAGTGATTTATGTCTGTTCTTTTATATGTTTGGAATAGTAGGAGAGGTAGGAATTATAATAACAAGGATAGAACCCCCTAGCTGTCCTCCGGTAGAGCCCGCGCAGCCGGGACCCCAGGCCGGCTGGGTGACTGTACGTAGGAAGCATAGTTCTAGGACCCAGCCCACGGGCCACCACCAACCGGTCCGCGTTTCTAACAGATTTTCCCCGCTCAGCGACACACCCGCTGAGAAGCCGACCCTGGTAATTGGCAGCTTCATAGTCAGAAACGTGGCATTAGAGACACCATTGACCATAGTCAAATGCTTGCCAGGGGCCAGAACGGGCGACATCAAATCCTACCTGAAACTGCTGGGTAGAGATAAGCGTAAATACAGTAAGATTGTTATTCACGCTGGCGGTAATGACATGTTTAGCCGCATGCTGTCATTCCATCAATGGTTGTCTAGGTGGTGTCCTGCAAACGATGTGGGCAACATTGATACCTGGCGAACTTTTTGGGGAAAACCTGGTCTGAACCGGACAGACGGCATCCATCCCACTTTGGATGGAGCAGCTCTTCTTTCTAGGAATATGGCCGAATTTATTAGTCCTCCAAAACACTGACAACCCAGGGTCCAGACCAGGAAGCAGAGTCATAGTTTAACCCATCTCTCTGCTGCTTCTGTACTGTTACCCACCCATTACCCTATAGAAACAGTGTCTTGCCCACGGCCAAAATTAAATGGATTAAAAGTTAAGCCAACAAAAGCAAATTATGGAAATCTCATAAAGATAAATACGACTTTGACTGAACAGAAAAATAAATCTATTAAATGTGGTTTATTAAACATAAGATATCTCTCCTCAAAGACTTTGTACGTAAATGACTTGACTGGTGATAATGACATTGATTTGCTTTGTCTCACAGAAACCTGGTTGCAGCAGGAGGAATTTGTTAGTATAAATGAGTCAACTCCTTCCAGTCATTTAAATTTTCACATTCCTAGAAATACTGGGCGAGGAGGAGGAGTTGCAACCATTTTTTGTCCTGATTTACTAATTAGTCCCAGACCAATTGATAGCTACAGTTTTTTTGAACATCTAACCCTTAATTTTCCTCATCCAAGTTGCAAAACATTAAGACCATTTTTGTTTGTGGTTTTGTATCGTCCACCAGGCCCTTACACTCAATTCTTGGATCAGATCTCACATTTTTTATCTGATTTAGTATTAAATACTGATAGGGTTATTATAGTGGGGGACTTCAATATTCATGTGGATACTGAAAGTGATAGCCTAAATGCAGCCTTTAGTGCTATTTTAGACGTAATTGGCTTTACTCAAAAAGTACAGGTATCGACCCACTCGGGTAAAAACACTTTGGACCTTGTACTGACATACGGTATTGAGTGTGAGGAAATAACAGTCCACCCACATAACCCGGTCCTATCTGACCACTTCTTAATAACTTTTGAATTTACTTTAACTGACCATCTTAAATCTGAAAGAAAATTTCATTATAGTAGAGCTTTATCAGACAATGCTGTAACAATTTTTAAAGAATCTGTTCCATTCTTACTTTCCTCAGTGTCTCAGAGCAACACAGTGGATGGCAGCAATTCCATCCACCCTTCAGAAATTGATGATCTGGTTCACAGCATTACTTCCTCATTGCGTTTGGCATTAGATAGTGTAGCCCCCTTAAAAAAGAAAGTGACTAGCCATAGGAAGCTGACTCCTTGGTTTAATGCAGAGTTGCATACTTTAAAGCAGAATACTAGGAAGTTGGAGAGAAAATGGCGCTCTACACATCTAGAGGATTCCTATTTAACCTGGAATAACAGTCTACTGCTGTATAAAAAGACCTTTCGACAAGCTAGAACAGCATATTTTCATCATTAATAGAGGCGAATAAAAACAATCCTAGGTTTCTTTTTAGTACAGTTGCCAAACTTACACAGAGTCATAGCTCTGTTGAGCCAACTATTCCCCCAGCTTTTAGCAGTGATGATTTTATGGGATTCTTCATAAATAAATTAATTCTATTAAAAATAAAATCATTGGCATCCTCCCAAACATGATTACTTCTTCCTCAGTAAATGAGGCAGCATCGGAAAGAACTGTAGAACCTCATTTGTGCTTAGGATGTTTTGATTCAGTTGAGCTTTCGGAATTATCAAAAATATTACCCTCATTTAAACCTTCAACTTGTATGTTGGACCCAATCCCAACCAAACTATTTAAAGAAGTGTTCCATTTGGTTCCTGGCCCCATTTTGAATATGATTAATCTATCCTTAGTAAACGGATACATACCACAATAATTTAAAATAGCTGTGATTAAACCTTTACTCAAGGAACCTTCCCTTGATCAAGATGACTCAGTGAATTACAGACCTATATCTAACTTTCCTTTCTTATCCAAAGTCCTTGAGAAAATTGTTGCTAATCAAGTCTGTGAGCATCTAAACAGTAACGAGCTGTTTGAAGAGTTTCAGTAAGGTTTTAGAGCTCATCATAGCACTGAAACAGCACTGGTGAAGGTTACTAATGATATTCTCATGGTCTCAGATAATGGACTTATGTCTGTTCTGGTTTTGTTAGATCTCAGTGCTGCTTTTGACACAGTCGATCATAATATTCTCTTAGAAAGGCTTGATCATGTTGCAGGGATCAAAGGAACAGCACTAGGCTGGTTTAAATCATATTTGTCTGACAGATTCCAGTTTGTTCATCTAAATGATCAATCTTCCTCACTCTCAAGGGTTACTTGTGGAGTTCCACAGGGTTCTGTGCTTGGACCAATTCTTTTCACCATATATATGCTTCCAATTGGTAGATTCATTAGACAGCCTGGGACAAATTTCCACAGCTATGCCGATGATACACAACTATATTTATCCATAAATCCTGATGAACCCAGTCAGTTAGGTAGATTACAGGCATGTCTGGAAGACATAAAAACATGGATGAATCTAAACTTTTTGCTTTTAAATTCTGACAAGACAGAAGTTGCTGTCTTTGGACCAGAAGTTCTAAAACAGAAAATGATTAGTCAATCACTTAATCTGGATGACATTAAATTGGCCCCCAGTAATAACGTAAAGAACCTCGGCGTTATTGTTGACCAAGACTTGACATTTAAATCCCATATTAAACAGGTTTCTAGGATTTCCTTCTTTCACCTCCGGAATATTGCTAAAATTAGAAACATCCTGTCCAGGAGTGATGCTGAGAAACTAGTCCATGCATTTGTTACCTCAAGGCTGGACTACTGTAATTCTTTACTATCAGGTAGTCCACAAAATGCCATTAAAAGCCTTCAGTTGACCCAAAATGCGGCAGCAAGAGTTCTAATGAATATTAAAAAGAGAGATCACATTTCTCCTGTTTTAGCTTCCCTTCATTGGCTCCCTGTTCAATCCAGAATATAATTTAAGATCCTTCTTCTTACATACAAAGCCCTTAATAATCAAGATCCATTATACATCAGAGATCTAATTGTTTCATATGTTCCTAACAGAGCACTTCGCTCTCAGACTGCAGGTTTACTTGTAGTTCCTAGGATTTCTAAAAGTAGAATGGGAGGCAGATCTTTTAGTTATCAGGCTCCTCTCCTGTGGAACCAGCTCCCAGCTTTAGTCCGTGAGGCAGACACTCTGTTTACTTTTAAGGCCAGGCTTAAAACTTTCCTTTTTGATAAAGCTTATAGTTAGAGTTGCTTAGGTCATCCTGAGCTATCTCTGTAGTTATGCTGCTATAGGCTTAGACTGCTGGAGGACAGACTTACCAATTTTCTTCACTCTGCTACTTCCTTTTCTACTACTACTCTCCAGTTGTATTACAGTACATTCTGCTATTTCGACTGTTAACTTTGTTTTCTCTCAGTGTTTTTCTCTCCATAGAAGATATACCTGGTCTGGTATCCTGCTTGGCTGCAATGCCCTGTTGGATAGGGGGCATCGACTGGGATGGTGCTCCCAGTGGCTGAACATGCACTGTGTCCTGTTATCAACTTTTTACTTTCTGTAACATAGAAAGTTCTCTTATATCAGATCTTCTGTTCCTTCTGTGTCTCTGCTCTGTCTTCTCAAACCCCCAGACGGTCGTGGCAGATGGCCGCTCCTACTGAGCCTGGTTCTGTTGGAGGTTTCTTCCTGTTAAAGGGGAGTTTTTCCTCTCCACCGTTGCTACATGCTTGCTCCGTATGAGGGATTGCTGAAGGATTGCTGTGGTTGGAAAGTCTGCATCAACGGGGACCAACCTCACGCCAATGACTGACGCAATCTGCTGGGATTCCTTAAATAGGAAACTTTTTAACTGATTGGAATGTTCGTATAAATGTATTGAAATGACTTCTTGTTAAGTGCCTTGAGATGACATCTGTTGTGAATTGGCGCTATATAAATAAACTGAATTGAATTGAATAATATAGTATATACCGTAGGTATTGTACTGTATGTAATATAGGTGGTAGTAAGTTCTTTAATGTTTTATTAGCTTTAACTACAGACTGATTTCTTTCTTTTTTTTAAGCTGCTTTGACCCACTGATATTTTGAGTCCCATCCATCTGTTTCATGTAGCTAAGAGAACCATGTGGCTGCAAGAGGCAAGATAAGTCCATTTCAAGGTTTAAACATGTCTGGTTTCTGGATGAATATTTGACCACTCTTCTTTCCAGCAATGTTAGAATTAATTTTCTTGCCACAAACCAGGCTTTTCAGCATTGTTACCACATTGTTCAATAGAGATGAGGTCAGGGGGCTTTGGGGAGGCAATTCCAGAAGCTTAATGTTACCATGGTTTGTCCACTCCAAAACCTGTTGGGCAATCTAGTTATTGATTTGAGGTAAATAAGCTAGAGGTAGTTTTGTTTCTGCACTGGTAGCAAAACAGGCCCTCAGGATGATGGTACTATACCATGCTTTATACTTTCTTTGGAAATCTGATACTTTCAAAAATAATTTTACTTAACTCTTTCATTTCCAGTGCTGCGTTGACCCATCAGTAATCTAGAGTCCATTTCATTTATCTTACAAATGCAGTAGAGTATCATCTGAACCCATTTTCAAGGTTAAAGAAATGTAAGGCAACATGGTAAAAGCACACGTTAATTTTTACGGTCAAAATGATTTTTTTTCCTGCTTAGACAGAACAGACTTTAGCATTCTAAACAAGTTAAAATATTTTCATGACAAAATAATTGACTTTAAAAAGCAAGTTGCCTCCCTTTTGTCAAGAATCTTGCATAATTCTGTCTGGAAACCAGAAATTGAATACATGGTAGAGTTAGATTATATTAGCAGGTTTTCTGCCATAGACAGATTTTTTTTTCATGAGACTCATATTTTATTATCACATGCCATATTTATTTTAAAGTATAACTGATTTGGTCATTAATTGCAAAAAGAACATGCTGATTTACAGAGCAGTCATGTAGAGCTCAAACTCGTCTTCTGTCAGATGGAATATCACAGAGTGACTTCGCTATAGCCAAATAGGGCATGACCATGGAAAGCTGTACTATTTTTAGACAAAGAAACTTCCCTCCTGTTCAAAACTCAAGCACCGCCCCATTCTGCTGTCTGCCACACTCCTGATTTATAAGAAGCACTGAGCCTCAGCACAGGTTTGGCACAAGACCTCCTGAGCAGGACATGTAACCCACAAAATATAGCAAGTAAGTATGAATGTTGAATTGAGCCTTTATTGTGTGTGTGACCTGAAAGTAAACAAATCACAACAAATGTTGCACATGTTGTTGTAAATTAGGAATGCTTGGAAATAAAGCAAAAAGTTTCTGGTTGTTTTTATGGTACAGGAGCAGCAGCAACAAATTACTCCCTGAATGAAAGACTAATCCTTTTACACTTTGAATATATCAATCTAGGTGTCCAAGGCTGCTCACAACTTTGCTTCTTGTGAGAAATAAAGAAGATGATGGTCTTAAAATGGTTTTACTAGAGGAAACTCCCCCAGTTCATGGAATATACCTGTTGTGTTTCTGTGAGGCCTCACTCTGCCATTCTGAGGAGTAAAATGATAAATCCAGAGTGTTTACCACTGATCATTGGGGAGAAACGCAGGTGAGATGCTGGAAAACTGTTTGAAAAAAATGAAAATGAATAAACTCTGCTGCTAATTGTATATTCAAGCCAAAAACAAACAAAAAATGTTTTGAAGTAAATTATTAATTAAAGTGTAATATTAATGAATAATTAATGATTTGACTTGTCGTTTAGTGTTACATGTTTAACTTATGTCTGGCTAACCTTAGCTACACTAGCATCTGCTCGGTCAGCTCTCCTCATGTTTCAGCCCTTAGCCACATGCTGCTCTTTCCATCCTCATGTTTTTCATTCATTGACATGTGACAAATTAGTGTTGCAAGCTTTAACAGGTAATCTATTAAAAAACATCTCAGTCTGACTTTAATAAATACTAACTCCAATGTGAGTAGTCTGTCCTGTGCTGAGGATTTATATTGACCTTAATTTCTTTTATAATGGAGAAGTAACAATAAACCTGAAATAAGGTGCTGGAAACAGTTTGGGGACATTTATGCTTCATACTGTAACACCATTTACATATTTTACTTTGCATAATCTAATTTAAAACCTGTATTTATTGAGTTTTACACAAATGATTAACAATATAAATCAGTCTACAACTTAAGTTGTTCTTCAGTGCATTCCTTAACACAACGTGTTTATTGTTCTGAAACTGACACATATGAAGTATTCAGACTAAACCAAGTCTGAATGCCAATACCTGTGTTGCTTTACTCATGTAAAAGTCTGTTGATGTATATGTTTTTATGCCACTATAAAGGTTTTTTTTCCAAGATATCTTTTTCCAAAAATGTGCACAGATAAAGAAGTTAATTATGAGAATGATAGAAATATGTTTTTGTGTATCTATACTTTTCTTTTTAATTCTCCAACTGAATAAGCTAATTATGCAGCTAACGTTGCTTACATTGCTGTTTATGGATCAATATAGCGAAAGCTTTAATTCCCATTGAACTTTTACATATTTCAACATATCATTGCCACAAACCTGTGTAGTTTTTTTTGGAGACTTTGTGTTGCAGATCAACAAGAAAATTAATAGTTATTTTGTCTAATGGAAGGATAGTGATACATGGTTGTCAACACTTTTTACAAATAAAAAATAGAAAATTGTGAATTGCAGTTGTGCTCAGCCCTCCTGAGTCAATGCTTTACAGGACCTCCTTCAGTTTTTCCCAGTGCTTAGTCCTCTTGACACACTGTGCTACATGTTTCACAGGTTTATCTGCTTTAACACGACTGATTTAGATTATTGCAATGCAGCAAAATCCTCTTAATTACCCATAAATTGAAATCAGGTGTAATGAACCAGGGAAACACCTGAAACATGCAGGTTAGTGTGCCAAGAGCAGCAGGGTTGAAATTTTTTTAGCTTTATTTCTGTCTCTATCAGCTTTGCGCATCTAGAGACTGAAATCTTTGTCCATTCTTTGTTGTCAGCCCGCTCAAGCACAGGCAGAATCGATGGAAAGTGTCTGCGAACACTTATTTTCAAGCTTTATCGCATATTTTCAGGTTTAGGTCTGGACTTTGACTAGCCATGTTCTGACTCTAGCATGTTAATATAATCTACAGTGGGGCAAAAAAGTATTTAGTCAGCCACCAATTGTGCAAGTTCTCCCACTTAAAAAGATGAGAGAGGCCTGTATCATAAGTATACCTACACTATGAGAGACAAAATGAGAAAAAATAATAATCCAGAAAATCACATGGTCCATCCCCATGCTTCACAGTAGGTATGGTGTTCTTTGGATGCAACTCAGCATTCCTTCTCCTCCAAAGATGACAAGTGTTTTTACCAAAAAGTTCTATTTTGGTTTCATCTGACCATATGAAATTCTCCCAATCCTCTACTGGATCATCCAAATGCTATCTAGCAAACTTCAGACGGGCCTGGACATGTACTGGCTTAAGCAGGGGGACACGTCTGGCACTGCAGGATTTGAGTCCCTGGCAGCATAGTGTGTTACTGATGGTAGCCTTTGTTACTTTGGTCCCAGCTCTCTACAGGTCATTCACTAGGTCCCCCCGTGTGGTTCTGGGGTTTTTGCTCACCATTCTTGTGATCATTTTGACCCAACGGGGTGAGATCTTGCATGGAGCCCCAGATCGATGGAGATTATCAGTGGTCTTGTATGCCTTCCATTTACTAATAATTGCTCCCACAGTTGATTTCTTCACACCAAGCTACTTACCCATTGCAGATTCATTCTTCCCAGCCTGGTGCACGTCTACACTTTTGTTTCTGGTGTCCTTTGACAGCTCAAGGGTTTTGGCCATAGTGGAGTTTGGAGTGGGGCTGTTTGAAGGTGTCAAAAGGTGTCTTTTATACTGATAAGTTCAAACAGGTGCCATTAATACAGGTAACGAGTGGAGGACAGAGGAGCCTCTTACAGAATAAGTTACAGGTCTGTGAGAGCCAGAAATCTTGCTTGTTTGTTGGTGACCAAATACTTATTTTCCACTGTAATTTGCAAATAAATTCTTTAAAAATCAGACCATGTGAATTTCTGCCCCCCCCATTTTGTCTCTCATAGTTAAAGTATACCATCTCATAGTTAAAGTATACCATACCATGATGAAAATTACAGGCCTCTCTCATCTTTTTAGGTGAGAGAACTTGCACAATTGGTGGCTGACTAAATACTTTTTTACTCCACTTGTAAGTGATTCCATTGTGGCTCTTGCTGTATGTTTAGGGTCATTGTCCTGATGGAAGGCAAACCTCGGCTCCAGTCTCACGTCATTTGAAGTCTCTAACAGGTGTTTCTACCAGGATTGTTCTTTGTTTAGCTCCGTTAATCTTCCAATCAACTCTGATAAGCTTGCCTTTCTCTGCTGAAGAAAATCAACTGTGTGTTTTATGGCTTTTTTTAACAATAGCTTTCTTCTTGGGACTTTTCAATAAAGTCCAGACTTTAGGTCTTTCCAACAGATTCACAGACGGATGTTTGGGTCTTTGACTCGATTGCACATCTGGCTGTATGTTGTGTGTTGTTTTCTGCTGACTTTTCTGACTAGCTACTTGTCTCTGCAAACAGAATACATTTCCACAATAAGATGCCATTGCCCCCATGTTTCTCAGTGGGACTGGGGTGTTCAGGGTAATGTTAAATCAAAATAGTTTGTTGATTTTAAACAAAAACCGTTTACGCTGATTCTTGGAGCGTAGCTTTTCTTATATGAGACAAAATATCTCGTTTATTCCTCTATTGTCATTCACACATGATTTAAGGATAAACTCCTACTCACACCGGAGCTCACATGACCTGTCTCCTTATCTCCTGTGTCATTGCCTCTCCATCCTTATTTGGACTCACTGGCTGCATGTCGGGAGGTTTCCATGATGACTTCTCACATTACACAAGGGAGGCAGGGTAACCACACAGGACCTTGGAGCTGTGAGTGGCTGTGTTGTAATCAGTAATTGGCTGTACATTTGTTACATATATTCCCCTGACACCTTAGGGCCTGAGCCTAAATTTACTCCTGCAGAGCAGCTACTCTGCTGGCATGTGAAGACCCCCACAGACGTATCATAAGACCCTGACCTTCCCCTGACACACCCTCTGTGCTGAGCATGCTTTATCCATATGAATATATAGAGTGAGGAGAAGTTTTTCATTAAATGTGGACTTGAGAAGCCTGTCTTTGGGATTTATTAATTGTAAGGATTGTAGTAATCATGGTTAGTCACTTTCTCTGTTTCTTTTTATTTGTTTGCCTCATTTTCTACGTGGTTTTTATATTAGAATATCAATAAATTGAAAATCCACCACTTTGTGTTTTGCCTTATTTCACTTTTTTGGCATATTTTGACTAACTTTTGCACCAAAGGTCATATAAGAGAAAGAAATTAAGTTTATGAAGCATTTTACCTTTAATGAACAGTGACTAGGTCAAAAGGGAAATGTGGTGTAAGCCTTAAGCCCAACACCTGGTGCTCTGGGCGTTGGGTTCAATCAGACATACACAGTTTGTTCTGTTGTTGACTTTACCTTGCCTGGTTGTTAGGGTAGGAATATTTCACACAAGTTTATAGGTATTTTAGCTTAAGAGGTTTTCGAAATACTTCCAGAAATACACGATAAACCTAAAAACGCCTTAATCAACCAAAAATATATTTGATCATTCCAAACTTGGTGCTTACAATTTGCTAATGAGGCAAAAGTAATGTAATGAAAGCTGAAGAAATGTCTCATTATTAACTAGATGATAATGTTTGGTTCAAAAGTCTACACACACTCACCACGGGGATGAATGCCAATTTAATTTGAGCTTTTATTGATTTATTTAAACCAGTTTCCAGGGTGAAAAGGTTAAACATCTGTGATTTGTGCAAACAAAAATTGGCTGTACAAGACTGAATTTATTGTGTATTTTCATTAATCGTTGAAAAAGTTTTAAGTTTAACTTTATATGCATACCCCAGTTGAGTTTATCATCAACCACATAGTTCCTGTTGCTACCCACAATATTTTTGGATAATTCTAGCTGAAGGGGTATTGCTCTTCTTGGAAGAATTGACACTTTTCGTTAAATTGGTTGGTTTATTGTAACAGACACAGCTTTTAAGCAACTGACATTTTACATAGGTTGAGACTGGAGGGTATTTCACAAGCTTTATGATAGCCTGCCTTATCCTTACTGTGCAATCCACTGTTTGAAACTGATTGATCATACGTGAGTTGTTCTGTTCTGTTTTGCTTGTTGTGAGACGTTCGTACTGCATTGCAAATTGGTCTTGTTAAAATCCTTAAATACATTCTAAAACTCCTTCTGATGTGTGCCTCCACTTAAACTGGGGCCTTCAAGCATGACCGAAACTTACAGCTTTGACCAATTTAACCACAATGGCAATTAGTAGATTTGGAAGGGTTAGGGTGCAGCTTTTAAAGCTAATACCTTTGTACTGATGATAGTGGTTCTCGTCAAAATCTTCATAATTAACACATTATCACTGATTTTAGATCATGCAGTGTAACATCTAGCATCTGCAATGGACCCTAGCTTAACAGTGGAAAAAGATTTCTGAACCATTCCAGAAGGTTGTATCTGTTTGCCAAGTAATCAACCAATTCTGACTCAGTGTGGTCAAATGTCCAACCAGAACTATGCAAGATGCTTATTGATGGCTTCGAACTGTGTGAAGCTTTCTCAGGGACATTTAAGCAAATATTAGTGAGGATGTATGTATCTAAGTGAGTCTGTATGTATAATTTGACCCAGTAGTTGGTAAGAAATCCTCATAAGCAAATGTTTAAACTCAATTGATCCAGTTTTTGAATAAAAAAAGAAAGCTTCCTGATCATTTCTTAAATTATTGTCAAACTAATCTCATAGACTAAGTAAATGAATGGTGATGTGAAGAATTTCCTTATTTGAAGCTAAAGTATCTCAGCTTTTCAGACTCGTCACATGCAGTTGGCTCTTTTTCTAACTAATATTTCCTCAATTTCATTCATGTAGTTTGTCTCAGATTTCCGGTTAGAAAGGCCTCCTAACAATTTGAAAACCTCTCCTTTGAAACATCTCATAAAATGATCAAGAGTAAGTTTCTATTGCCTGTCATTTCACAATATAACTTTATGTTCCCTGCTTTTTTAATCTTCTTCTATCTGGTGACAAACCTAACGATCTTATCAGCCACCTTCAATACACACAAAAGCTTTGGCAGTAAATTGCCAAGTTTATGGCACTTTGTGGGAGCTGTATGGGTGTGTGTAGGAGTTTGATGAGGTCCGACAGGAAAGAAACAGGAAACATGAGGTGCATTAGGTTTTCTTTGAGTTGTTTCTAGTGACAGCTTTACAATTTCACATCCGTTACAGGTGTTAAACACTGGGTTGTCCAGAGGTGACTAATCTTTTAGAAAAAAAAGTTACACAGGATTATACAAAACACTTATTCTGCTGTTCAGTCATAATAAGTTACACTGGTGTCTATTTACAAATCAGGCTAGAAGTACAGAACTGGTGTTACACATTTACTCAAAATGATATTTACAAGTCTATACACAACCCGGTGTCGACTCGTCCTGCTGGAGAGATAAAGAAGAGGAGCAGAATTACCTACATGGATTATCAAGGGAGCTGAAGGCCTAAATATTCATCATTAAACATCTTATTTACCTATAAGTTATTCAGCAGGGAGTTTTGAATGCTTTCACACACCGCATTATAGATATCTTCCTTTGTTGTCGTCCCATCAAGGTATTCTGTCAACAAAAATACATATCAGAGTCAAACGTTCTCCAGGTGGAAGTATTTTGCGTTTGCTTTGGGGTTTAAGATATCGGTTTTACAAACCTATTCTGCTGCAGTTGTTGTCCATCTCCTTCCTATGCTTCAGATACATGGGCCAGACATGGCCGTCGAACAGGCCAGGGGGGTCTGGGACTGTGTATGTTCTCGTACTGCAAAGGCCGGTTCAAAACAGAGTTATCATATGCTCTAATGTGTCCTGTAGTCTGTGAAAATTACTCCAAGAGCTCCTTACCTTCTCCTCCGTTTGCACTCCTCATAAGGAATGGAAATGTAAAAACACTTGTCATAGACATCAATGAGAGGCCTGTGGAGGGAAACAATATCTCAGATCAGGGAGAAGCTTTTGAAGGTCAAGAGGTTGGTGTAAAAAAAAAAAAGTGACCAACTTATAGTTGTAGATAAGGAACCCCTCAATGATAAGAATATGGATGCCTTTCTGCTCTGTGTCAGATTCCTCAGCTTCAGGGGACAGACTGATTCCGTGCGAACGGGCAAACTTGACTGGGTTCTCCTGCCAACCTTTCACAGTGTTGACCATTGCTTCCATGTCCATAGCAGTGATCACTGATAAAGAACAAGGAGAGAAAAAGAACAAAACGAAAGCTTCATCACTTATGCAGAAGACCTTTCACAACAAATAATTTCTGTTTGTGAATGATGTAGCATTCACAGTATATATGTGGTATACTATTACTGATTGGTTACCACACTGATGAAATGTGCAGGAAAGGAAAAAGTACATTACTGAAGGGTTTTCCTACGTGAAATCCATTCTTACCATCCCACTGTCTAAAGCCGTCCTCCCCGACTTGTATTTGATCGGGTTTCTGAAATAACAGTCACCAACAAAACATTGCTGCAACCCAGTAACCAATGGGAGCTGATCCCTCCTGGACAGGACAAGTCAGGGACTCGTCTCCACCAAAAGTGAATACGCGAGAAAGTTTCTTTTTTTTGTGTGTGTGTGGTTAACAGATTTTATTTAAAGCTACCACGCTGATATTTTAGCAGGGTAGATGTCTTTTAATGTAACTTTTTTCTTAAAAAAAAAAAAGTTTTGCTTGAAGGTCATATTGTATGTTGACGCCTCTGTTTACTTAAAAAACACGTAGTGCATGTTTTTGATAAAATAAAAACACGTTATGGTCTTTTAACACAAATGAAAATGCGTTTCTACTGGAATACAAATTTAAATTGTTTTTAATTCTACTGTTTCCCAAAAAAGGGACAAAAGCAAAGGAGAAACAAACAAAGACAGTGTTTGACGGCAATGAGTACAGGCTTGTTTTGAACAAAGGAGAAACTCCAGCGCTGCTTAGATTCCAACATTAAAGTCTGACTTTTAGTGGGGACGCTCAGCCGTTTCATTGGCTGTCCAGGAGACAATCAGCCAGACGATTACAAGGCTGCTGCGATGATAGGACATCTGCAGGTCAGACTGGCCATTTCTTATTTTTTTAAGCAGAAAAAAGTCTTCAATTGCAAATAAAACTTATGAGAAATAATATATCTGCTAAACAAAAATAGTTGCTGCATTTTTTATTTAAAACATAGCGACTCTATTGGAAAAAGAACAACAGATTTTATCTTACCTTGAAAAAGTCATCCTGATGCACCACACAACAGTTAGGTAATGTCTTTAGTAGTCTATTTGTCAAAGTGGTCTTCCCACCGTTGGTCACTCTGAATTTTATGGCACATTAAATGGGTTACATCTCAATTTCTTGCAAATTATTATTTAAAGTCTGCTTTGTATCTATTGGTATCTTGGTATCTGAAACTTACCCTCCAATGCCGATGATAAACTTCATTTCTGACTTATTCTGTGTTGTTGGTCACCTCAAGAATTCAGTAAGTAAAAGCAGGGAGCCCCACCAAAGCCCACACTCACAAAGGCAGTTAAAACCTCCCTTTCCTTCTCCTTCACCACAGCTGTTCCCTGCCTTTACTACTTCATTGATAGACAATCTCCTTGTCACAAATATAAAGGATGTGGCTGACGTGTCACAGCCTGCTCGACCAATCAGAGCCACTTTTCACTGGCCAATAATCTGCCTCCTCAGAGCCGGAAGCACCAACTTCAGAGGATGCACAGTTGTGTGAAAGCTGATCCTAAAATTTGCACCTGCTCTCAGGGGTCAGGGAAGGGAGGCCAACCACATGCAGGGAAAGTACAGAAGCTAGCTTGTGACTGAGCTGTGAAATACAATTAAACCACAGTCACAAGGGATGTATCAATAAGGAATCTTTGGAAAACTGGGAAAGGGACAAGTTTGGGTCTACAAGAATACCAATTTCTCAGATGTAGGGGCAACTTTATTTAAGAAGAAAGGGATTTCATCCTTAAAAGGTCATAACTTGTAATGTAAGATGGACTTTTAACTGTACAGTCAGTATAACTCAACAATACATTCTGAAATTTCTGGACTGATTGAATTGCTTTACCTAGACAATTCTGGGCGAGTGCAAACCAGGAGCTCTATAATTAGTCTGCAGCGTCTGGCTTCTGCATCACGCATATTTCTGATGCAACTAGAGTATGTGGCAGCCCGCCATGTGAGCAAAATGTCGCGGCTGTCAGCTATGATAAAAACTTTCTCTGAAGGTTATCGCCTGCCGCTTATCGGCTACGGTCATTACATACCTCCGGATGTGAGCGCAGCATGTCCTCATGTTTATTTTACATTCACACAGTATTTGCCTAATACTACAAACCAATTTTACAGTTTATCCTTATCGTTCAGAGTGATAAAGGTGTGAAGTTGGTGAACTTTGAGCTCTATGTGTAAGCTGACGTGGTGCCATGTTTCATTCTCAGGACTCAGTGAAAAAGTGATGCTTGATTGCACTGCTGGACTGAAAGACAGATGTTTGTTTACAAAATATATTACAAAGGAGAGGAAGCACAGAGAACTCAAACAATTTAATAGTCCCACCATGAGAAGCAGACTTTTCTGTTCTTGGTAAAAGCTGAAAACAGCAGAGCTAAAAATAACCTAGTTTAGGTTATTTTGCCATTATAGTTTACTAATCTAGTCTAATCTAGTGAAGGGAGGTAAGGTTTAAAATCCCACAAAAACATACCTGTCCAGTTTTGGATTTAAAAATAAGGGACATTTTCAGGCGCGAGCCATACCTCCACCCCAACCAAGCTCTAGTTTTCACAAAAAATCCTACTCTCACGTCTGCCAAAGAGTGTCTCACATAGCATGTAGGACAATGTACTCGCTTGCCTCAAATTTGTATATATTTGATAGTGGGTATTGTAGTGACCTCTAACATTTGAATATTTTACACTGTAATGTTCAAGTTTGAATGTTGGATTTATGCCCGCGACACTGGCAGACGAAGTATTGTCTCAGGCAGGACATTTTTTAAATATGTAGGCCAACATACTCTCATGCTGCAGATCTATATTTATTTATAAAGGCTATATGCTAGTATGTATTGTCTTATGCTGCGTTCACACCGCCCAAAACATCAACGCCTAGAATGGCAAGATTACATGTTAAGTCTATGGTTGAGGCCGTCAGAGTCTCTGCGGTGCTTTGTGTGCAGTGGCCGCAGCAATTTTTGAAGCTTTTACTGCTTTCCAAGCTTCAAAGCGGCAAAAGCCAGCAACGCAGAAGTTCAGCTTGCTGAACTTTCAGCGTCGTCCCCTGAGCGTCAACCAATCAGAGCGTCTCACTGTAGTGACGTCACTACATATTTAAAGTAGCGCTGAAAGCGAACCTCATCCATATGCAGCACCTGGAGCAAATGGTAAAACTCTCCAAACTCAGAACGCCTCTCAAGAATGGGGTGTATCCACTAATGGCACTAATGCACCCGACGTCGATGTTGTCTAGCTTTATTTAGCAAATAAAGTCAAGCCACTTTCTCGATATGATCCACCATTGTTTAAAACATCCGGCAACAGAGGAAGCCCCACCCATGCGCTCTTTCTTTGCTCAGCACGTAGCGGGCTTTGCAAGTTTCAGGCTTAAAAATGTATACGCTTCAAACTACTCCCTTTGTCAGCGTTTTTTGACGCTGACAAAGCGTGCAGAGTGAACGCGGCATTACATGTATATTGTGTTTCTTACTGAACATGTTGGTCCTTAGGTTTTCATTCATAAATTTTTGTCCAAATAATTAACTTTAAAAGCAGATGTTCTCTGTTTGATACATTCTAGAGCTGTAGTGAATATTAAATTTTTTTCTTATCAATAAATTAGTCAGAATGTTAAATGAGTCGTTAATTAGTCAATGATTCTATTCCTGGCCTGCTTTCTGCCGCAGCTCATTATGTTCTGCATTCATGAAGATGCTACATTATCACTTCTTATGTAGTTAATATTTTTAATGAATGTTAAAAGAGAAAAATAACTTTAATTAGTTAGAAATATTTATATGTTTTATACATTTATGTTGACCTTAATCTTTGACTCGCATGTTGTGACTGTGATGTCTCTAACTCAGTCTAGGCTCCGCCCCCTTTTGTATTATAGCCCTGCTTTTATTTTAGTGTGGCACCCCAACATTATCACTGGCCCTCTTTAAAAACTTCCTAGACACACCCTTGCTCAGCAATATTAATGAAGTATCTTTAAATTATTATTTAGGATTTAAATAATAATCATTTTGAATATGAAGAACTAAATTAAACTCACTTCAGGGTTAAACACAGCAGATCTGATGCACATTAATAAATACAGTTAGTAATTCAAACTATCAGAGGAGTCTGTTTCTTTTTGATTTTTTTCTCCTTTGTTTTTTATGTTCTGCTGCTTAAAAATCTCCCCATAGATGAAGTCATTGAAGATAATTTGTCTCAGTGCTTCACCGCAGTGAGGACAGATGAGCAGATTGTGTCGCAGAGAGGTGGGAGCAAAGCTCCTTCTGCATGGCAGGACAAGCAGCTACAGCAGAGCACCTAATACAGATCAAATGAACATATTTCAGCGATGACGAGCTGTAGTGAGGCACAGATAAATGGGGAGATGCAGACAGATGCAACACCTCTTATTTAAGATTTTTTTAATGGGAAAATATTGGCAAGGTTAGGAAAAGCAAGTCGGTCAACATGGCTGACGATTTTAAGCTTTTTGCCAGTCAATTTTTACTTATCAGAATCAGAATCACTTTATTGCCAGTAAAAAAAAAAGACTTACAGACTAGGCTCTGATGTAACGGTGCAGAGATATAAAAAAACGAAGTAAAAGAGAAATTAAGTAAAAACAAAAACATATCATACTTTTAAATTAAATAATTGGTTAAAAACAACAATATGTTTTCTTTTGTAACAGTAGCAGGTGAATAGTGTGGCGGCCATTTCCTACATGTTTTACACTGCCACTTGTCAGCCTCTATCTCACTACAATTAAGTGATCAGAATTTAATATGCCTACCTTTATTGGCATTCAAATGCTGCGTCCCATCCTACTTCTCTGTAGGAAAGTAAATTCGCTGTCCCATTTTTATAGATATTGACGTGACTTCTTAGTTGTTTTTTTGGCAGGAAGGACTTCTCCTTCATCAAGTATATCATTCTCTTTGTCGTTCCCGCTTTCAGCGCTAACCACTCAAGAACTGCCACCCAGGCTACTGTAGGTGGCAGTTCTCCTGAGGCTAGTAACAATTTAGTTTCGAGAGGCACAGAATTTTTTTTATTATATTAAAGAACAGGAGATTTACGGGATATACCCAAAAATTAGTTTTAACTTTATAACTTTCACAAGGATATCAAAAAGTGATTTGAAAAGACCAACCCATAACCTGGATAACCAAACAAGAAACAACTGGATTAAAATTAAATGTTTATTTTTAGTCTTTGTTTTAAATCTACATTTAAACTGATCAAATGAAAACAAAATATAAATACAGCAGCCTCCTGATTTTTATTGACAAAGTACTGGAGTCCGATAACAAAATTTGAACCATAATACACAGCAACAGTTAAAAACATACATACTTCATGCAAATTTTTGTGTTTTATTCACTGTCTATAAATTATTGGCTTTACGAGGTGGATGATAAATACAACATACATTTTTTCTTACAAATTTTTAAAATAAATAGCTTGGTGCTTATTGCATATTTCCACTAATCCACACAGGGTAAGTACAATAGACAGAATATTAGAGAAACCACACACCTTTTCTGGCCATCATTGAGTTTATGGCATATTTCTGTCTGAATAGAGGACTTCTCTTCTCTTCATGGCAGAATCTTGTTTCAATTGGTTCTCTTCTGTAATGCCCTGATCTCAGCCTTGCTGAAATTGCATGCACAATGCTCAAAAGCTGGGTCCATGCCAAGAAAATAAATTATTCAAATGATCTTTCCCAATTTTGATAAGAAGAGTGGTTAAACATAAAGGCAGAATTATTCCAGGGTACTGACCATCGCAACTTAAAACATGTGGTTGCTTTGCATATAGCTAAGCAACGTTTAAGTATTTTATAGGTGTATGTAGAATTTTGACCTTAAGTGGGCTAGAGAAAATACACAATGCACTTAAACCTGTGCACCCAGTTTTTGACATTTATTTAAGTTAGTTGTTGTTTAATCCCGACAAAACGTTCACAGTTCAAATGCAATATCTACATATATATCCATATAGTGTCGTAACATGGCCTTGTAGACAGCATTGCATACATAATCAGAATCACCGTGTGTGTAAGAAGCCTGGATGACACCTTTTAAAGAGCAGAACAGGACAATCAGCTCATACTAAAGAACTCATAGATCATAATTACATTGCTCAATAACTCACCTGTCAGAGATGTTCAAGGCTGAATAAATGGCTATAAAAATATATGACCTTATATGCTTTGCTGAATGAGTCCCAACTGAGCTCTGAAGGTGAGCATTCATGACAAAGACAATTCCAGTTTGCTCTTTTATTTAACTTTATTTTGTTTTTTTAGAAACATTAAATGGCACATTTTCATAGATAACACTTAAAGCAATTCTTCAGTCTCTTTCTCTTTAAGTATATTTTATTTAATCTGTAACAATTTGGTCTCTAGATCTTGAAAAAGTATTTCTTTCTTTTTCAGAATTTAAAAAACAAGACAAATACATGTACCAAAGAAGGAAAGGCTACAAACAAGCATGCCAACTGCATATTTAACATTGGAAAACCTGACAACTGTACAATACTTTTGCATCGGTAACATCTAAAACATGTTCAAGAAGAAGAACGTCATTGCACATCAGTTTTTATCAAGCAAATTCATTAAACCAAAGAAAACCCATGCCATTCAGGTAACAAAAACATCTGCAAGTAGAGTTGGTTTGAGCAGCCTGTCACTTTTTTCATTCAAAATAGTTGCCATGCTTCATTTACAGCTCAACCTCGCATGCAGGAAGCAGACCGTTTTATCTGTAACATCTTGTTGTTGACAGATTCTGAACTGATAGAAGAAACAAAAAATGCTGAGTGATTGTCCTACAGCTAAGGGGTCCGTTCTGGAGAATCAGTTCTGTGCAAGAAGCTGTTGATGCTGGTTCCGAGTTTACTGAATGAACGTTCCCCACCAGATCTTCAACTCAAAGTGCTGCAATGCAAATACAAAATTTTATTTTCTTATTTGTGCAACCTTTATGCAATAATATGTGCATTCTCCACATAGATAGGGGTTGGATTTGGTAGTATGTGGCGATCATACTGTAGGTTGTGAATCTAAACAAAATCCAACCAGACACATATCAAACTGGTTGGGATACAGTGCCTGTTACCATTCTTGGGATGTCAGCCAGTCCTCTGGCTGGACAATCTTTTGATATACGAGGGCGAGAGGAGTGCACGGACCCACAAGACAGCTCACGGGGTTGAACTACGGAAATAACCCTATGTACTTTTCCCACTCTAACCTACCCTGACTGGCCCGGGTGGGTATTTCTACTAATTTCAGGACCAGTACTGCAGCTCATGACTCGTTTGTGAGGCTCAGTAAAAATAGATCTGGCCGGTTCTGCACAGGCTGGTTTGGATGAGGGGAGCAGCTGTGTTTTATGTAACATCGGGGTGCCTGTCTGAGGATTAGCTAACAGTTGGATTTGGATTCACACGCAGTCTGAATTTCGAGACCTGAAACATGACTTGGCAAAAAAAGATCTGGGCTTGATGTTTGACAGTAATCAGAGGGCAACATCCACTGGGTTCATATTCACAAATACAGTTGTTCCTCAAATCACTCTTTAATTGGGTGTATTGCTGACATTTTAAAAACATACTTTAATGTCACCAAAGACTAATCTAGAGTGCACATATCAACATTTTGTCCAGTTACAAAATATAAACGCCAGTGTAATTAATTAGGATTTGTTATAACAGTTCAACACAGCTTAGTGCATAATTGTGAATTGGACGAGAACTCATTAATGGCTTTCATGGTTTTTTATGGTTTTATACATATTGCAGAAACCAACGTTTGCTCCAATTACATATGCAGTTTTATGGGGAATATGTCTCCTCCAGCTTTGCACATCAAGAAAACGATTTTCTCCCTACTATTCTATACAAACTAGCTCATGTTCTGTTAATTTAAACTGAGAGCATCCAAGAACAATTTCCCAAAGATTATCTTTTAGAGTTTGGTCTTTACTTTGACTGGACCATTCTAATACTATCTAATACTATCAATCTAAACCACCCCTTTGTAGCTCTGGATGTTTGTTTAGATTTTTTGTTCTGCTGGAAGGTGAACCTCTGTCTCAGTCCCACTTCTTACAGCCTCTAACAGGTTTCCCAGGTCCATCTACAGCATATCAGCTCTGACAAGTTTGTCTGTCCCTGATGAAGAGGAGCATCCCCACAGCGTGAAGCTGCTACCACCAAGTTTTTAAGGTTTTTCAGGGTAATGGGCACTGTTATGCATGTAAGCCATGAAGTTTAGTTTAGCTTGGTTCAATCAGACCAGAGAACCTTCTTCCACATGTGTGTTGTGTCACTTACATGAATTGTGGCAAACTGCAAACAACAGTTCCTGTGGCTTTCTTTCAGCAACACCTTTTTTCCACTCACCAAAAAAACGTCAGATTTCTGGATTATGAGTGAAAGCTGAACTATTAACAGACTCTGCAGCTCTTCCAGAGTCACTTTGTGTCACGGTACAGGGTTGTTTTTTTAAGTCATTATTAGTTGAGTATTCTGATGGTTGTTTTGTTAGATTTAATTATTCCTTTGTCATTGTGCTTACATTTCCTTAGGTTAGTTATATTGTTTCTTTCTGTCTTTATTCCTTGTGTGTCCACCTTGTTCCTTCTGTTTTGTTTTCTCCTCTCCTTCTTGCTATTAGTATTTTTACTTTGAGTTTCTTGTGTGCTTATTTATTTCTATTTAGTCTTAGTTACCCCTCTGTTAGTTTTACTTAATGCATTTAGGATTGTTTTCCATCTTGTGTCTGTGTTTTCTTTCTCTGTTTCCTCCCTGCCAGTCTCCCTCTTTCCCCAGCTGAAACTTTCCTGTCTGCTTTCTCACCCACCTGCATCTGGTTACCCTAATTAGGTTTCACTCTAGTTTCTTTGTCATTCCTCAGTTATCCTCACAATTTAAACAGTTCATTCTCAGTCATCCATCGATTGAATTCTTTGTCGTTATTCCCTTGTTTTGTTCCGGTGTTTCTTCTGCCATTTTTGTAAGCTCTTTTTGAATCATTAAAACTTTTAATTACTCTTAACTGGAGTCTGCGCTGCATTTTTGGGTCTTCTTTAAACTGCAACATGACACTTTGGACATGTCTGCAGGTTCTTTCAATGACGTTGTCCTCACCTAGTCTGTCAGCTTAAGTGGACAGCTGTATCTTGGAGAGTTTGCAGTCAACCTCTGTCCATCTTCATCCCATAAGATGTCTAAAGTCCAGGTTTTTGTTCTGTAACCTAAACCTGATTTAAGGTTCTCAACAGCTTTATCCCTGCTTGTGTTACTTGGTCTCACCAATGCTGTTAGCTCACTAATGCTCGCTTAAAAACCTTTGAGGCTTTTACAGAACAGATGGATTTATAAATTGTGGAAAATTCAAGTGCGATGAATACTTTTGCAAAACACGTAACTTTTTCTGTACATGCCATATAAATATTAACACTGTTATTGGATGATCTTTAAAGTATTTAAAGAATTAAAGACTTGAATTGATACTATAATTAGGACCGTAGAGCTTTGATGCCAAGATTATTGACAAACCGTCCAGCAGGAATTAATTTTCAGTATGGTGTGTCTTACACATGAGCAAATGTGTGTAAAAAGAAAAAAATGTCCCTATGTGTGTCAGATATGAGTTACAGAGGGTTGACATTACAAGCTGGGGTGCAGAGTTAATGATGGACCGTTAAATGCCTGGGACCCCTTACCTTAATGTCAGATGTCACGGTTAACCTCTGCTATCATTGACTTTGGCCTGAAAGTAACATTCAAATAAAGTAATAGTTAACCATAAATATTTTAGTTTTGTGATACTAAGGATTAGCTGACAGATATTGACAAAATAAACAGGAGTTCTGTAATTGATTAATGACATGACAGAAATAGATCTAAAAAAAGATATCTGAGGATCTGGCATAACATAGCTGCATGAAGCAGAGTGTACGTTCTGCAAAAAGAGGTCACCTTTCTCCAGGAAGAGTTGACTTGGTCTGCTGCAGCTGCTCGTAGTTCTGTCTGTAGCAAAAAGACCAATTTGATTACTTTAAATAATGGTGGAAATGTCTTCAAAAAAGAAAATGACAAGAAACACTGTGGCTTACCTCAACCTTTGTGCTTTTAGCTTCTCTTCATCATACCTTCAGAAATTAGATAAAAATGGGTGTATAATGTATTGTTTCATTCCCATTTTTTGCAGTAATATGGAGCAAAAAAATTCCTTTATATGAAGATGTATAATAGCTGCACATTGTGTTGGTGACATTTTATTCCTTCATATAGCTAAAGATTTGTAAAGTATATCCAACTAGGTACACCAAAAATGATTATGCAGAAGAAAAATCAATCCGGGTTCTCCCCTCTAATAATAATAATTCTAATAATTTGGGATGGTATTGTGGAAGAAATGTAATGTTAAGAAGGATCTGTTCTGTGTAGTTCACACACTGATAGTTACTATGTGTCTTTTCTTTATGATATGGTGGCCAATCTGATTATGTGACACTGTATGAATTTAGGTCAGGTCAAACCTGCTGATTCAGACTCTTACAGCCTGGGTTGGCATGGCAACTTTCTTTTACATCTAAGAAAGTTCTGACATTCATTGATTATGCTTCTATATCAAATCTTCTACGCCTAATGAGTCAAATGCTTACTGACTGAGAAATGTTTGTTTGTAATATCATAGGTGATAGGATCTTGATTACTGAACCTACATAATTCTGTGTCTTGTTTTGGAAGGCAGGTCAGTATCGCATATTTTTCTGTTAACGCTGTACCTCCTTGTTTGATCAACCAAGTCTGTATTAAAACCTCCGAGTATCTGAAGGATTCTCTCTCATCTCTTTTATTAAAGAACTTCGATAACAGATTGTATAAAACTTGATAAATACTAGCAGAGTAAAACTACATCTAGAGTTTGGGACTACATTTTAAATGCAGCAATGAAAAATATGAATATCACTAAATTTAGACTTTTGACAATGTTTGAAGTTTTCTTTTTTGACCTCTCTTCTTGGGAGAATTATTAGAACTCATTCCAACTGGGCGGTTTTCTGGCACTCTTCTGGTACGTTGTCTTGTAAGCATAATACACAAGTAAAGAAATTTGATTTGGATATATTGATTTGGATATATAGGATAAACCTTGGAACCACCAAGACAGATAGAAAGTAATAAAAGGTGTTGGGCCAAAATACATATCTAAGCTGTCCATTAAAAATGAACGATGTAGACCCTTTAGGCAGTCAGACATCAGCTTGCTCAATGCTCCTATGACCAAAACTAAACAAGGGGGGCAGCATTTAGTTTCTCTGCTCCTCTGCTCTGAAACAGACTCCCAGAAAACCCGAGATATGCCAAAACTTTTGGCTGTAACTTGTCCAGAACTTAATTTGTTTACTACAGGATTTGTAAAAGTTTTTGTCATTTTAATGTTTTACCTTGGATTAAACATAAAGCCCTTTAGATTTCCTTATAAATGAATGTTGCCAAATAAATCAACTTGCCTTGCCTTTTGGAAGAAGACCAGAAGTCACACATCAGCATGGACTGAGAGGAAAACAAAGAAGTACCTTCTCCAAAATTGGCAAATTCAAGCATGATTAAAATTTGCAGCTGTCCTCATGTAAAAGCCAAATATTTTCGGGACAAAAGTTTTATAAAATGCAATACAAAATTTTTGCTCAGGAAATATGTTTGCAGGAGGCAAGGCTTGTTTCAACTTTCAAGCATGAAAGTGGCAGCATCATGCTGTGGGGCATTTTTCTGCCCATAGTAGAGGCGCATTGCATAGAGTGCACATAATAATGGAGAGTTCTTCACCTTCTTCTCAAATTCAACAGATATATGGTTGGAACTTGGACCCAGTTGGGTGATCCAACAGGAACTGATCCCAAATAGACATCAAAGCAGATTTTGGTATGGATTAGATGACCCATGTTCCCTTTTCCCATAAGCCCAGGTGAATATTTAATGACTATGCCTAAAATCAGTGTCTGTGCTGGGACACTAATTTAAAAGTGCTTCTCCTAAAAAAAGTTAATTCCACCACCTTCTTCATGGCTGTAGAAAGTGTGTAGCTCCCCCACAACTTGCTAAGGGACATCTCTCCAAATTTTATTGAGGGTGTGTTGATATATTTGAGCCTTTTTTAAATGATAAAAATCATTGAATTTACTTATAACCTTATCGTTCCACCCTGATAATGAAAAGTGAAAAGGATCCATAAAAGGCTTATCAGCATGAATGTCAATAATGAGTGTAAGTACATTTCTGTTAGCAGCTACTTCAATACAAAACAGTTTTAATGCTCCTTGCTTTTAGCCCTAAACATCACTGATACTATATGCTTAATTAGATAGTTTTGTGTTTCCCTTAGGGGCTTTGCTAGATTAAAATCAAGTGTGAAGGCCAAAGTTTCTCCATGGGATGTTTATCTACAGGACAAAAATTTTCAACAGAGAAGAGAGGGAATATGTAGACATGAGTGTCTTTACAACTTATGAAATAAAAAATAAAGAGAATCAAAGTATGGAATATACTTGAAATAAAGTTAAAACGTGTTGCACATTTTAAATAATTTGGGATTATAATTTCTTTCAAATATTCATAAACTTTTTTAGAAGAAGCCAAACTAAACCTTCTGGCTTCAGCCTGTTACTTTTCTGGTTAATGATTGCGGGGAGTGTATTGGGTAAAATCATTTGGGATATGTATGTTTTTGGTTTTGGTGTTTTTTGGGATCTGTTGATTCATTCATTCATGTTCTGTCTCTCTGTGTTCACCTACATTATTCAAAACATGAGTGGCATCTCAATAGTGACCCTTGGTGGTAGAGAGAACTTACTGCAGCACACATTCAGGAATCTGCACATGCTCCATGGGGATGATGTGACTGAGCTCTTCCAGGGTGTGAACGTATCGAATCTTATCCATGAACTTCACACTGTAAAGTTATAGGTAAAAATGGTAAATAAACCTCAGTAAATACGTGACAATTTTGTTGATTTCAGCTGTTATGTGAGACAGGTAATGTAGGGTCAAACAAAACACCTTCAGTCATAATAATTTTACTGTAGGTTTATACACTGCTCAAAAAATAAAGAGAACACAAACAACACAATGTAACTCCAAGTCAATCCCACTTCTGTGAAATCAAACTGTCCACTTAGGAAGCAACCACAGAGGAAAGCAGGTTCACACTGAGCACATGTGACAAACGTGAAAGAGTCTGGAGACGCCGTGAAGAATATTCTGCTGCCTGCAACATCCTCCAGCATGACCAGTTTGGCAGTAGGTCAGTAATGGTGTGGGGTGGCATTTTTTTGGAGGGCCGGACAGCCCTCCATGTGCTCGCCAGGGGTAGCCTGACTGCCATTAGGTACAGAGATGAGATCCCCCAGACCCTTTGTGAGACCATAATGCTGGTGCAGTTGGCCCTGGGTTCCTCCTAATGCAAGACAATGCTAGACCTCATGTGGCTGGAGTGTGTCAGCAGTTCCTGCAAGAGGAAGGCACTGATGCAATGGACTGGCCCGCCCATTCCTCAGACCTGAATCCAGTTGAGCACATCTGGGACATCATGTCTCGCTCCATCCACCAATGCCACATTGTTGCACAGACTGTCCAGGAGTTGGCAGATGCTTTAGTCCAGGTCTGGGAGGAAATCTCTAAGGAGACCATCCACCATCTCATCAGGAGCATGCCCAGGCGTTGTAGGGAGGTCATACAGGCATTTGGAGGCCACACACACTACTGAGCTTCATTTTGACTTGTTTTAAGGACATTACATCAAAGTTGGATCAGCCTGTAATGTGTTTTTCCACTTTAATTTTGAGCGTTACTCCAAATTCAGATCTCCATTGGTTGATAAATTTGATTTCCATTGATAATTTTTGTGATTTTGTTGTCAGCACATTCAACTATGTAAAGAACAAAGTATTTAATATTAATATTTCATTCATTCAGATCTAGGATGTGTTATTTTAGTGTTCCCTTTATTTTTTTGAGCAGTGTACAAAATCTTTTGAAGTCTATGTTTTTTTTAATGGACGGCCTCTGTAATCAGGCCTGGACAAATTGAAAGGGAATGCGTGAAACCTCCTGCTTATTATTATTGTGAAATATTTTCAATATCCTCCTTAAATTTAGGGGAATAATCACAACCAATAAACAGAATGACAGAGAGTAGATGTTTCTGACCTGATGAATGGTCTTGAGATAGCCAGGACGGTTCTGATAAACCATGTTGGATGTGCAATGATCAGACACTTTAGGTTTTTTCTCAGTCTGCAAAGACAAAGGGAAAGATTTATGGCAATTGACCCCGTATTTATAACTATATTTTCTTTTTCAGTATTATTATCATCATCATCATCACTCTCTTAATTCTTGCTTTCATTCTCAGTTGTATTAAAATAAACCATTCTGATGTCTTTTTTTCTTATTAATGTCATTTTTCTTACTTTCTGTCAATCATCTGGTAGCATCTCTTCAGCCAGCTGATTCCTGGCATCTTCCTTCGAGGAGTTGCTCCATTCAGGTAAACAATCATATAATCTTCAGCCACCAGTAGCTCCAGGCTGCTCACAACGTACCTGACAGGAGATCAAACAAGTTTAAACCCAAGGTGTTTTTTCCCTTGGTGTCTGAGACAAATGAAGGAGAGAGCATTTGCCTGAAGATGGGTCACATGATGCAGCATGCTGCTGTGAGACATCAGAGGAACTTACAGAAACAGATTCTCCATGATGTACGTGTAGTCATCACAGCTGCTGTCAGGGAGATAGCAGGCTGCAAACACAATGATGGCATTCAGACCTTCACCATAATAACCTGAGAGAGAGAAACAGACAAAATCAAAGCATTGATCACTTCTACTGTTTTTGTTTTATTGCAATATGATTCTTGATATGTTAATTGCGTTGTTGTGATAAGATTTTGGATCATCATGTTGGACCATCAGTCAGATTCAGGATTTAACCTGAAGTCAGACATTTCTATGAATAATCCACAACACTGACAGGTAAAGTGAGTAACACTGTTTGTCTTCTCATCAAAGTCCCCATACATAATCCCATAAGGTTTGATTTTGTCTGTGTTCTGATTGTTATCTTTAAAGTTATTCCTTTGTTTTTTAGATTCTGCTCTCTTTTAGTGTTCCTTTGTGTTTAGCTGTGATTAGAGTTACTTCATGTTTCATGGTTAATTCTTTGTGTGTGCTTATATTTCTTTTCTTTGTTCTAGTTATTGCTCGCCACACACCTGCAATGCATTCTGTTGATTAGATTCTCTTGATCCTAGTTCCACTAATCACCTCCCCAGCATCCTAAAAGTCTTTCAGTTTATTTTATTATTTGTCAGAATTTTCTGTTTTCTAGCTTGTTCTGTTGTGTATTTAGAGTTTCGCTTCACTGCCTGCTGCTTTTAAACCTTCTCTCAACCACTGTCTTTCAATTTTCTTAGACTTTGTTTTTTTTCTGGGCTTTTTGGTGTTCAATAAATCTTCATCTTTACCACAAACATTCAGATGTCATTTCTGCATTTGGGTCCTAGAAAAGAGTATGTATGCATGTATTAGGCCTGAAGAGATTTTCCTCCTCAAAGAAGTGTTAGAATGTGGAAAATTGACAAGTGTAGACATCCAAACAAGTTTGGGAAGTTCCAAGTTGCGATAGGAAGAACATTGGGTTAAAACATCTCTAAAACAAAAGAAGACGAAGGAGAAAGTTGGCCTCAACAGGGTCATAGGTGGAACTAGGCTCATTGATGCAGGTGGAGAGTGAATGCTAGTCCATGTGGTCCGAATAAACAGAGCTGGTGTAACTGAAACTGTTAAATAAGTCAATGCTAATTTCGATAAGGTATCAGATAGCAGGGCTTCACAATTTGCTACACATTTGGCTGAACACAAGGCACCAGAATGCTCTATGGGAAGTATGCAAACCATCAGCCATGTGATGCTTTTGACAATGTTCTACTGGGAAACATTTGATCTCGCAATCCACATGGATGTTTAAAGACCATGTGCACCCTTTTATGGAAACATTATTCCTTGATGGCTGTGGCCTCTTACAGCAGGATAATGCAATCTGCCACAAAACAGAAATGTTTAAAGTGTTCTCATTCCAATCAAGCATCTTTGGGAACCTAAAAGAAGTCTGATTGATGAAGGCCCCACTAGGGCCCCACTTGTGCTCAGTTGAGTCCATACCTCCACAGGTCTGGGTCTTTTTGGCAACAAAAGAAGACCAACACACTGTAAGGCAGGGATTCGTAATGGTATATCTGATTTGTGTATATTTGTTTAGATATTGTTCCCGAACTGGTCTGCCTCATCTTTATTTATTCCAATACACAGACACACACTAGCAAACCTCCATGGGTGACCACTCGCAGGTAAGGTCTGATGATCTGCATGTCAATCCGTTGCTCCTGATCGCCGATTATCACCGTTCGCCACAGACGACCAGAGGAGTCTCTCTCCTCTTCACCTTCACCTGGAAGACGTTTGGCTGTGGCCACAGGAGTGTCATCTAAAAAGGAAGAAAAGAGCAAAACAAGGTGATGTCAACCATGCTAGAGTGTTTAGTAGTCCTCTGCAACTTTTCTTCCCATTTATTCAGCCTGTAAACAGTTTTAATAATAATAATAATTTGCTTAAACATTTTTTTTAAAAGCACTGAACACAGCATATTTTACAGTAAAATTAAATTATTCATTATTACATTAATAATTCTTATTTTTTTATCTAAGAAGGATTTATTTGGTGTTTGTTTGAAATTCATATACAGACTAATTTAATTATCAGCTCTTACCAGCTCAACCGAGTCTTTAGAGTTTTGGGTTTCATTTGTTGCCCTTGTCTCTAACTTGCAATTTCTAGACTTTTATTTGCAATTAATGATTAAATATCATAATTTTGTTTCCAACTGGCTTCCTCTTCTGCCTTATCCCTTCATTTTGGGCCCTTCATTATCACAATTTATGATGATGATGATGATGATGTTGATGAAGCATCATTAACTCCTCATTTGAAGCCTTGTTCCTAATGTTCCTTTGTTCTGACCTTCCCATTCCAGCTCGTTGCCGTTGTTCAGGAACTCAAGTGAGTCAGTTTCATCTGGAGTCTCAATGTCATCAACATTGATGTCCAGATCATCAGGGGTTTCCACGAAGTCATCAGAGAGAACAGAGCCCTCGCTCCGATCCAGGGAAAGGTTCATGTTGGGGGCGACCAGTGTACGGCGCTTTCTCTGATTCATGGACCCCCCGACATTCAGACTGGTGGGAGGATCTGCAGCAGTAAGCAGGTGTAAATTTACAGTTTACACTGCACAATCTAAAGCAGGGTAATTACTCCACTTACTGCTTCTGTTGTCAGTGAGACCATCTCCATCCTCTGGCAGTGGCCTGCACAGAGAACACAAATAAAATGATCAATTAATACCCTTTAATAGTAATTCTGTTCATTCACTTTAACACACCAAAAAGTAGGAAGAGTCTGTTTACTCTTTATAGTTTTTACAACTAAGTTACACTATAAAGTCTTTTGTCTGAGAAATCTACACCAGTAATTGCCAACTCCCTTCTAGTATTTATTCTGTGTACACCTTTAAGCTCAATGTGTGGGAGAAATGAGGGTTGGATTAAAGTAGATATTGATAGCATTTTTACTGTACCAACATGCAGACTGGGAAAAAGACATTGACACAGGAATTCATCCACCAACAAACACACCCTAAACACCGCAAGTACAGGCTAGCTGAAGGAGCTGTGAGTGTTAGATGTTTGAGGGTGCTACAGTGTCTTGCAAATTATTCATACGTCTTTACATTGTTTTAATTTTTGTCACATTACAACCACAAATCTTAATGGATTTTATGAGGATAGACCAGGGTTTGTTCTAAATTAATATCCCAATAAAGCCAAAAGAAATCCAATTTATGGTTTTCCACAAGTCATACTGGGGGACAGCAATCACGTGGAAGAAGTTACTCTGGACAGATGTGACCAAAACTGAATTGCTCAGCCTACATGTTCAACATTATTTATGGGGAAAAAAAAGAAAAAGTAACACTGCAGATCAACCTCAAAACACCATCTAGGTTGTGAAACATGGTGGTGGCAGAAAAGCTGTAGATGCTTTTCCAGAGAAGCTGGCCAGAGTTGATGGGACGATACAGTAGATGGAGTGAGTTTTCAATTTTCATTAAGGCACCCACTTTAAACATACAACCAGAGTCTCCTGGAAGGGTTCACATTAGAGCAAATGCATGTCTAAGAATGGAAAAGTCAAAGTCTGGATATATATATCCAATTAAGAGTCTGTGGCAAGAAAGTTGCAAATTGTTGTTTACAGATGCTCCCCATCTAATCTGAATAAGCTTGAGCTAATTTGCAGAAAAAGAATAAACACAATTCTTTAGATCTCCAAAGCTTGTAAAGACATACTGCAAAAACATTAAAGCTGCGACTGGAGCAAAACGTGATTTTATAAACTATTCCTGCTAACTATGGGACTTCTGAAGGCAATTAATTGCACACAAAGTTATTTGGGGGTATCATGGTGAAAGGCTGAATATACAAGAAATAAATAAAAAAAGCAATTTTTCAGGGCATGAATATATATAATCCATGCCATCATGGTTACTGCTTAGAAACAAAAGCGAAACATTTCTTCTAATATATGACCTCATAACATTGACACCCATGCATGTACTATTAGATTAAATAAAGCCATAGATATAGAACATACTTCTATGATATAATATATATTGTTTTTATAATATTTTTCCGCTGCTGGTTGCACTGACGACTTTAAGTCTATTTATGCTCTGCCAGTTGCTGTTTTGTTCCCTACGTGATGCAATCTCTCAATGTAATAACTGAATAACGGAAAAAACACACCTGCTCCCCCTTTAGCATTTGACAGATACACACATGACTAATTTTCCATTTGGACCCAACCTATCGGGCTCAAACTGCAAACAAATTTGGCAAACAAACTCTGACCTTTCCTCTTTTGTCGACAAATACCTGGGGAAGTCCTCGTCCTGCCACTCATCCTTGACCTCCATGCTATCCATACGTAAAGTGGCTTCTGCTGTGCCCATCCTCTGGTGGGGAGGACAGGTTTCAGCTCACTTGAATGAGAGAAAAAGAGAATAACTAATGAAAGATGTGAGACAAAGTGGTAAAATACACATCATGTTTAAAAGAGTATTAAACTTTGAAGATTTATCAATGCACTGGGTGCAAAATTGGGAAATACAGTTCTTGAGGGCTGGAAATTATGTTCATAGGTATCGAAAATGTAATCCGATTAGAGGATTTTACACGTTATAGTTTTGTAAATAAAACTTGTGCTTTTCTCTGCTTAGGTTTGACATTGACCAGAGCTCAATAAACCAAATCATAAAGTACCATTAAAAAAAAAAAAAAACGTAAACAGTATTACACAAAATGTAATCAGCAAAGTGTGGAGAAAAATAAGCCATATAAACAATAGCAGCATCCATCCATCCATCCATCCATTATCTGTACCCGTCCATCCTATGCAGGGTTGCGGGGGGGCCTATTTGGTGCCTATTTCCAGCAGTCACGGGGCGATAAGTGGGGTGCACCCTGGACAGGTCGCCAGTCACAATAGCAGCATACTCAAGACAGTTGCAAAATGTAGCCTGAACTAGTTTTTTCATGACCAATAAATTCAAACAGGAACAATTAAAAGCATAATCTCACATGTGGACTTTTATTTAAGTGCTCAATATTTACTTTAAAAGAAGGTTATATTTCAGGTGCATACCCAAATATTTATAAGACAATATCAATAAGGGCTCCAACTAGGTTTTCAATTAAGGAGTGTGAAGAGTACCAAATTACAAAAGATAAATACCAAATGAAACAATTATTTAAATGTGTCATTAATTAAATATAATTGAAAAATTGTCCAATAAAAAGATAAAAACATGTATACTGAATTAATTATGATTGACAGTAATTTATTACATACATAGTTAAATAAATAAATGGTAAATCTGTTTGTTTCAAACATAAATTAATTTAAACTTCCACTTTGACTCATCAACAATTTTGTGTTTTCCATGAAAAGTCACACTTATTCACCACCATACGTTGTGAAATGAATAGAAAATAGAGTCAAGACATTGACAAGGTTAGAAATAATGATTTGTATTTGAAATAAGATTTTTTTTACATCAAACTTTGCTTTCGTCAAAGAATCCTCCATTTGCAGCAATTACAGCATTGCAGACCTTTGGCATTCTAGCTGTTAATGTGTTGAGGTAATCTGGAGAAATTGCACCCCACGCTTCTAGAAGCAGCTCCCACAATTTGGATTGGTTGGATGGGCACTTCTTGCGTACCATACGGTCAAGCTGCTCCCACAACAGCTCAATGGGGTTCAAATCTGGTGACTGCGCTGGCCACTCCATTACCGATAGAATACCAGCTGCCTGCTTCTTCTCTAAATAGTTCTTGCACAATTTGGAGGTGTGTTTTGGGTCATTGTCCTGTTGTAGGATGAAATTGGCTCCAATCAAGCGCTGTCCACTGGGTATGGCATGGCGTTGCAAAATGGAGTGATAGCCTTCCTTATTCAGAATCCCTTTTACCCTGTACAAATCTCCCACCTTACCAGCACCAAAGCAACCCCAGACCATCACATTACCTCCACCATGCTTAACAGATGGCGTCAGGCATTCTTCCAGCATCTTTTCAGTTGTTCTGCTGTCTCACAAACGTTCTTCTTTGTGATCCAAACACCTCAAACTTGGATTCATCCGTCCACAACACTTTTTTCCAGTCTTCCTCTGTCCAATGTCTGTGTTCTTTTGCCCATCTTAATCTTTTTTTTTATTGGCCAGTCTCAGATATGGCTTTTTCTATTGCCACTCTGCCCTGAAGCCCAGAATCCCGCAGCCGCCTCTTCACTGTAGATGTTGACACTGGTGTTTTGCAGGTACTATTTAATGAAGATGCCAGTTGGGGACCTGTGAGGCGTCTGTTTCTCAAACTAGAGACTCTAATGTACTTATCTACTTGCTCAGTTGTGCAATGCGGCCTCCCGCTTCTTTTTCTACTCTGGTTAGAGCCTGTTTGTGCTGTCCTCTGAAGGGAGTAGTACACATCGTTGTATTTGAAAGGTTCTTCAATTCTTAGCAATTTCTCGCATGGAATAGCCAAATTCATTTCTAAGAACCAAGAATTCAGACTGTCGAGTTTCAGACTGAAAGTTCTCCTTTTTCTGGCCAGAAGCGTTTAATTGAACTCCATGTGATGCTCCAGAAACTCAATCTGCTCAAGAGGAAGGTCAGCATATTTGTAGCTTTTGTACCGAGCTAAACTGTTTTCAGATGTGTGAACATGATTAGTTTCACAAGGGTTTGGTACTAATCATCAATTATGCCTTCTGAGCCAATGAGCTATAACACATTGCTTACCATTAGAACACTGGAGTGATAGTTGTTGCTGAAATCACACATGAATTGGAAATTTCTCCGACATTCACCCAGACAGTAAACACAAAGATATCCGGTGCTCTTTTGTTTCAATAAAAGGTGAAGCTGAATGAGGCTGAAGCCTAAAGAACTATACCAGTGTGATCTTTCAGGACTTAAAAACCTCTTTTCATGACAAGCAGCCAACTAGGTATATGGGTTTTTGTCTCACATTGTTTATCACACCTAAATGCCAGATTGACTGGTAGACATCATGTTATGCTGTACATTTTGGGGATTTTGTTTTATTCTGGGTATTTTATTTTAAAGTTCTTACGGTGTTGTGGCATGTGATATCCTATGGTGTTAAGTTATGATGATGATGATGATGATGATGATGATGATGATGATGATGATGATGATGATGATGATGGCAAGAAGTTATCAAGTTGTGTCCTGCTGAAGCTTGAAGACATGCTGAATGAATAAATGTCTGTTTCAAAGAATCTACCTGTTTCTGTGATGTTGTGAAGAGCCACATCCATATTTTATGAATATTGGTAAGGGGAACTTGGATGTATCAGTAAATTCACAATAACAGACTGGAGCAGCAAATTCCGAGGAGCTGATTTACATATTTGCATCTTTACATGTGGTATACAATTACTCTAGTATTTCTGATGGTCATGGTATAAAAACAATACAACAGTAGCACATCATCTGCACGATGTTCCAGAAACAAGAATCTTCTTTTCCTCAAGTACTCTTTGAGATCCATGCTTGAAGCTCATTAACATCACAAGCAGGATCTGTGAGAAGGTATAGCCCTGGTGAGGTCCAGCATGCATTAGAACCAAGCTTGACTTCATAACAACAAAGCTAACACAGATATTATTTCGAATGACCTTTAAAATTTGCCTCAGCTCTCCCACACTTCCACAGCACTACTCCAAGAAATATGCATTTGGGAACATAATAGTAAGCCTTTATAAGATCCGCAAAACGTTTGTCTTTTATACAGAAATTAGGAAAAGTGTAAAGTACATAAAAAGAATATGATTTGTTGCTGTTTTATGTTTGTATACTTATTGTGCCAAGACATTTTTAGACCAGTGACAACTTGAGCATGTCATTTAATTTCTAACACTCAGTTGTAATTACTTTACAGGAAAACTGCTTTCAAAGGATCCATAACACCAGATCCGAGTGGATTTTTGACTCCAGCTCCCCCAGGGAAGGAGACGGAAAAAAAACACTGATTTGCTCATACAACAGCTATTCCCTGAAGGCAACACAGTCAACTCATATGTGCATCCACATGACTAAAACGCAGGTCTTCATCTATTGCATTAAATTCTATTTTTAGTTTTTCAATGTGCAGCTGCAGAGTGTGCTGTGTCTGAATCATTTATTGCTGTCTGACATACAAGTATCAGTCAAGCTAAATAGAGCAAACCCATCAAAAGGTTCTTCCTACACAAATAAATCTCTGTCCCAACCTGAGTTTATTTAACAGACATCACCCTAGCCCATTAGTCCAGTGGGATGGAACTGATTTGATACAGACAGTCTATTTCTGGAACTAAAACTGCAATTGTGGGGTGAAAGACGCATGCTCTGCCTTCAGTGTCCTGATGCTGCTGTGCTGGGATTGGGGAATTGAGGTTGACTGTTTAAACCCATAAGTTGCAATGTTTTTTGCAATCCTAAAACAAAATTTCGTCATCTGCCTTTTAATAAAGACTCCTAAGGCTTAACCTGTACTCACAGAAACACAGTCGTATCCTCATTGAACAAGATTTTTAGTCTGGGAAAATGTCATTTTGAAAACCTTTTGTTCATTCGGTGAACATCTGAGACACAAAGTAATGATGCAGCAGCACGTGTCTGGTGAGGATTTGTGTCCAGATGGCAGGGCTGCCTTTGCCTTTGTGCCAATCAGAATATAAAAGAGATGAAAAGCAAACTGTTGCACAAGACAGTGATTACAGGTTAATCTCCTGACAGGTTCTGTCCCTTTGAAATGCAGGGAGGCAGAGGAGATCCCCCATGAGAGATATATATTTGTTTTGGCTTGCAGCTTGAAAGGCATCTGTAGGCCCATTGAGGATTAAAGTTAACCCAGATATAATAATTGATTACAAGCTATGGTTTCTTAAATTGTTTTTCTTCATCTAAAGGCAAGAAGGGAGGATATTAGGGCCTGAAAACCTAAAGACAGCACCTCCGTAGTTTCATCAGAATCAACTGAAATTTGCAAAACAATCATCACATTTAGCTCTGAAGTTGGCCCCTTTTCTCAGTCTCAAAACAACAAGTGAAAACATTTTCTATAAATGATAATAATATCTAATGACTTTACAAAGAAAGTAACAGAATTTCTGAAGATGTAGTTTTGTCTCTGTGTAAGACACAAATCTGAGATTTTACCTTTCACATAAAAGTACCTATTTTCAATAGGTACAATGAAGCTCCCACACAAAGCATATTACCTTGTTGGTTGTTATGCTCAAAAGGTTCTTGTCTTGTTTGTACATCCTGAGGTCCTTCTTATGTGAATAGTTTTGTTTTGACTATTTAGAAGCCCAGGAAAGCTCAATTTAGAATTAGTCATGGCTTTTAATATAGATTGTTGGTGTGTCAAACATTAAATGTGAGTCTTTTATTCAATGTAATAATTACATGTTTAAAAAGCAAATTTATAAACAGCCCCATGAGTCATGAGATAGTAAGTGGGTGTATGTGATGACTTGTCAACATATTAGGAACTTAAAGATGCCTCAAGAACGTTTTTTAGAAAATAATAGAACTCAATTTTCTTTACCTGTCTGCATCTGACTGGGTGGTCCGTACCTCATGATGACTATTTTCACAAAAGTGCATTTTTTTGAGATCTGAGTTCAACAACTTTAAAATCTATCAAGAAGGTTTGCCCAACTGATTCAAAAAGAGGACTGATTAACATTTTTAAGAAGTAGTTATTCTGGCTGATTCTTTGTATTCTTGTTGTTGATTGCATTATCAGCTGTGTTACGTTTGTCTATCTTTGTATTTAGCCGTGTAAGACTCCCATCTTTTTTCCATACGCCTTGGATTTTCTTGAAGGGTGTTTCCTCTTCATATCTGTTCCAGCTCCACAGGTGACCAAAGTGGACATTTAAAGCCAATCAAAGCTCAGTAGTAGACCAGACCAGTAGCACCTGAGTCTAAGACTACATTTACACTGCAGGTCTTGATGCCCATATCCGATTTGCTGACTATATCTGATTGTATTGACGACCCGCTTACATCATCTTTTAAAAGTGAACCGTATCAGATTTTTGCATTTACACTATTCACTGCCGAAAGTACCAAATGTGGACGTTCTGACCCGGAGAAGGAAGTAAAACGACACGAAATGCAATGGATGCAGATGCAAATAAAATTATTCAGTGTTTTGCTTTCTAAAATATTTTGAAAAGTCAGCAAAACATTGGTCTCATACAGCAAAGAATAAAGAGGAGAGCCCTTGTTGCAGCCTGGGCGAAGTGAACCAGTCAGGGTTGGCTCCATCTTTTCGTCGTTCTTATTTTAAAGTCAGGGATTTTACGTCAGATTTACTTTAAAAAAGTAATTCCTCGATTTTCATCAGCTGATTTAGTTTTGAACCTTCATTCTCCAAGGTCATACAACTTTCCCTTTTTCTTTTTTCTTTTTATAGCCTTAATGTTTGTTTCTTTTGCTAAAATAATCAGTAGAAACTAAACAATAGTGAGTGGATTAATAACGTGAAATTCTTGTTTCCATTGATTAATAGCTGTTGTTGGTTAGTAAACAAAATAAACTTTAAATCCTAAGAAATATAAAAAGTCTCCAGATTCTTCTTCTAGTGTATATTAAGACAAATTAATGAAAAGGTAGGATTTGTCCTCAAAATGTAATTTTGATAGATTATTAAACTGACTTATGAAATTTAATGGAGTTTAATATAACTAAATGGTGCTGCAACTGGCTGTAGATTCATGTCACAATAGAGAGCAGATGATCTATGATTACGGTCATCCTTGAAGAATTAAACATCATATTTGACAAATCGTCTAAGTCTCACACAAAATAATTCTTCCCTCAGTCAGATTTTGTTAAAAATCTTGCAGAACACTTACGTTATGTAATGATGTAGATCTCCTTTTCTTCACTTGTCCCTCCTTAAATCTGCTGACAGAGGGTCATCACTGTTTACCTCTTCAGGTGGTGATCTCTTGTTTTTCAGGAAAGCTGCACAGTTCCTGTAGCTTGCTAAAGCTGCCGATGGAGGCAATACCTGTCTTCCTATGGAGAGAAGATTGATGAAGAGAGTCTGTAGGTGACATCATCACGCTCTCATCTTTTAGTCCGGATCCTGGACTAACTTTTGAACAAATAGATGATCCTAGCTCTTTTCTTTTTACATGCAGTTTGACAATCACTCTGTTTTCTTTTTGCTTCTAATTTGCCTCTGTTCTGCTCTGCTGAATCCCTCTGACCCCTCCTCATCTTCCTCCACCCGCAAACACTAAAGCCCCCTGGCTCTAATCCTTTTGGATGATGTCAGCCGTATGGGAGCAGTGCTCTGATTCTTATGTAATCCCAGCTGCCTACCTTTTCATTTGATTTTGTCTATGTCCGTTGTCAGGATCACCTGTTTTCCTCCAGTTTAGTCCATTTCATGTCCATCATTAGCTGACTTTTCATCCTCTTCCAAACTGTAAAAGATGGTTCCTTCTATTTCAGCCTCGTTTCCTGGCAACAACATCTTCCTCCCTCACATTCAGCCTCTTTCTCTCTACTGCTTTTTCTCACGATCTATTATAGCCTCGCTCTCTCTCTCTGTGAAACTCCTCCTTCATATGAACTCACCTCCTCTCCTCTTGCTCATTGCCCGTGCTGCTGTCCCCACCTCCCCTTGCTCTCTTTCTCTCCTCCTTTCCTCACAGCTGCTCTGAGCTCTGACAGTAAACACACAGTAGCGTTTTGCCAATGTTGACCATGTTTCTCAGCAAAAGCAGCCACAGTTTGATCTTGTCTTTCCACTGTCTGCTAGAGAAAAAAATGGATTTCTGGTATCTTGTGCTACTATCCTGCACTATGCTCAAATACTAACCTCAATATTAACCCGTTAACGTGGATCGGTTCATTCAAAGCTACCCTGTAATTAATTAAAAAAAATTATCGTTTGACAGCCCGGTGTGCATAGATGGCGCAGGCCTGGGAGCACATCCCCCAGGGGGCAAGTTGGGAATTCGCTGTGTGATTTCCAGCCCATCTTTAGCCCATTTTGCAGTAATGCCACAATTTTTGCGATTGGTTTGTCTTCAAAGCTGCATAAAAATATTGTTTCCTCAAGAATTTCTCCTTGCATATTTAATGTAAGCCTCATCTGATCGGACCAGTGACGACATGTTTAGCCGCGTGCTGTCATTCCATCAATGGTTGTCTAGGTGGTGTCCTGCAAACGATGTGGGCTACATTGATACCTGGCAAACTTTTTGGGGAAAACCTGGTCTGATCCGGAGAGACGGCATCCATCCCACTTTGGATGGAGCAGCTCTTCTTTCTGGGAATATGGCCGAATTTATTAGTCCTCCAAAACACTGACAACCCAGGGTCCAGACCAGGAAGCAGAGTCGTAGTTTAACCCACCTCTCTGCTGCTTCTGTACTGTTACCCACCCATTACCTTATAGAAACAGTGTCTTGCCCACGGCCAAAATTAAATGGATTAAAAGTTAAGCCAACAAAAGCAAATTATGGAAATCTCATAAAGATAAATACGACTTTGACTGAACAGAACAATAAATCTATTTAATGTGGTTTATTAAACATAAGATCTCTCTCCTCAAAGACTTTGTTAGTAAATTACTTGATTGGTGATAATCACATTGATTTGCTTTGTCTCACAGAAACCTGGTTGCAGCAGGAGGATTATGTCCGTATAAATGAGTCAACTCCTTCCAGTCATTCAAATTTTCACATTCCTAGAAATACTGGGCGAGGAGGAGGAGTTGCAACCATTTTTCGTTCTGATTTACTAATTAGTCCCAGACCAATTGATAGCTACAGTTCTTTTGAACATCTAACCCTTAATTTTCCTCATCCAAGTTGCAAAACATTAAGACCATTTTTGTTTGTGGTTTTGTATCGTCCACCAGGCCCTTACTCTCAATTCTTGGATCAGATCTCACATTTTTTATCTGATTTAGTATTAAATACTGATTGGGTCATTGTAGTGGGGGACTTCAATATTCATGTGGATACTGAAAGTGATAGTCTAAATGCAGCCTTTAGTGCTATTTTAGACTCAATTGGCTTTACTCAAAAAGTACAGGGATCGACCCACTCGGGCAAACACACTTTGGACCTTGTACTGACATACGGTATTTAGTGTGAGGAAATAACAGTCCACCCACATAACCCGGTCCTGTCTGACCACTTCTTAATAACTTTTGAATTTACTTTAACTGACCATCTTAAATCTGAAAGAAAATGTCATTATAGTAGAGCTTTATCAGACAATGCTGTAACAATTTTTAAAGAATCTGTTCCATTCTTACTTTCCTCAGTGTCTCAGAGTAACACAGTGGATGGCAGCAATTCTATCTCTAACCCTTCAGAAATTGATGGTCTGGTTCACAGCGTTGCGTCCTCATTGCGTTTGGCATTAGATAGTGTAGCCCCCTTAAAAAAGAAAGTGGCTAACCATAGGAGGCTGACTCCTTGGTTTAACGCAGAGTTGCATACTTTAAAGCAGAATACTAGGAAGTTGGAGAGAAAATGGCGCTCTACACATCTAGATGATTCCTATTTAACCTGGAATAACAGTCTACTGCTGTATAAAAAGACCCTTCGACAAGCTAGAACAGCATATTTTTCATCATTAATAGAGGCGAATAAAAACAATCCTAGGTTTCTTTTTAGTACAGTTGCCAAACTTACACAGAGTCATAGCTCTGTTGAGCTAACTATTCCTCCAGCTCTTAGCAGTGATGATTTTATGGGATTCTTCATAAATAAAATGTATTCTGTTAAAAATAAAATCATTGGCATCCTCCCAAACATGATTACTTCTTCCTTAGTAAATGAGGAAGCATCGGAAAGAACTGTAGAACCTAATTTGTGCTTAGGCTGTTTTGATTCAGTTGAGCTTTCGGAATTATCAAAAATATTAGCCTCATCTAAACCTTCAACTTGTATGTTGGACCCAATCCCAACCAAATTATTTAAAGAAGTGTTCCATTTGGTTCCTGGCCCCATTTTGGATATGATTAATCTATCCTTAGTAAACGGATACGTACCACAAAAATTTAAAATAGCTGTAATTAAACCTTTACTCAAGGAACCTTCCCTTGATCAAGATGACTTAGTGAATTACAGACCTATATTTAACCTTCCTTTCTTATCCATAATCCTTGAGAAAATTGTTGCTAATCAAGTTTGTGAGCATCTAAACAGTAACGGGCTGTTTGAAGAGTTTCAGTCAGGTTTTAGAGCTCATCATAGCACTGAAACAGCACTGGTGAAGGTTACTAATGATATTCTCATGGCCTCAGATAATGGACTTGTGTCTGTTCTGGTTTTGTTAGATTTCAGTGCTGCTTTTGACACAGTCGATCATAATATTCTTTTAGAAAGGCTTGATCATGTTGCAGGGATCAAAGGAACAGCACTAGACTGGTTTAAATCATATTTGTCTGACAGATTCCAGTTTGTTCATCTAAATGATCAATCTTCTTCACTCTCGAGGGTTACTTGTGGAGTTCCACAGGGTTCTGTCCTTGGACCAATTCTTTTCACCATATATATGCTCCCAATTGGTAGAATTATTAGACAGCATGGGACAAATTTTCACAGCTATGCAGATGATACACAACTATATTTATCCATAAATCCTGATGAACCCAGTCAGTTAGGTAGATTGCAGGCATGTCTGGAAGACATAAAAACATGGATGAATCTAAACTTTTTGCTTTTAAATTCTGACAAGACAGAAGTTGCTGTCTTTGGACCAGAAGTTCTAAAACAGAAACTGATTTGTCAATCACTTCATCTGGATGGCATTAAATTGGCCCCCAGTAATAACGTAAAGAACCTCTGCGTTATTTTTGACCAAGACTTGACATTTAAATCTCATATTTTCCGGAATTGCGCCGCTCAAGGTGGCAGCATGTTAGAGTAGCTCTGTTACTTTGGTTCATATTTTTTTCTTTTTTAAAACTTTAATTCTTCCATTTCTGGTAGAAACATTGTTTTTGTGGACAACTGTTCTCTCTGGTTTTGAATGCTGTGCAGCTGGAAGGATTTTTGCTGATACTTTTTATTTTTGGACATTTGTTATGATGCATAACCATGGCAACAAGGTGGTTTACAACTGGCAGCAGCTGATTAACATCACAAAAGCTCAAATAATACCTCAACTACAGCCACAAAACCCTGATGAGTTGAAAAGAAGACGCCATAGATCCAGAGCATCCTCTACATCAGACTGTCCTACAACTACAGAGCGTCTTCAGTCAGAGGCTTCTTCAGATCTGCAGAGCGCTACAAGAGATCATCCCTACCCACAGCCATCAGCATCTACAACAAATCTTTGAAGGAACTTGCATAATGAGTTACATCAACATTTAATTTCCCTTTGGAATTAATAAAGTAATTTTGAATTGAATTGAATTTGAATATTAAACAGGTTTCTAGGATTTCCTTCTTTCACCTCCGGAATATTGCTAAAATTAGAAACATCCTGTCCAGGAGTGATGCTGAGAAACTAGTCCATGTATTTGTTACCTCAAGGCTGGACTACTGTAATTCTTTACTATCAGGTAGTCCACAAAATGCCATTAAAAGCCTTCAGTTGAACCAAAATGTGGCAGCAAGAGTTCTGATGAATATTGAAAAGAGAGATCACATTTCTCCTGTTTTAGCATCCCTTCATTGGCTCCGTGTTCAATCCAGAATAGAATTTAACATCCTTCTTCTTACATACAAAGCCCTTAATAATCAAGCTCCATCATACATCAGAAATCTAATTGTTTCTTATGTTCCCAACAGAGCACTTTGCTCTCAGACTGCAGGTTTACTTGTAGTTCCTAGGATTTCTAAAAGTAGAATGGGAGGCAGATCTTTTAGTTATCAGGGTCCTCTCCTGTGGAACCAGGTCCCAGCTTTAGTCCGTGAGGCAGACACTCTGTTTACTTTTAAGGCCAGGCTTAAAACTTTCCTTTTTGATAAAGCTTATAGTTAGAGTGGCTTAGGTCATCCTGAGCTATCTCTGTAGTTATGCTGCTATAGGCTTAGACTGCTGGAGGACAGACTTACCAATTTTCTTCACTCTGCTACTGCCTTTTTCTACTACTACTCTCCAGTTGTATTACAGTACATTCTGCTATTTCGACTGTTAACTTTGTTTTCTCTCAGTGTTTTTCTCTCCACAGAAGATATACCTGGTCTGGTATCATGCTTGGCTGCAATGCCCTGTTGGACGGGGGGCATCGACTGGGATGGTGCTCCCAGTGGCTGAATATCCACTGTGTCCTGTTATCAACTTTTTACTTTCTGTAACATAGAAAGTACTCTTAGATCAGATCTTCTGTTCCTTCTGTGTCTCTGCTCTGTCTTCTCAAACCCCCAGACGGTCGTGGAAGATGGCCGCTCCTACTGAGGCTGGTTCTGTTGGAGGTTTCTTCCTGTTAAGGGGGGTTTTTCCTCTCCACCATCGCTACATGGTTGCTCAGTATGAGGGATTGCTGAAGGATTGCTGGGGTTGGAAAGTCTGCCCAACCTCACACCAATGACTGATGCAATCTGCTGGGATTCCTTAAATAGGAAACTTTTTAACTGATTGGAATGTTTGTATAAATGTATTGAAATGACTTCTTGTTAAGTGCCTTGAGATGACATCTGTTGTGACTTGGCGCTATATAAATAAACTGAATTGAATTGAATTGAATCTGTCTCAGTAACGTATGTTTTAAAAACAAAATAACTGCAGCAAAAGTATACAGCTAACTGTAGCAGAGTCCTGCACAATTTTACCAACCCGAACCTGCATGCACCCCTCAAGGTGATTTTTGAACCCGACCCAGTACCCACAATAATCTCCCGATCAAATTTGTCGACTTTTTCGTTGTCCGTGGGGTCAAAAAACTTCATTATAATCCATTTTTACCTGTCAATTTCTAAAATGATAACGACACATTCATTTTAATTAATATTCAATCTGAACAAGCTGACCAAAGAATCTACATCCCATTACAAATTCAGCAGATGAATGCATTTATTAAATATGAAGATTTTGCAAAAGGAACACACTTCATTGTTGCGCATATTCTTTTGTGGCGAGTCTGTTTTTAATATAGCCAACATTGTTCTTTGTGCTACAATGTAGATTCTAATGATTCTTCCAAGCCAACAGCCTAATGGTGCCTTTCAGTGCCGTTTGAAAAAAAAGAAAATAAATGTAGCCCATTGCTTTAAACTTTTATTGATTAAGTTAAAATATGATTTTTACCAGCTGTTAATACACAGTAGTGCATATTGTAATGAGACATCAAATGGATGAATACTCTTAAACGAATAATTATTATTTATCTGCGATGAACTGGCGACCTGTCCAGGGTGTACCCAGTCTTTCGCCTAATGACTGCTGGAGATAGGCACCAGTCCCCCCGCAACCATCGGGGCATCCATCCAGAAGACGCTATGACATGGAGCGTAACGCCCAAGAGAAAAGCCTACTGTGAGAGCATCTACGACAGTGTGCCAGGCAGAAAACGTCAGAGCACTGGCAACCTGATGGCACCAGTACTCCTCAACAGACACACCAGTCAATGGGGCATGGACAGAGGGGACCTTCATCGGTGGTGCCAGCACAGCTGGTGGTGCAGAGCGGTGCTGTTCGAACCCCTGTAAAGCTGCCACGGTTTAGTGGAGCAACGCCCCTGGAGTCCTACCTCGCTCAAGTGGACCTGGCGGCTCTACATGATGGTTGGAGCCGGGGAGAGACAGCTATCCACTTGGTCCTCGCCCTTGAAGAAGCGGCTCTCCAAGTCCTGGTGGACCTTGGCCCAGAGGAGCGTTGTGATCTGCAGGCCATTACTGCAGCCCTGGATCAACGGTTTGGGCAGCGAGTTTCCGCTGAGCAAAACAGAGAGCAGTTGATTAACAGGCGCCGGCATGGTGAGGAGAGCCTGGGAACGTACGCAGCTGATATTCAACTCTAAACACGACGTGGGTACCCTACCTTCTCCAGCGATGCTATCGAGGAGTTGAGCCTCCACGCATTTGTACGGGGACTAACACCTGAGCTTCTGCGGCAACATGTGCGCCTCTTCTTCCCAGTCACTATGACAAAGGCGCTGAGAAGAGCGGAAAAACCCCCAATGGTCCGGGCTGCAGATCAAGAGCTGGGCGACATTCTGGAGGGAGCCAATCAAGCCCAAGTTGCCCGTATACCACGTCGACGACCACCTACCAACGGTTGCCATCGCTGCAGAGAGCCAGGACACTTTGCAAGGGACTGTCCAGCCCCTAATCCCCGACCCAGACAGCAGCCCCCACAGGGAAACTAAAGCGGGGTGGGGCAATAAGGGGATCCCCACCCCGGATGATGATATCCCTTGGGACGGCTTTACCAACTGTGGGCCGCTGTGGGACACCGATTGGACTCTATCTGGACTGTGTTATTGACGGTAAGCCTTGCAGTGCTTTAGTGGACACAGGTTCTACCATCTGCCTGGTTAAGAAGGGTCTGTTGCCTGGAACGGGGGGTGCCGTTCCAGCTGGTTGGGTCCACACCAATGCCATGCTGCTCACTGTGACTGGTGAGAAAACCACCATGCCAGGGAAGAAGCTGTTGACAGTGGCGCTGTACACCTGAATGGGCACGAGAGTCAGTCTGAGAGGAACAACTGCATCACGAGACGGGAGCTGCTGGCTTTGGTTCTTGCTGTACGGCACTTCTGACCTTACCTCCTGGGCACAAAGTTCAAGCTTCACACTAACCATGCCAGCCTTAACTAGTTATTGAACTTTAAGCAGCCTGAAGGCCAGGTGGCGAGGTGGCTGGAGATCTTGCAGGAGTACGACTTTGAGGTCCAACATCGCCCGGCCCGCCAGCATGCCAACGCCGATGCCCTCTCCCGGCGGCTTTGCCTGGCAGATGGGTGCCGTTACTGCTGCCGTCAGGATGAGCGAGAGCCGGGACACTTGGCAGCCGCAGCAAGCCTGGGTGCTGGTGACTACGAGGGAGAGCTGTTTTCCATCGAGCAGCTGAAAGAGCAGCAGGAGGCTGACCTTGTGCTGGCAGAGGTGAGGAGCTGGTTGGAGTCCGGGAGGCGACCGGAGTGGCCAGAGGTGTCCTCTCAAGGGCCGGAGCTGAAGATCCTCCACTCCCAGTGGGGCAGCTTGGAGATCCATGATGGTGTCCTCTACAGGCGATGGCAGGCCCCGGGAGGAGGAGTTGACTGTGTTCAGCTCCTGGTCCCCCCCAATCTTCGCCAAGAGGTTCTCCATTGGGTCCATGGTGCTGTGGGTGCTGGACACTTTGGGAACATCAAGACAGTGCGGTGGCTCCGGCAGAGGTTCTATTGGCCAAGGTGTCACCAGGACGAGGAGCTGTAAGTAATAATTTAACATCATTACTGAGTTCTTGAAAAAAGAGCACAAACAAATTGAAATATGAAGATGCATTAAAAAAATACCTACTGTTGTTTCTAACATTCTTTACAGTCACTAACCCAAGTTAAGCACCCTGAGAGATGGAGGCAAAATTACACTGACCATATTAAAAGATTATTTTATATTATTCGGGTTATTCAGTCAGACAACTTTGAATACATCCCTTTTCTTGGCGGGGTAAGAGTCCGGTGTCTCCACTTGATCGCCTGTTCTGTATGTTTTGTGCTTGGTCAGTTCATTGGTGGGTTTGATTGTCATTGGTTGGATGCTTGGTCTTGGTGATCTGCGGTATATGGGGTTGAGATTCGGAAGCTGGCTGAGCTCAGTGTCTGGGTGCTGGCTGGTCTTGGCCTGGGGATGCCATCCATCCACTGGGTCTATTGCTGTGGTTCCCCGACATGGGGCGGGGGATGGGGGTGGGGGGCATTGGGATGCCGGCTCTGTGGATTGGCCTAGGTTGGCTAGCAATACGCTATATACGCTAGCAATATTGGGCTTAGGTTACCATGACTAAATCTTGTAATAATCGGTACCATGAGCTTTTCAGTGACGCTGTTATTGTATTTACAGTATGTACCTATTTGTGGGTTGTGGTTGTGTAGTTCTCGGTTTGCATTGTTTATTTTGTTTTGTCGTTGTTTTTTCTTCCTCTCCCCAGCGTCCTGTGGGTGTGGAGGCAGACTGGGATGTTTTCTTGTGTTTTCTTTGTTCCCCTTCCAGTCTTGTATGTTCAACTTACCCTCTCCTTCTGAACTTTTTCTCCTACCTCTCTTCATCTTCTTTCTTTCCAACCCTTTATTTTCTGTCTCCGTGTCCATAATATCAGAATAAAAATACAATCATTTCTAATAAAGAATTCTTACACATATATACCAAGCAGAGTACTATAGCAAAATGCTCCACTTGTGAAATGAAATTTGTTGGGCTTCTACTTGGTACTCAGACACCAATTCTGAGCGCCACATTGCCAGACAGGACATGTAAAAATAAAAAAATGTTTTGTATTTACTAAAGCAACATTTGACTGATATTAAAATTTTTTGATAATCCGCTATGTGTAAATGTGATAGAACAGCAAAACCAGAAGAAATCTGTAAATTCATTTTCAAAGTCTTGTATATTTTAACTTTTTTTAAATCATCTGATATATTGCCACAATAAATACCAGAAAATATTTTGTTACTGTTGTTAATGATCTGATCTAACTTCCTCTCCGCCAAGTGTGCCAATCAGGATTTTCTTTTGGACCCAACGTGTCAGCTTATTTTGATAACTTGTAATAAAAGTTGTTTAAAAAGGAAAAATAAATAAATAAATAAATAAATAAATAAATAAATAAATAAATAAATAAATAAATAAATAAATAAATAAATAAATAAATACATCCCTTTTAGCCAGTCTACTTTAAGTTGAAATTTGGTGTCTAGGCTCCAATTTCATCACTCCATGGCCCAGCTGAGTGATGTGCTCATCTATACTCCTGAACATGTCTTCTGCATGTTAGAAAGTGAGGAGAGGGTCTCTGACCTTGGAGCCCAAATTAATGTTTGGATGGTGGAGGGGCTGACAAAAACCAAACAGAAGGTGGCAGCAGCAGAAACTGCCAGACAACACCAGCTCTCAACTCATGACCTCATCATTCATGGTCTCTGCTGCCGATTTTAGAGTTTAAGGATCCTCGCATGTATATATATATATATATATATATATATGTATATATATATATATATATATGCTGCTCAAAAAAATAAAGGGAACACTAAAATAACACATCCTAGATCTGAAAGAATGACATATTCTTATTAAATACTTTGTTCTTTACATAGCTGAATGTGCTGACAACAAAATCACACAAAAATTATCAATGGAAATCAAATTTATCAACCCATGGAGGTCTGGATTTGGAGTCACAGTCAAAAGTAAAGTGGAAAAACACACTACAGGTTGATCCAACTTTGATGTAATGTCCTTAAAACAAGTCAAATTGAGGCTCAGTAGTGTGTGTGGCCTCCATGTGCCTGTATGACCTATTTGCAATGCCTAGGCATGCTCCTGATGGTCTCCTGAGGGATCTCCTCCCAGGCCTGGACTAAAGAATCTGCCAACTCCTGGACAGTCTGTGCTGCAACGTGGCGTTGGTGGATGGAGCAAGACATGATGTCCCAGATGAGCACAATTGGATTCAGGTCTGGAGAACGTGCGGGCCAGTCCATAGCATCAATGCCTTCCTCTTGCAGGAACTGCTGACACACTCCAGCCACATGAGGTCTAGCATTGTCTTGCATTAGGAGGAACCCAGGGCCAACCACACCAGCATACGGTCTCACAAAGGGTCTGAGGATCTCATCTCGGTTCCTAATGGCAGTCAGGCTACCATTGGCGAGCACATGTAGGGCTGTGCGGCCCCCCAAAGAAATGGCACCCCACACCATTACTGACCCACTGCCAACCCATCATGCTAGAAGATGTTGCAGGCAGCAGAAGGTTCTCTACGGTGTCTCCAGACTGTCCTGATTTCTGTCACATGTGCTCAGCGTGAACCTGCTTTCATCTGTGAAGAGCAAAGGGTGCCAGTAGCAAATTTGCCAATCTTGGTGTTCTCTGGCAAATGCCAAACGGTCCTGCACGGTGTTGGGCTGTAAGCACAACCCCCACCTGTGGACATCAGGCCCTCATACCACCCTCATGGAGTCTGTTTCTGACTGTTTGAGCAGACAAATGCATATTTGTGGCCTGCTGGAGGTCATTTTGCCGGGCTCTGGCAGTGCTACTCCTGTTCCTCCATGTACAAAGGCAGAGGTAGCGATCCTGCTGATGGGTTGTTGCCCTCCTACGGCCTCCTCCTGATGTACTGACCTGTCTCCTGGTAGCACCTCCATGCTCAGGACAATACGCTGACAGACACAGCAAGCCTTCTTTCCACATCTCACATTGATGTGGCATCCTGGATGAGCTGCACTACCTGAGCCACTTGTGTGAGTTGTAGACTCCGTCTCATGCTACCACTAGAGTGAAAGCACCGCCAGCATTCAAAAGTGACCGAAACACCAGCCAGAAAGCATAGGAACTGATAAGTGGTCTATGGTCACCACCTGCAGAACCACTCCTTTATTGGGGGTGTCTTGCTAATTGTCTTTAATTTCCACCTGTTGTCTATTCCATTTGCACAACAGCATGCGAAACTGATAGTCAATCAGGGTTGCTTCCTAAGTGGACAGTTAAATTTCACAGAACTGTGATTGACTTGGAGTTACATTGTGTTGTTTAAGTGTTCCCTTAAATTTTTTGAGCAGTGTATATATGTATATATATATATATATATATATATATATATACATATGTTGCTTGTTTTCATTTTCCAAAATGAACACAAAAATACATTCAAGAGTTCCCAAATCTTTATTACTATTCATAGCATTTCTAAGCTACAGAAAATATATGTAGAAACTAATTAATTTTATTTAAAATGCTCATAGTGAACCAAGCACAAAATTTGAAAACCTTACTTTCTGAAATAAAAGCAAAAGAGGCAGAGATGGAAATTGCCCCAGAAATTGTCGTTTTTAATACAAAAACAATGACAAGAAACAAAGGAAAACTTTTTTTTTTTTTTACCAAGACATCATACGATTATACTATTATTTTTACATGGATGCTTTGAGAGTGGTTGGCTTTCTTCCAGCGCCAAGTTTTTGCCTGTTAGACTGGTTGACAGCAACTCATGTCTGGACAGACGTTGCACAACACCGACACCGATGCAGTCACCCAGAACATTGGTAACTGTACAAAAACGATCCCTTTCAACAAAGAAATAGTAACATCTGAGGTTAGAAACTCCATATAACTTAATTACATTTTATTTCTTCCTATTGTGCAATTTCTTTTATTTTAGGTGAAAATTACAAGATGTATGTTTACTATTGTTAGATATGTTTTAATGATTATAGGGACCTCAATTGCATTGATTTTACAAAATCTTTAACTCCAAATACCCACAGTGGCTTGCAAAAGTATTCGGCCCCCTTGAACTTTTCCACATTTTGTCACATTACAGCCAGAAACGTGAATCTATTTTATTGGAATTCCACGTAAAAGACCAATACAAAGTGGTGTACACGTGAGAAGTGGAAAGAAAATCATACATGATTCCAAACATTTTTTACAAATAAATAACTGAAAAGTGGGGTGTGCGTAATTATTCAGCCCCCTTTGGTCTGAGTGCAGTCAGTTGCCCATAGACATTGCCTGATGAGTGCTAATGACTAAATAGAGTGCACCTGTGTGTAATCTAATGTCAGTACAAATACAGCTGCCCTGTGACGCCTCAGAGGTTGTCTAAGAGAATGTTGGGAGCAACAACACCATGAAGTCCAAAGAACACACCAGACAGGTCAGGGATAAAGTTATTGAGAAATTTAAAGCAGGCTTAGGCTACAAAAAGATTTCCCAAGCCTTGAACATCCCACGGAGCGCTGTTCAAGCGATCATTCAGAAATGAAAGGAGTATGGCACAACTGTAAACCTACCAAGACAAGGCCGTCCACCTAAACTCACAGGCCGAACAAGGAGAGCGTTGATCAGAGAAATGCAGTCAAGAGGCCCATGGTGACTCTGGATGAGCTGCAGAGATCTACAGCTCAGGTGGGGGAATCTGTCCATTGGACAATTATTAGTGGTGCACTGCACAAAGTTGGCCTTTATGGAAGAGTGGCAAGAAGAAAGCCATTCTTTAAAGAAAACCATAAGAAGTCCCATTTGCAGTTTGCCACAAGCCATGTGGGGGACACAGCAAACATGTGGAAGAAGGTGCTCTGGTCAGATGAGACCAAAATGGAACTTTTTGGCCAAAATGCAAAACGCTATGTGTGGCGGAAAACTAACACTGCACATCACTCTGAACACACCATCCCCACTGTCAAATATGGTGGTGGCAGCATCATGCTCTGGGGGTGCTTCTCTTCAGCAGGGACAGGGAAGCTGGTCAGAGTTGATGGGAAGATGGATGGAGCCAAATACAGGGCAATCTTGGAAGAAAACCTCTTGGAGTCTGCCAAAGACTTTAGACTAGGGCGGAGGTTCACCTTCCAGCAGGACAACGACCCTAAACATAAAGCCAGGGTAACAATGGAATGGTTTAAAACAAAACATATCCATGTGTTAGAATGGCCCAGTCAAAGTCCAGATCTAAATCCAATCGAGAATCTGTGGCAAGATCTGAAAACTACTGTTCACAAACGCTGTCCATCTAATCTGACTGAGCTGGAGCTGTTTTGCAAAGAATAATGGGCAAGAATTTCCGTCTCTAGATGTGCAAAGCTGGTAGAGACATACCCTAAAAGACTGGCAGCTGTAATTGCAGCAAAAGGTGGTTCTACAAAGTATTGACTCAGGGGGATGAATAATTACACACACCCCACTTTTTAGTTATTTATTTGTAAAACAAATTTGGAATCATGTATGATTTTCGTTCCACTTCTCATGTGTACACCACTTTGTATTGGTCTTTCACGTGGAATTCCAATAACATTGATTCATGTTTTTTGCTGTAACGTGACAAAATGTGGAAAAGTTCAAGGGTGCCGAATACTTTTGCAAGCCACTGTACAGTATTTTCATACCAAAATACCAGAATTGTGGAAACTATTACACTTACAAAATCCAATTGACCATGAGGAGCAGTGATATGTCTTCAGTGGGCAGTCCAACTGATCCCAATACGAGCAGCATGGATGTCAAGCCAGTCGATGGGACACCCGCTGAGCCAGTGCTTATTGCAGTGACAACCAGACTAAGTGAAGAAACAGAGTCGTTTTTTGTTATAACTGTGGCAAAACTCATCGACACCATGTAAGTTTAAAAGGCTAAACTTACAAAGGAGGGATATTTTCTGAATTGTTAGCTGTCCTGAAAATAAAGCCTAATGCTTTTTAAGTGAGGTTCTGTGAATATGATCAGTTATTATTCCCTTAAGAAAGAGGTTGTGTTTCAATAAGTTTGTAGAAATCTGAAAAATCATTAGTGGAAGGGTAACATCTATTTAGAGAATCTGATAGCCAGAGATTTTTCTGCTTTTTGGGTCCCTAGAGACTAGATAATAAGGTTCTCCTTTCACTCAACTGTAAGTGCCACTAGACCTAGGATGCTGTCTATGATATTTTTCTACACTCTACACTCTACAGTCAAGCCGGTGGCCTTCAGTTGAGCTCAAGATGTGAAAACTTCAGGTTATACCCAATTTACTTTGCTTGCGTCTTCAATGGTGCATCACATTGGACACCCCAATAGACCAGTTGCTGCATCCACAATAATTAGTGAGGCAGGCATTCAGGATTCATTCATGGACATGTGACTAATATCAAAGTGTAGAAGAAAAACAGCTTGGTCCTAGCTTTTTAAAATTACACCATTGTGTTGTTCTCACTCATCTGGGACAATGACACTGCGCAGATTGGACAACCTTGTCTTGTCATCTGCATCACCATCAGCAATAATAGAGCTGTCATCAGCAAAGGCTGGCTCTCATGTGTTACGCCTTTCGTATGATATTGCTGATGAAACAACTGAATGGTGGGGGGGGATCATATCTGCTCACCACACACCTGTCTGGACTATAGTGGTAGATTGTTCACTAAACGATGATCACACATATTTTGAACCATATTTTTAGTTTCTTTCATTTTCCACATCTGATCTACACACCCAAAGCCAGGCTTTAAACTGATTGACAGCGCTTAGCGTTGCGAAATAGCAAATTGTTATATACTCTTAATGCAGAACATCACACTTTCTTGTAAAAAAGTAGGCATTTGATATTTGGCAATAAAGTATTGCATTCCATAGGTATGGGATATATATTTAGTTTGAGATATTTTAAATAGCTTTTAAATTAATATGGCATCTTTCTACCACATGTAATAAAAGCATTACTGATAAAGTCACAGGACATCATTTTAGAAAGTCTGAACTATCTCTTTAAGTCAGTAAGTCACCATACAAAGGAGCAATGTAACATCTTAACAAAAAGTATTTACACTGAAAGCTTACTTCATTGTAAGTGAATACATTAATTTTAAACATTAAGCACTTGAGGACAGTGCACTGTACTGCTTGTGTCAGTAATCAACCAGCTTCATATTTTGTGCCTAAAATGCCAGAAAACAAAGAAAAGTACCTGAGGACAACAATTTGTCCAAAGCTGAAGTCCATGTCATTGACCTGGGCTATGAATACAGCTGCCACTGCCTCATAGAGGGCTGCACCATCCATGTTCATTGTAGCCCCTATAGGGAGCATGAAGCGAGTCACCTGTTGGTCCATCTTGAGATTTTCCTCCATACAACAAAGAGAAACTGGCAGGGTTGCAGAACTGTCGAAAAGCACATAATATGTAAAGTTATGCTTTGAAACTCTTCCACTTTTCATTGTTTGCCGTGTTTATTATTAACCTGGATGAAGTCCCAAAGGCTGTGGTGAGAGCCTGGAGGATGCCTCCATAAAATCTCCAAGGATTCCTTCTTGTGGTTATAAAATAGATGAGCGGCAGCGTGAAGCAGCCATGGATAATCAACCCAGTGATTACAGTGAAAGTAAACATGGCAACATCACGACCTATATCTGCAGCGTTTGTCATTTTAACAACCTGCCCGGCCAGCAGGAAGATGATTCCCACCGGTGAATACCTATTATAAAGCAAAGCATAATAAATATGGAGGAGATGCAATGTCAAATGCTTAAAGACAGAAAACAACAGCTGAATACAAAGCTTATGAAACCTCCTACCAGATGACTATGTTAATAAGATGCATAACAGCTTTGTTCAAGCAGTTGAAGAAATCCCTCAGAGGTTTTCCCTCTGTTTCCATACTATTCAGGATGAGGCCAAAGGCAACGGAGAACACCAACAAGCCTACAGTGTTGATGCCATCTGCAGTTCCTTGCATTGGTGCTAAACAACAAGACAAAAAGTCAAATTGTTGTTGAAATATTAATGCAAGATAATAACAACAGAAAGAATGTAAAATATACTTAATAGGACATCCGGGACAAAAGTGACTCACTGTTTGCAGTCATATTGATGACTGCTACACGATTTCTTGAAGAATTAGTTCTGGGATAAACTGTTACATACTAAACAGGAAGGATACCAGTGTAAAATTAGTCATTGTTGACTGTTGACAAGTAAAAACGTCGGAACCAACATCACTGATCTTACTTTTCTGAAACAAGCTTCCACCAGATTTGACGGGATCAGGTTTCTTTAAAATAAAATATTAGGACCATCCATTATAAAATATGCAGGGACAAAAACCAAAATGTTTTATATAAAATGTGTTTTACTGACCTGATCAGATCCAAGAAAAAATCCACACCCTGCACAGCCTCTGTTTCACCAGCAGAGGACTCTGAGGCATGCCTGGCTGATTTCCCAGGCTGGATGAGTAATGCCACAGAAATGCCAGTGACCACAGCAATAACAGTGGTGACAAAAAAATAGATGAAGCCACAAAGTCCAATTTTTCCAAAACCCTTTCTGTCAACATTAGACATGCCTGAAATTTAAAGGATAGATCTTAAAATACAAATTTTCAGCTTTAAATTATCGGAAATGATCACTCGTCTTCAAATTTGAATATTAATTTGTATGACTAACAAATAATATGTTTTCTAAAACTAATTCAAAATTTGTTTCAAGAATAAATATGATGCTGACCTGCAATCAGACTGGAAACAACAAGAGGAAGCACCATCATTTGAAGCATTCTCAGCATTATCTCTCCAGGAAAAGTTAAATATTTAATTTCTCTCTCAGACATGTTAATGTGTCGAAGAGCGAAGCCCAGTCCAATCCCTCAGAAACACAGACACAAATCAAAATTCCTCACAAAGAAATATTCAGCAAGAGGCAAAACACAGAATGAGAAAAAATGCCATGTAAACCCCTGACGGCAATGGGTTTCATGATGGTAAAATATAGTGATAATTAAAAAGAAATTATTCCCTCTTCTAGTTAGTCTTGGCAGTTTGGTGGTCTGGTGTGTTTTGCCAAGGCTAAAAGAAGTCAGCAAGTACTTTCACTGGAGATGCAGTTGTTACTCTCTGTCTCTCTAAGAGGAGTTAAATGTCATTTCCAACCTATTTAAAGTCCACCATTCTACCGACAACATTTACAGAATTCTTACACATTTTTCATTTAAAACTCCCAGACTTTTCCAGACTCAGCTTTGCAAAGGGCTTAAGCCAAGTTTATACTTCTCTCTCAGCAAGTTTGCACTGGCACACACACGTATCGACAGAGACGTTTACCTTTCAGACTTCTCCACTGCACGGGGAGTCTTGTAAAGCAATTCACCACCAGGGCCAGGAGGGGCAGTCACTCTCTGGTCAACAACAGTGTATTTACTACTTTACTTTTTTATTTTCAAATCAAAACTCTTGACTGGAACAACATCATCCTTTTTAAATGATCAAAAGAGCTTTTTGTGCACAGATGTGAAAAAAAAGCTCCTCACTCACTTGTAGCCTACCGGACCATTAAACCTAATAAATGGTCTTATGCGAGACGTTCTTTGATCTGCTCCATGTCTGCTGCTAGATATCTTCAGCTCTCTTCAGTACTAACAAATTTAAAGGAAGTGGCGTGCTGACCAATCGCAGGCTTTTGCTCTCCACCGTTTCGACAGACATTTAAAATTGGGCATGTCTCCATCACTCTCTACAGGCCTTGGAAAGACAAAGTTGGAAGGACAGAATATTTGGACAGTGAATGAAGTCTACAGGAACCCTGTATTTACTACGGTGGCCTATCTTCAGGAGTGAGTTTCTCAGGACGTTCGCCCCATATTTAGAAGGTGAATTACTCCAAGAAGCCACTAAAAACCCAAGAATAGAATAAACTAAAGGGCAGATGAGACAAAACTAGAGATGTTTGCCCATAATGCACGTTGCTAAGTTTATTTAAAAAACAAACAAACAAACAAGAATGGTGATTGAGAGGGTCATAATTTCTGCTCATTTTATGAGCCCAAATTCAGCAATAAATCTTCAAAAGAATGACTGAAACAGAAAATAATAAAAAGTTCCTGTAATGGCTCAAAGTCCAGACATCATTTGGATTAAAATGGTGTGGTTGGACCTTAATAGAGATGCACAGAATATTTCCAAATGTCAATGAGTCAAAGCAATGCTCCAAAGAAGATGCGGCCAAAATTCTGCTACAGCAAAGTTAAAGTTATTACTGCTAAACCTTTTAATATTATACCTTTATACTTTGGCTTCTTAAATAATAATGTATTTTTTGAACAGGGTAAAGACCAGATCATTTTAGAGATGTACGTAAAACCCGGAAGGAAAAAGAGGGTATATTTGTTTTGCTCTTAATGAAGATGAACTTATATAAAAAGGCAGTTTTATCTTCAGATTTTGTAAGAATTATCTTAAAAACCTAACATGTCTTACCTACTGCAACACCAGCCAATGTGAGGATGATGAAGGCATTTCTCTTGAAAAAATTCCACATATTAGATCCATTCTCAATCGAAGCTGCTTCACCTGAATACTTAGAACATCCATCGTTTGTCTGCTTTTCCCCAGATTTTACTACCTCTGCTGAGTTCACTTCATCAATAGTCACAGATCTTGAAGGCATCTTCACAAATAACTCAGCTCAACTGTAGAATAAAAGAAGAGGTAGCTCGCTCCACACGAGCGTTAAAATTTCAGTTAAGGTAATTGAAAAGCTCTGAAAAAACCCCAAAATGATAAAATAATTATAAAAAACTCTGCACATTAATAACCTTATATGCAGTTTTGTCCAAATGTATTAAATGTTTTACTCATTATAATCCCTTTCAAGTTCAGTTTCCTGAAGATTCCTACGTCCTGAACTACAGAAGCCTCGATTTATAAAGAGCCTTTTCACGTGTGTTGTGGTAAGAAACCCTGCTGTGGCTAAAAAAAACTTGTTTAAACTGTGAATTAATTGAGGAAAGAACATGGGATGGAACAGTTTGTTACAACCTGAGAGCAAAATGTGCCTGCAAAACATAATCAGTAAGAGATTTTTAGTTTGACTAAACCAGTGGTTCTCAATTATTTTCTGTTTTGCCCCGCCCCCCCTCAGGGAACAATGAGCTGCATCAACTTCAATTTAAAGTTGTTGCAGCTCATTTTATTGTTTTAAGTCTTAACACTATTTCCAAGTTCAGTTTATTAACGCAAATGGTAACATTTAATCTAGACTGCCCCGTCTGTGATTATCAGAAGGGAAAAAGTTCAAATAATACACTGGGATGCACCTTTTTAGAATAAACACAAACTTTCAAAACATTTTTAAACTGTAAACATTGGTTTCTTTTCAGCTTCATCATTCCTTTGCAAATATATATGTATATATATATATATATATATATATATATATATATATATATATGTATATATCATTATTATTAAATCCCTTTTATTATTTTCCCAATTCTGTTTTATTTTTTCCAAAATTCAACTTTTTTTAATTTTTAATTTTCTGAATTCCACTTTTTCCATTCTGACCATATTTATTAAAAGTGTATAATTATGTAGTGAATGAAAATAATGTAAGAAATCAATAGCCAAAGAGACCCACATTTACTGTTATTCACAAATATTTTCACAAATAACTATGCTGGGATCAAACATTTCCCTGTTATTTTTGAAGAACAAAAACATTATCTGCAAAACAAATAATCTAATCTTTTTCACATTTTATAAAAGAAAATCTCCCTTTATAAATGCTTTAGTTGAACTCCGCATTAAAACTTGTCTCATAAAGAGACATGGAAACAGTAAATCCTTGCGCTCACTTCCATAATGATCAGAACCTTTGTTCATGTTTATTTTCTAACTCTGTCCCAGACTCCACTGAAATAAAAACATAACATGCCAGTGTTTTTATCAGTCATGTTGCTGCAGACCTTGCAGCCCGTTAGCTGACAGATCTTATATAAGGGTTGTTCTCCTGATTCATAAACATCGCTAACCCTGACCCTTGCGCTAAGTTTTGAGTGTTTTTCTTATTATTTGGAGGACGTTGGTGTTTCAGTGAGTTTTTCACCAGAGCTGGCTGTGTGGAGACGAGGGCTGACCCAAACCCTGCCTAACCAGGTAGCAACACGTACAGGAGCTTCAGCTGCCAAAACACTACAGGAACAGTGTTTTGTTGTGTATTCCATTTTGTTTGTTAGATTCTGCAATTCCGTTCGCCTTTCGCACACTGCGAACTTCATATAGCCCTGCTACTCCGTCAGTCTGTACAAAGACAAAGAGATAAAGAGTAGACGCCACATCGACCGCTACTGCCTATTGGGGCTGATGAGCGGTGGGGCAGCCATCTTGGACCGGTATCCCCCACTCCACTTTGTAATCTGTTTGGCAGACATAAGAAGCGTCAGCACACTTGTTAAATCATATTTCGCTAAATACTCAACTGATTTTCACGCATTTCTTTTTGTCTTGCCTATTTCTATATTCATAGTTGGCTTAACAGTAATAGAATATTCTGATTTACTCATAAAATGTATGCAGCAAGTACTACTCAGCCATTTTAATAGATTAATGTTCAGTATAATTAATGTGTAATACACACATATATAATACAGATAATAAATATAATAGATATAGATGTTATATAGGCTAATATACAGATTATATATATATATATATAAATATATATATATATAAATATATATACAGTGGCTTGCAAAAGTATTCGGCCCCCTTGAACTTTTCCACATTTTGTCACATTACAGCCACAAACATGAATCAGTTTTATTGGAATTCCACGTGAAAGACCAATACAAAGTGGTGTACACGTGAGAAGTGGAACAAAAATCCTACATGATTCAAAACATTATTTACAAATAAATAACTGAAAAGTGGGATGTGCATAATTATTCATCCCCCTGAGTCAATACTTTGTAGAACCACCGTCTGCTGCAATTACAGCTGCCAGTCTTTTAGGGTATGTCTCTACCAGCTTTGCACATCTAGAGACTGAAATTATTGCCCATTCTTCTTTGCAAAACAGCTCCAGCTCAGTCAGATTAGATGGACAGCATTTGTGAACAGTAGTTTTCAGATCTTGCCACAGATTCTCGATTGGATTTAGATTTGGACTTTGACTGGGCCATTCTAACACATGGATATGTTTTGTTTTAAACCATTCCATTGTTGCCCTCGCTTTATGTTTAGGGTCGTTGTCCTGCTGGAAGGTGAACCTCCGCCCCAGTCTCAAGTCTTTTGCAGACTCCAAGAGGTTTTCTTCCAAGATTGCCCTGTATTTGGCTCCATCCATCTTCCCATCAACTCTGACCAGTTTCCCTGTCCCTGCTGAAGAGAAGCACCCCCAGAGCATGATGCTGCCACCACCATATTTGACAGTGGGAATGGTGTGTTCAGAGTGATGTGCAGTGTTAGTTTTCCGCCACACATAGCGTTTTGCATTTTGGCCAAAAAGTTCCATTTTGGTCTCATCTGACCAGAGCACCTTCTTCCACATGTTTGCTGTGTCCCCCACATGGCTTGTGGCAAACTGCAAACGGGACTTCTTATGGTTTTCTTTTAACAATGGCTTTCTTCTTGCCACTCTTCCATAAAGGCCAACTTTGTGCAGTGCACGACTAATAGTTGTCCTATGGACAGATTCCCCCACCTGAGCTGTAGATCTCTGCAGCTCGTCCAGAGTCACCATGGGCCTCTTGGCTGCATTTCTGATCAGCGCTCTCCTTGTTCGGCCTGTGAGTTTAGGTGGACGGCCTTGTCTTGGTAGGTTTACAGTTGTGCCATACTCCTTCCATTTCTGAATGATCGCTTGAACAGTGCTCCGTGGGATGTTCAAGGCTTGGAAAATCTTTTTGTAGCCTAAGCCTGCTTTAAATTTCTCAATAACTTTATCCTTGACCTGTCTGGTGTGTTCTTTGGACTTCATGGTGTTGTTGCTCCCAACATTCTCTTAGACAACCTCTGAGGCCGTCACAGGGCAGCTGTATTTGTACTGACATTAGATTACACACACGTGCGCTCTATTTAGTCATTAGCACTCATCAGACAATGTCTATGGGCAACTGACTGCACTCAGACCAAAGGGGGCTGAAAAATTACGCACACCCCACTTTTACGTTATTTATTGGTAAAAAATGTTTGGAATCATGTATGATTTTCGTTCCACTTCTCACGTGTACACCACTTTGTATTGGTCTTTCACGCGGAATTACAATAAAACTGATTCATGTTTGTGGCTGTAATGTGACAAAATGTGGAAAAGTTCAAGGGGGCCGAATACTTTTGCATGCCACTGTGTGTATATATAATCTGTATGTATCTATATATATATATATATGCATATATATATAGACACACAGACAGACACCTCATTATAGTCAATGAGAGCGTTTCCACTGCCACCGCCGAGCGGCACCGGCCGCCATTTCGCCATTTCGCCATTTCCCCATCCGGCAAAAATAGGATCGAGTCCAAAATATTTTGACACAGAATAACAGAGAATGGCTTGCACAGAGTCCTTACCTCAGCCCATTAGAACATTTTCTGGATGAATTAGAGCAGAGACTGAGAGCCAGGGTTTCCTCAGTGTCTGACCTCACAAATGCAATTGTGAAAAAAGAGTCAGAAATTCCCCCAAACACACATCTAAACCTAGGAAAAGGCCTTTGCAGAAGGGTTAAAGCTGGTAAAGTTACAAAGGGTGAGCCAATATCAGACAAATCCCAATGGATTAGGAATGGGATGAACCTCAACTTGCTTTGTTAAATTAGTAAATCCTGTTGCTAACATAGTGAGACGGACAACCTTACACTGATATCTCACTTGAGTTCTACGATTAAGATGGAACCGTTTTTTTAATTTTTTTTTATCTGATGTCCTGTTTGCCACAACAGTCCTCAGACTATACCCAGTTTCTACATGGTGGTTGTAAACATTTTCAACTAAACCTCTTTTATTTATAGTTTCTACCTAAGGACTGGTCAGTGTGGTTTGGAATGTTATTTTGTCTTTCCATTGTAAATGAGGCCCATACAACCGACCTGTATCAGGGTCCACACGTCGCGCTGGGCATCCCAATCAGTCTGCATAGTGCATGACGATGACGAATGTGATTGCAGTTTTTAAGTAATTGTCCTGAGTGTGACTCAGGTGGTAGAAATTCGTCCCGTAATAGGTTGGTTGCTGGTTTGAATCCACGCTCTGTCCGTCTCTGTTGTTGTGTCCTTGGCCAAGGACTATCTGAACAATGTTGGTACAGTATGTATGTTTTTTGTGGCTAAATTGAGGGTTCAGAGAGTTGGGAGGAATTAAGTTTTTAGGAATAATATAATCCCTGCTCTATGTGGTTAGGATTTTGAAAGGGTTATGGTTAAGAGAGTGTGGTTTTTGTTTTTTGGGGTAATTATAAACCTAGTATAAACCAGGTATTAAACCTTAACACAACTGGGTGTTCCAACAGGGAAAGATCCTAAACACTCATCAGATTTGGATTTGATAAAGCAAACTGACATTAAGCTTTTAGAAGGGTTTCCCTAAAGCCCTGACCTGAAACAGAAAGAAAATGTGTGTAATGAGCTTAAAAGTTGCTTGTTGTAAAATCAAACATTTCCATAAAAAAACACATGAGGAGTTCAAATGAATAAATAAAAGACAAAGGAATTAAATAAAGAGGTATACTTTCTTCACTTTTGTGTTGCTGTTTCTAATGGTGACTGAAGGTGTATGTTCAAAATTAAGTTTTCCATAAACAAAGAAATGTATCTTTTCAGATTAACATGTGTACATCTGAAAAAGGGTAACAAACTTAGATTTAAGCCAAAGTGTAAAGAAAAAGAGGACGTTCTGCTTGAGTGGCGCGTTTTCTAAAGGTGAACACGCAAAGACGAGTAACTGGCGCCAGCCATCAACCCCCCCACCCCTCCCTCAGAGTGATCTGCAATTATGTCAAGAGGGAGAAATAGTGTCCCCTTTGAAAAGTGTTCTTAATCAAACCCAATTAATTCCGCTCTTTTCCCTTATTATTTCCACCGTGGACCGCGTCCCGCTAGTCAGCCTGTTAACTAGAGCCTGGGCCCCAGCAAAGGTCATGCTTGGTCAACCAAGATAACATCATAATGCATGTAATTAATTACTAGCTGCAGTATGTCATAAGCGTATTCTGGGTGCCACCACATCAAGTTCCAGTTTGCATTATATTCACAAATGTATCATCTAAAATTATTCTGCAAGATGTTAAAAATGCTTGGAATGTACAACATGATATTATTTAGTATTATGAATGTAAGGGTGTGACAGAATGTGTCTGAACTGCACGGTGGATCTTGGAACCAGCTTACAGGAACCGAGATCAGGTCTGGAATTTAAACAGAAGAATGTTCCTGATGCTAGATTTAAGCAAGCTGTAAAAAGCTCCAGCAGAATAATATGAATTAATTTTAGAAGTAGTTAATTGCCAACAGTAAAGTCTTAATGTCATGAATTACAGATGAGGTACTGATAAGGATGGAAGATAATATTGCTGTATTTTTGTGTGAAGACCGAACGATTTTGTGTCTGTGAAACCCTTGACAATAGTGATATTGTTATTATGTCTTCACCCTCTGCATTGTAGACTTCTCCATCAACTTCTCAGCCTGCAATAGTCTGCCTCATCACAGGTCAGAACAACGCCGAGTACAGACAGTGAATGCGAGACTTTGTGGACTGGCGCCAGTGGAACCATCTCCTGATTAACGTGTGAAAATCCAAGAAGCTCGTGGTTGATTTTTGTAGGCCTACCACACTGACATCGGTGAACATCAAGGGAGTGGACATTGAGATATACTTACCTGGGTGTTCTCCTGAACAGTAAACTAGACTGGAGTCACAACACTGATGCTCTTTATTGGAAGAGTCTGGTCAGACTCTACCTGCTGAGGAGACCGAGATCTTTTGGAGTGCAGGGGAGACTCTTTAAGACCTTTTTTGACTCTTTGGTGGCATCAATCGTTTTCTATGGTGTAGTATGTTGGAGCAGCATCTTATCTACTGCTGAGAGGCAGCAGCTAGATAAGCTCATCAGGAGGGCCAGCTCTGTCATAGGATGCCCCCTGGACCCAGTGCCGGTGGTGGGAGAAAGAAGAACTCTGGTTAAAATAACATCACTGTTGGACAATGTCTCCCATCTATGCATGAAGCTGTTGCTGACCTGAAGAGCTTTATTGCAGATCTTTCCTCCCAGAGGCTGTTAAGACTTTGAAACCATCACTGCTCCTAATAATCTCAATGAGTTGTTGTCATTTCAAAAACACAACTAATAATCTTTGTGTAAACCTACATGCATCAACTTGCCTATAACTTTGTTACTGATACACCTGAATTTCCCTACTGAGGGACAATAAAGTTTATTTCTATTTTATTGTACCTGTCTTTGTATCAAAAAAACTGCAGAGCATATGGCTGTTCAGGAACCTTTCAAGCCAGATGTTTGTTTGAAGTAATGTTCTCACTTTTCATGCATTACTGAGGAACTTTATGTATAAATTAGTAAGGGGATTTAAATAGTCATTAGAAGCTGTGTAATTCATGAATTGCAATTAATTGCATTTTAATAGCATTTGTATCACATAGCAATATTTGAAACAAATAACAAATTTCAATGTAAATATCTTTTTCCAATGAAAACTGCAGATGAGGGAAATTTAATTGTCCAGGCATAAAAAATGTTGGGGTCTTTTTTCCATTTCATGCTTGGTATTTTTCGCTGGCTTTCTGACTGTAGTAGTTTTGTGTCTATAATGTACTTCTAGAGTTGTTATGTTGTATTAAAGTGTACTTTTTTCTGACCTGAGCAAGCAGGTGGAAGAGGAAGTTAAACTGGAGTGGTGTTGAGTGTTGCATATCATTAATAATTCATCGAGACTTTAGGGAACTGTGCTAATTCTTTTTTTGAGCAGGGAAGGTGAACAACTACAGTACTTTGTTTTGGTGAATTATAACATTTATCTGAGTGCTAAAACTTGTGTGCATTAGTTTTGAGCAGGAAAATAGGCTTTATAATGATAAGTAGGGCACATATTATTGATTATTATTGATTTTGTATGCTAATACCAAAATTGAATTATCTTTTGTTTTTATGATATGCAATCACTTTTAAAAAAATAAACATTTACAACTTTATTTTTTGTCCCCTTTACAGCTGCATCTGATCCAGAATGCTGCTGCTCGCGTCCTCACTAGAACAAGGAAAGTAGAGCACAACCCCCAAGTTTTTAAGTCCTTACACTGGCTCCCTGTAGCTATGAAAATAGACTTCAAAATGCTCTTACTAGTTTATAAATTATTGAACGGCTTAGTAAGAAAGTATGTTGTTGCTATACCAACCCTCCAGACAACTCAGGTCTTCCAACTCTAGTCTACTAATCACCCCTAGAATTACAACCAAACATGGAGAAGCAGCTTTCAGTTTATATGCTCTCCTTTTCCTGGAACAAATTTCCAGACCACTGCAAACCTGCTGAAACACTGAGTTCCTTTAAATCAAGGCTAAAAGGCCATCTGTTTAGAGCTGAGTTTAAGTAAGTGAATAATCATTGCTGCTATGTTTTAATGTTCTTTGTTTCTGATGGGGTGTTTTATGTTTTTATTGTTGGTTTATTCCTGCTTTTATTTCATCTCCTAATCACCCAAAGCACCTTGAATTGCATTGTTGCTGAAAGTGTTCTTTACAAATAAATTTGCCTTGCCTTGCCTTTTATTTAAACTCCCAATTTTTCCAAATATTTCTAAGCTGTGAATTTAATTTGAGCAACTTAAACAGTTTTTGTGTTTAAAATGTGTGAATAAGTAGTTGACTATCGTAAAATCTCTACAAAGTTCTTAGATGCCGAAAAAGACTTCCCTCCCTCCTAAAATAAAGAGGGACATTTGAGCCACACAGGCTACTGGAGGGCAATTAGGGCTTAGCCCTTGTGGCCTTTGCAGACTGGGCCCCCTGACACCCCTGGTTGGGCCTGATGGAGTGGAGCTTCATCTGGCTAACGGCCTGGCAAGGCTCCACAGGTCTGAACGAACACAACAGGCCCCCATCAGGCCAGCTCTCTCTCTGTCATAGCTTACATTGGCCTATTGTCAACCCATGCTTCAAGTCACTTTAGAGCTTCACTAATGGACGTGTGGAAAGAAGACAAAGTGCCTTCACATACGATTTCTGTAAGCATATAAAGTGCTTTGTATTTAGAAAATGAAAACCGCTTTAAACCAAGGAAGGTACTGCACAATTGTACATAATTATAAACTCATATTAGTGATTTTTATTTTCATGAGGAGGTTAACCCGGTTTCTTTGGCATTTTAAATCTACTATTTTCAGAATTATTTGTGTTGGTTCTACATTTTTACCTAAGGTTATTATTGTGCACAGTTGCTATGTCATAGCATAGGCTGCTTATGTTTATGCTTGAATGAGCATTTGTAAAACAAATTTAAAGGTATTTTATTTGACAAAAACAGGTCAGCTTGAGTAAATACATTTTACTTTGTTAGATAAACACCCCTTTGCCTTTAGTGAATGCATTTTTAAAAAACTCCCACAAATCCCAGTGACATAATACAACATTATAATAACAGTTTAACATTTGTTTCTTTTAGACGTTACCTCACATTGTTCTGCTTTAAGTTCTAATCTGTATATTATAAACCCTGTCTTTTCACAATTATATGAAAAATGGTCATCATACCCTATGTAGGAAAAATGTTGACTATTTATTCAGACTTACCATTAAGACCCAAATTATTCAAACACCTCAAAGATTTAGATTTAAAATGATCAGCCACAGTCTCTTTCCCGATAGAAACAAAACAAATGCATCTTTTAGATTTATAAAACAATGTTGTTCAATAATGTTTTGATTTACATGTTGAAATGTATCGATACCCTTATCAATAAGTTGTATAGCTGTTGACCAGTTTTTTGCTTATTTCCACTGGTATTTTGACAGTTTGTCTTTGGTGATAAGCTCCAAGTCTTTGAGGTTGGAAGGCCTCCTTGTCATCACCCTATTCCTCAGCTCCTCCCACAGATTCTCTACCAGATTTAAACAGGGACTCTGGTTGGGTCACTCCAAAATATAAATTTTTCTACCAGTAAAAAGAAACATCTTGTGATACTTTGAATATTACTTTAAACCCTAATGTGTCAGGGGTATCATAAAGTTTGTCTTAAATGCTCTTGTCCATTTCTGATATTTTGTGGTTTGATCAGCTCAGGTATCAATTAAGAATTGTCAATTTTATGAAAATATTCTGAAAAATCTTGTAAAAGATGTTTAATTTGAACCATTCATTTTATCACTAACAGGTGGCGCAATAGTCTGGTAATAAACCTCATTCAGCTGGCCCCTTATGTTTCTTAGATGCAACACAAACACTAGAATAAGAGCAGAAGTAAAAGCTTTTCTGCAATTTAATCATCTCATTCACAAGAATTTATAAGCAGTGGCTCCAGTTTCTTGAAAGTGTGGCTGCATGCTACTAATATGTGGGTATGCACCATTAACTTGCGTCCACACATGGTATATCCCAGCAATATCACCCCACAGGTTTTGTAAACTTAGCCTTTTCTTCCGGGAATAATTTATCAACAATGTAATGAGTATCATATTTGACCAGCAAGGATCATGTTCATAATAATATTAAAGTTTATTTGAAAGGGAGGATTTCATCTGGTTTTGAACAGAGTTTTTCTATGGTAATTTAGGCCATTCTGTCTGTGGCTGAGAATCCAGGATTAATCGCTTTAAAAGCAGTAATTAGGTGTTAAGAGGTATGCTTGTCTGTTTAAATTAGCTTCCAAATCAGATTACACTCCTTGACTTCCGTTAACCTCGCTCATCAAAACTCAATGCTCTTCACAAGGCCGTTTTAATTATTTAAATATAAAACACCAGGAATCCCTTTAAACCCGTTTCTAAATTTAAGCAGACATTTGGTTTTATATACAAACTTTTCCATCCTTTATAGCCAGATATACAGTGCTGTGAAAAAGTATTTACTCCCTCACTTTTTTGTCTCACTTTTGTTTCAAATTATCAAACAAAAGTTAACATTGTACAATAACCATCAGTGAGTCATTTATGAAGGGCAGCCAAAAACTACCCACAGAACTAATGACAAACAAGTCACTGACACCTATCAGTTTAGAAAGCATTAGAAAGTCAGATTTTGTGACCACAAGTGGAGAAAACTGGGAACACTGGTGAGCCTTCTCAATCCCACTAACACCACTCTAACCCATCCAAGATGGTACAAACCAACCCAGAATAACATCTAAAGCTATGCTGGCTTCACTTCCCTTGGTTAAGGTCAGAGTTCATGATTCAACTGAGAAAGAGACTGGGGCTTAAATCACATCCATGGCAGAATTCCAAGGCAAAACCCACTCCTGCTAACCCAAGAAGAACTCAAAAGCCAACCTAACATTAGCCATAATCCACATCTGGATGATCCTCAATACCACAAAAGTGGAATTCTTTGGAAGGTATACATCTTCTGACATAAAACTAACAGCATTTCACAAAAAACCTTAATCAATACAGAGAGTCAAACACAGTGGTGGTGATAGTGTGATTGTCTGGAGCTGCTTGCTGCGACAGGACTCTAGAGGACTTGCTATAATTGATGGGACCATGAACTCTGCTCTCTACCTCCTGCAGGTGAATGTTCAGCCATCAGTTTGTAAAACTGCAATATATCAAGAGCTCTGAACATACATGAACTTTTAACAACCATTCTACTCTCACTCTGCTGGCTCCCTAGCAATGCAAGAACTGAATACAAGATCTCCCTCATCAGTGCATCCATTGCAATTGTCATCTTTGTTTAACATAATAATAATTATTACTATTATTAAACTCAAGCACACTTGGGCTATGCAGCATGACAATGATCCGAAGCAAGTCAATAAGTTCACGTCCAACGGACTCAAAAGGACAGAATGAAGGTCTTAAAGTGGCCTATTAAAAATCCAGATTTAAATTCGATTGAGATGCTGGGGCATGACCTTAAACCTTATTGTTGTTTTGTTTTTTACAAACATCAAAAAAAGTCAAAACACCACTCCGTTAAGACATTAAACATAAATGAATTTGTTCACAGCTGTCAAAAGAACATGTTAAAAAACTTAGCTACCTCTGACAAGAAGGCTCTAAACAGCCTTTCTGAAGTTAATATTTCTGGAAGCAAATACTGTTTAAAATAAAAACATTTATACCAGGACAAAAAGTGTCTAATTTGAGAACCTATAACTAAACATTAAGAGGAGCTAAAGCAAAGTCAAGAAGCCCAATAAGTTTGTCCAATCTCCTAAGAATTGGTCATATTTGAAAAAGACATCAAAAAGTTAATTTTAAGACTTAGTTCTTTGTATCTTTGAAACCACAGATCACCTTCAGTGGTATAAGAATCAAAAAGCAGTCTGTAAACATTCACAAAAGGGAGATCCATTCACATTAGACAGCAAAATCACATGTGCTGCCAGGTTTTATCCATTGACTGAATGTGCTCTTTGGCCTTCATCCTGAGTGCTGCAATGCTGGAGCTCCTATCATCCTCTAGAGGGTACTTATCATTGAAGCTTGGTGGACACTGATAGGGAGGTGGGCCCATGGGCTGCATGCCTTGGACCATGCCAGGCGGGCTGTTGAGGAAGCTGTGGCTGGAATAGGTCGGCTGCAGGGCCTGTGGTGACCCCATGAACCCTGGAATGCTGTGCATGGGCGAGGCACTGGAAATGGGCGAACTCAGCCAGGGATCGAGTGGCATAGGGTTGGCCACCGGGCCCACGTTGGGAGGCATGGGCGGCCGATTGAAAGACAGCATTGGAGAGTCGTGGAGCTTCATGGTGCTGGTGTCCATCTTTTCTTGACGTCTCCACTTTGCTCTTCGGTTCTGGAACCACACCTGGACAGAGGGTCAATGAGACTGTATATGGAGTTCATCATTGCACTGGCTGACATTTAAAGACTGTGGTCCTTAAGAGATGACTTCACAACAGAGAAAAAACAAAAGAAAGACAAAGATCAACTGAATCTTCTTGATAGACATCTGGAAAAACAAAGATGTTGGGTTACAGTCACAGAAGATATTCTAGCAAAGATTCCCATCAGCTTTTCAGTAAAGTAACATCATGCCAATTATGGTGGGGGAATGTTAAGGATTCATTCAATGTGTAAAGAATTAGGCAGCTTCTTAGCTTCAACTAGGCTTTAAAAATATTCACCCATTCATGGATTTACTATTTTCTTTACCTGAACTCGAACCTCAGGCAAATTGACCTTCATCGCTAGTTCCTCTCGGCTGTAGACGTCCGGGTAGTGGGACTTCTCAAAGGCTCGCTCAAGCTCATGAAGCTGATAAGTGGTGAAGGTGGTACGATTTCTTCTGTGCTTCTTTTTAGTATGCTCCTCCTCTTTAGTTGCCTCTGGAGAGTCCTCGTCAATGTCCACTTCCTTGTGCAGGTTGCCTATTTCTCCATCACCCTTGTCGTTGGAGAATAGGTCAGACTCTAATGTGAGAAGGGGTTTGATTAGTAATATCGAGGATTTTAGAAAATGATTCAAAGTGATTCAAATAATTTAAGTTAGAGTTTCAGATTAGTATAGCTCACAAATTTTTTTTATATTTACATAATTCTCATGTCCAAATAACATGTGCAATAAAAAGTTAAACTTTTCTAAAATAAAACAAAATATTGGGAACACATTAGGAAGTCAGTGGAAGGGCCACCTTGACACCTGGGCCCTCATTTATTTTAATTTCCACAGTACAGCTTTCACACCTTGTATTTATGAGTATAACAACATCCCTTTAAACTGAAATGGTTGATGTGACAAGTAAAAAAGGCACACGGAGACCACACACCTCCACAAAGCCCCAACCCCCCCCAGATAGTGATTCACAGGATCTCTATGCAAATTTCTTACGTTTTCTGAAAGTTTAATCCAAATCCATAACTTTTTGTGTTATTTTGCTAAAAGTCAGCAGACAGACACCAACATCAGCTCCTTGGCGGAGGTGATAAACTGATTAGATAAATATTCCGTCAGCTAAAACTGTTTCATTGTTGTGGTTCCCCTTTTCTACCACTCGATTCTGTGCATATGCATGATCAGAGCTGTTCCTTACATTTAGGAACATTTCAACATACAACCACAAGATGGAAAATACCATACAATCTGTAAAATTGTTCCTGTGCACAAAACACACACAGATCTGTGTGTACGTACAGTTGATAAATGAGGGCCCTGGAGTTTGAAGAGGATCTTGGAAATAAAAGGAAAATACATATTTTTACCCAGAAGGTCACACTTCTTTTCTGACAATTTAGGCATATGTGCTTGGTGATGTGTAATTCTTGTCAAGAAAACATGAGGTCAGTCCAAATAGAGTCACATCTATGGATCTGTATCATTCTGTGCTCCTAATCCTCTCTATTTAACTGCATCTATTTAAATTGAGCTGAATTGGATTGGACAAGGATAAAATGGTATTGATATTAATTAAACCGATTCATGTTTAATTGGATTTGAATTAAACCTGTGCCAATTAACAAATAACGCCTAATAAATAAAACCTGACTAAGCCTTATAAACAAAATTGGATGCATTTCTATGAAGCTGAATTGGAAACAAAACAAAAAAAGATTCCTCAAAAATGTTAAATAATCCTTGAATTTTTTTTTTGATCTACTGCTTGCCACAAAAGAGAAACTTTCATTCTTCCCTGTTTCTTGATGAATCAGCATATTAGCAGATGAGCCCCTTTTTATGTCTTTAAGGGTTTGTGAGCTCAAGGCATTTGGTGAGTCCAGCTGACATCACGTCTTTCACTGAATTCAGTAATCCCATAGTAACAGATGCTGCCTGGTTTACCTGTGAGACCCTACAATCTCAAATATAACGAGGGAGGCTTTAGGTGGCTTCAGCACAGGCAAAGTGAACAGTACGGATTCAGATTTTCCAAATAACCTTCATGGGTGTATTTCAATAGAGCAAACAAACCTTATGAATGACACACCATAGCTCTGTAACTGTATAAATTAAGTGTTTTGTTTAAAATATGAATTCCATGCACAATGTCATGTTTGATTCAAGTGAAAACATGGAGACAATGAGAGGCATAGTATTCTCTTAGATTGCACAAAAGAAGGGTAATAAAATAAAAATGTCATAATTTATTAACTTAGACTGCACTGAAAAGACAAAACAACTGTAACATCTATGTAACACTCAAGTGAAACTGATTACTATTAAACTCTAGCAATAGCTCTGTTATGACTTACATGGATAAGGATTGCTCTTAAACTTCTGATATTATTATTATTATTATTATTATTATTATTATTATTATTATTATTATTATTATTATTATTATTATTATTATTATATATTTACATTCCATTACTATTCAACTTTTTAGGTCTTTAAAAAAAAATAAAGATTTTTTAAACATGTCATGTCCCAGCTGTTTAAGCAAACAGTATGGTGGGTCTGGCCACTGTGTAGTGTCAGAGCAGATTTTCTCAAAAGATTTTACAAAAGGAAGAGAATAAAATATCCACCTGTTGCTGAATAAATAAATAGATACAAACTAAATTGAAATTGAGGGTAAGAAAACAAATGGATTTTGTTCTGCACATTCCCCATAATCCACATGTCAAGATCAATGGGAAAGTACTTGCTTGCATTAGTTCTAGGTTCTTTCTAAACAAAGATGCCAACATCCACACCCTGTAACCAAAACATGTGTAAGCATGTCTAACCGCTATTCGCTGAGGTACCTACCTCAGTGTTTAACAAGTCAAAAAAATAAAAAATATTAAAATAAAAAAATAAAAATAACCAAGCCCCTATTTTTGAGACCTTTTTTTCTCAAATAACTGCTGTCTAACCCTATTCTGGTCTTATCCCCTCTGGTGGACCAGCGAAGTACTACAGGTGGCCTGTGGCAGTTTTAAACAAAAGTCCATGGCTGCGCATCTTTTTAAAATGCAGTTTTCATGCATTAAGTTTTTTTAATGGTTGCAGAAAATTAAATGTAAAAACTAATTATTTTTTGAAAACTTAATCTTTAATAGAATCATACAGCAAATGATAACTCAGGAGAGCATTGCATGCTTTTACGTAAATTCTTGATGTAATTTAAAAATGCAGTACTGTAGCAATATCATTATTTTTTTTTAAAGCATCTAACAAACACTGAAATTATTAAAGTAAATAACTTTCTGACTATTATTTCTACTTCAGGCTTAAAGAGTTCAAGATATGCAAAAGTTCTGACTATATAATTAGATTGGATTGGTTTGGGTTTGAGTCATTGTGTGCTTTTGTATACCTGGAAATGATTCAGACCTGTTTTTCTTTTAAAGTTAATTGAGAAAAAAATTAGTTGAGATTTAGCTCTGTATAAATAAACTGAACACAATTTTGCATTTGTATAATTATGAAGTAATAAAGCGATAAATTTAAATTAAATTGCAGTTCAACAGTTTGAATTAAAAAAAGTATTAAAATAGTAATGATCCATCCTTCTTTGAATTACCTTTAAATATTGGGTTGTTTGAACTGTAAATATGAGTCATTTTATGTTAGGAAGGGAGATTTCCTCTTTAGAATATACACACATTTGAATAAAGAGCAACTGTTTGTATTTATATGACATCTTCCACATCTGCAGTCACTACAATCAGCATAGCTCCTTTTGAAAGTAGTGAGAGTAAAGTGACACAGCAGTTCTCCTGACACAGCTAGAAAGCCTGTATTTACACAGTTTAAAATCAGTGAAGCATTCAGAGGAAAGTGATCAAATCATTAGCTCCTTTGCTGGACAGACTTACCATGGTAAGCAGAATGCTGGGAGCTGTCACCGAGTTCTGGTAGGTGCCCATATGGGTCTGTTGAGACCTGCTTTTCAGGAACCTGTGCATTTCCTCCAGAGTCCTGGCTGTCCCCGCCTCCCACCGAATGGAGCAAAGGCTCCTGGTCTTTAGTGAATCCCAGAATAACATCGATGCTGTGGACCCTTCCTCCAGCGCTCGATCCGGCACCTTTCCCCATGTCGTAGTTGTCCACTATTCCGTGTCCGCTATCGTCCACTATTCCAAGGGTATCCATTGACAAATGCATCCGAGCCTTTCGGATCCCTTTCAGTATTCTTTGTTAAAAACAGTAAAACCCTTCCAACTGAGACAAGACAGTTTTCAACTGTTATAGAAAGCTCTTGTTCTAGTTCATGTGCAGTGAAGCAGGCATCTGCAATGAGTAAGGTGTTCCAAGGATCACTTCAGTGTAGGTGGAGGTATTCCTTCCACAGCAGCAAAACTAACTTTCATCTTTCTCTGCAAAGATTAGGAACAAAGAGAAAAAAAGCTGTTATACCATTGATGCGACTCCTGAACATTTACATATATGATTTTAGTAGAAATTCAACAACTTAGCATAGTATTGCATTATGCAGTTGCAGCATAGGAATTCCCTTTTTCATATTATCAGGTTTAATTATATAGCGTCAATTCATAATACGTCATCTCTTGCAAGTTATGTTATTAATGATGATTGTTTTGACCCAAAAGGTCAAGGTTCAACATGATTTAAGAGTCAATATGACTGGTTAATTTCTAATTTCCTGCATGCAGGCCTAATTCTGAGGAACAAAATGGATAACGGAGTAAGAGAACAATGTGTTTCATGCTCAATCAAGTGGTTTTATTAAGAAATATTACAGGTTTGTATGCTTCTATTTATCACTTAAAAACTGAATCCCATCAAGTAAATTGAGTCATTTTAGAGTAAAAACAAACTACGTACCACATAATGATAAAGCTGTCAAAAAGCTTCAAGGAAGTATTGAATAATCTTACCTTTATGTTTAAAAAAACTTCCCACATGGTGTCTATGTAGACCATAAGTAGACCAACAATATCTCCTGAAGGCACTTGTTACTACTTGTTAAGTCCTTTAAATCCCCTCCAAACAATTGCACGAAGGATCTAATGCTGGTGATCCATGCAGCAGTGACAACAACATGCAATGTCTTTCTCTCCTGACAAAACTCTCCTTAACCACATGAGACACCAAAAAGCTGTCGGGAGGGAATGGTAGTAAAACCAGAGACTTTAAGAGGTTTATTAATTGGAATCCTTCCCCTTTAAGAATGACTGACAGTTGTTTTCTGGTCAAGTAATTGCTCCAAATGTGTCCTGCTTTCAGCCCTCAGAGGGAGGCCATTGCTAATGAAGCCTCAACAAAACTTTCTTTCAAAAACTCTATTGTCCGAAAGATAATGGCTTGTGTTTGGAGATTTTTTTATTTTTTTTTGCTAATCCCTTCATACTCAATAATGTTAGAGAGGAACAGACACAGAGATGGACTTTTCAACATGGAAAGCTATACTGTTTCATGTTAGGGGGCATCTCCATTTTTAGGTTTGTAATTAACTGGGTGTAATACAGCAAGCTATTTTTTATACTTGACTCGTGATAGTTTATGAAATGATATACTAAGATGTGTGCATTTTCAAATTTTTTTCATGTTTTGCATAATTTTTTAATGTTTGCAGCAGTTTTTAAACTTAAACTTCTTCTTAAACATTTAAATACATTTCAGATAATTTTGTTTATGTCTGTCAGGATAAAGTTAAATAAAATTACCCAAAACTAAAAGTCCATGTAAGATTTAGATGGCAGACTTTAGTTTTTCTTTTTTCATTGTACAGCCTGTAAGTTTCTCCTTTGCCAGCTGGCACAAACAAAGCTGCCGCTACAGTAGGTGTTGCAGAGATCAAGCCCATCCTTAATGAGCCTAAAGACTTCACTAGGAGATTTTCTCTGACCTCACTCCCCCTACATGCAGATATATTTAGGAGCCTTTTCCACGTCATAAACAAGACCCAGACAAAGAAAGGTGGTGTTGAAAGTCATTTTTTTCCCAATCTGCATCCGTTTTCCTTGCAAAAATGTTAGGGCACCAATCAGACAGCACTTATTTTTTTACTTTTATTCAGTTGTTCAGTATTTAATTATTTATTTATTTACCATATTTTCCCAATTCTCAAAGCCAGATAAAAGTTTAGATCAAATATTTTTTAAACCAGTCTATACATTTTCTTTGCGCCCGCTTACCTTGCATAGATGCAGGAGGGCTGGTGTCTATCTCCAGCAATGAATGGGTGAAGTGCTCCCTGGACAGGTGGCCAGTCAGAGCTGCACAGAGACAACCTTTAGAGTGGGTGTGTGCATGTGTGCATGCATGCATACACCCACTCTAAAGGTTAATCAACCAATTAACTTATCATGCATATTTCTGGACTGTTAAAGGATGATTAACATCAGCTAAAAACATTAATCACCAATGTTTTAGTTTGTTTGTTTGTTTGAGTTTTGCCACCCATTTGTTAAAGACAGAAATGAAAATTAAAATTTTCCTCAGAGCCAGCAATCAGTTCAAGTTCTCCACACTTCAAAACACGTTGAGTATAACAAGCAATTATGGTTGAAAATCTTCTACATTTTGTGACAGGGGCTAACTAGGAAATGCATTAACATCTCAGCATCAGTTGACATGTTTAAGCAGCTGAGCTTAGCTGAATTTTGAAAGCTAACAACTACTTAAAGGCCTGCCTCTGGTCTCCCTCAACAGACTGGATGCAGATTAAGTGGCTTTGCGTTGGCCATTTTCTTGGTTGTCAGTGTTGCTTTCCAAGAACGTAGAGATTGAAAATCCCATTACTTTTGCCTTTGAGTAAAAGAAAGAACTCAAGAGGCCAGCACAACAGGGGATTTGCCACCAAGCACATTTGAACCAAATGGCCATTATAAAGAAAGTCAGCCGTCTGATGTTTTTGAGTGTGTTTAAATGTTTCCCTCAGCATTTTTTGGCCAAAAAGCCTTTCAGTTCAGCTCTAAAACAATTGTTTGTCAAATATTTTACATTAGGAAGCAGGCTGACATGTTGACATGCTGAATGGATTACTCTTTGTCATGCAGTTTGGCTGATTTATTTTTAATATATGATTTTCCTCCAAAAGAAGAACAAGCTTTATAGAATCAACATTTCTTCATAACTTAAGAACCTAGCACTTGACATTTGAGCTTGTGCCTTGAATGTGTTTTTACAGGACATCTGCTTTGATTTCCTGCGTTTTGTTTTCAGAAATAAGTAAAAGCACAGTCATCCTACGGTGTCATTCAGCTGGATATGCAACACAGCCATGAACAATATTGAAACAACAGATAATACCTTGGCATTATGTAAAACTTACAAAACCAGCAGGAGCAAGCCAAACCTGGGCCTTAAGATTCTAAGAAAATAATAGTGTGTTTTACTCTTCAGGTTAAATCAGAATTTTATGTGATATTTGAATGACACTTTGAACTCCCATTCTTACCTCTGACACTATAATCCAATCTTAAATCAAATCAAATAAATGTTCTTATCATTCGTTACTCATGAGCTCACTCCATCTACGACTAATATTTCTAATTAGCCCTGTAAGATACTCCTAATAGCGCCCAAGTCATAGACAAGAGAAACTGATAATCATTTTATCACATTAATATATTAAAGCTGTCCCTCTTTGCTTGTTTCCCCATTATCCTAATTGAGTACAAATTGGTTAAGAGGGTGCAGCACAGCTATCAAGCGCCTTAGTTTTATCAGATGACAATGTAAGTCCCTCAGATCCTATTAGGAAGAAAGCAGCTAATGTTTAAAGGCGCTGTGTCAGCTTACCAGGGGAAAGGGGGATGGTGAGCTGCAGGGGGAGGACAAGGAGACGACAGAAAGGGAGGGTTAGATACCGACGGGATGGTGTGGTGGTCCAGAAATGTGTTGAAAAAGCTGAAGTCAGTGTGCCACCAATGGAATAGTTAATATTGATGTTTCTGCTTCATTCTTTATAAAACAGAGAGTTTTACAGAATCATAAACTAAGAATGAAGCAGTAATTTATAGTCCTGCATCCGGAGAGAAAACACTATTGATCACTAAAATAACTTTTATTAACCACCTTTACCTTCAGGTAAAACTGTAACTCTACTAGCTTTGCACATCTTTCCAGATTCTTCTTTGTGAAACAACTTAAGCTCGATCAGATTGGATGCAGAGTGCCTCTGAACATCAATTTTAACTCTTGCCATAGATTCTCAATTTGGTTTAGGTCCGAGCATTATAAAACATTAATATTATTTTATCTAAACCATTCTATTGTAGCCCTGGCTGTTTGGGGTCGTTGTGCTGCTGAAAGTCGATTTTCCATCCCAGTCTCTTGCAGCCCCTAGCAGGTTTCTTTGAGAATTGTCCTGTATTTAGCTATATTAATCTTCCCATGAAATCTTTCCAACTTGCTTGTGTCATACCTTGTTGTGCTGAGAGCTGGGGTCCGTTGCAGAAAGCAGGTTATGTGACATAACCGGATAAGTTTAAGGATAAGTTTGTGGATAACCTCAACTTTCAGTTCCAAAAAAGGAGGTATCTTTCAAGGTATGTTAGTAACCATAGCAACCTAATCTCTGAACATAACCTGCTCCATAGCAGGTATTAGAGGTGTTACGGCCATCTGTTTTAAGCCAAACTGTTTACTTCTGATTAAGTTTTACTGCTCTCTTCCTTGTTCATGTAAAGCCCCGCCCTCATTTGTGCACATCAGATCAAAACTGGATTCAAAAGATTCACCACACCACTCATTCCCAGCTGCACATCATCAGCCAATGAGACCTGCTGATTTGGGCCCCTGGCCTTTAAAAGACTCACTGCTTGGCTTGCAGAGGATATAAATCTTTTATTTTTCTTTAAATTCTTCCTTGAAAAGCTGACATTTTATAGTACTTTCATATGGGGTAAGTACACTAATAATGCTTTTTTTGTCTCTTTTTACATCTGTGAAGGAAGCATTTGAATGCATCCCAGTGAAAAAAGTTAAGACACTGTCAAATAAAGATGAACTCTGAAGAAAAACAAAACACACGAGTAAACAAAAAGATGTTGCCGTGAAGAAGTGCCAGAACTGTTCTATAAAATAAGAGAAATCAACAATAGTTATTCAAGTGTTAAAATTAGAATAGTAAAATCAGCCTTGGTGTGGAGCCTGTCGTATTGGAACAGGGCAGGGTTCATGTAAGGTGACGTTTCTCCCCAGCAGTCTGCTTTAGCTCAGTCACTGTGCTCTGGGCCTTGGTTTTCAGTGTATCCAAGTCCATATTTTGAAGCTCGTTGAGGAAAGAATCGTTGGTCTCCTCCTCCTCCTCATCTTCATCCACCATTTTGGCCAATTCATCTGGGAGGTCAGTGTCATCTCCAGCCATCTGAATCATTGCACTGTTTTGAACACTCTAGTAAATAAATGGAGAAAATGTTAACTGAATGATTAAACCATAATTTTAAATGTTTTGCACTTTCTGAAATTTAAAGAACAGATAAGGATGTGTTGATATACTTTGAATAGGAAAACTGAACTATTTCTCCTCAGTCTTTAAATCAGTTTAAACTTGACCTGTTTTGGATCAGTTAGGATTACTAAAATTTGTTCTATTGTCTTCATGCCATAATAATGATGGAATTATTCTGAAGACAGTTTTTAGCTTTAGTTAAATTCAGAGGTTTACATACAGCCCCCTAGTATTTAGTAGAATTAGCCCTTAAAATATATGAATTGTGTGAAACAATGTATCTAGTATAATGCCATTATACTATAAACTCTTCTTCACAATTGCGATTATGTTTAAATTTGACCAAAACCCCAATTAACCCAAAAATTCAATTACCCAATTATCTCCCAATTATCTGGATTGCTAATAACCTATAAATACGTTATAGGAATCCAATCCTCTCTCTTTCAGTAAAATATTGATGTACTTGCGTAAGTTCTGTCCATTCCTCCTGACAGAACTGCTGTAACTGGGTCAGATTTGTAGGTCTTACGTCAATGGGTCTTGCTGTTGCTGCATACATGCTCAGTATAAGGGACTGCTGCAAGTCAGTGACTTGATGCAATTGGTTGGGTTTCCTCCGATGGAAAACTTTTTTCATCAATTTGAATAAACTGAACTTGACAGCATATTTTTCACAGAGAGAATCTACAAATACTGTGTATGAATACCTCAAGCCTGGGTTAAAATCTAGGATGTTCTTGCCTAAAGGCAACAGTGTTAACTGCACTGAATGTCAGACCTTATAAAAACTAACAGATCATTTGCAGACATTTTTTAGAATTAAATCAGAAAGAAGACAAGAGGATCAAAGCGTCTCTACAATTTACATAAATTTAACTTGCATGCAGGTTATCATAAAATCCTTTCCCTCCGCTCTGTACAGAGCTCAAAATATAGTCAATTGTGTTTATTTTGTTTATGAGTTAGATTTTGTCCTCTTTATCAAAATAATGAGACGTCAACTTATTTTGGCAAAGAATGTATCTATAGTTTGCTTTGTTTCTTTAGGCATATTCACCAAAAAAAAAAAAGCCATTCACATACTTCCTATTTAAGTTATGATTGTTCTGGCTATATTGTTGTCCTCATCTATGCACACCACAAGACTGACATTTTTGCTCATTCTTAACTGCAAAAAGGCTCAAGCTCAGTCAGATTTGATGATCATCTATGACCATCAGTTTCCAGTTCTTGCCACATATTGTCAGTTAGTTTTTGGTTTAGGCACCTTTAAGACACAAATATACATCTAAACTATTTTGACAGTCATTACAGGGACCTCACAGGGAGCTGTGCTGACACTGTTCCACGTCACTCTCTACACTTTTCCATCAACTCTACATGCTGCCTACTTTAGAAGTTATCTGATGGGCTCTGCCATAATTTTCCTCATCACAGGCATATACTACTCAGAGTACAGACAGTGGACTCAGGACTTTGTGGATTGATCCCAACAGGAAACCAAGGAGCTGGTGGCGGATTTCTGCAGGCGCACACCCACCACACTGATACTGGTGAACATCCAGAGAACAGACATTGAGATAGTGGACTCCTGGGTGTTCACCTGACCAATAAAGTCGACTGATGCCACAACCCTGACTACGTTTCCATGCAGCCAATATTCGGGTTATGGTCTGGTTAAGGTCATTATACGGGTTTCTGAAACATTCAGAATAACCCGTTTACATGCGTGAGCAGAGAGTTACACCTGTATACATGGAATTTGTAATCAATTGGCATATCCAGATGTAAACGGCGACGCACGGTTAGCGTCAGGACGTAGGGACAACCTTAAGATGCAATATGCTTCATTTCCAATTCTTCTTCCTGTATCCAAAGACAACAACAATAGCAGCTCGCAGATAATGAATAGTTTGGGGCAGATAGCGATCGCCTTTGTTTGCACTTTGGTGCTGGTACTGACCCACCAGCCCCAGTGTGGTGCTGTGCTGCATCTCGCAATGTTTACCTCCACTTCCTTTTTACTTCGGTATACTGCACACAGGTTTTTCTATGCGCATACAAGAAGTTCCTCTACTCAAAAGACCAAGATTCCTTTTGATGGGGATATGCTGATACGCGTTTACATGACCAAATATTCAGGTTAGAAAAGGGGTACCCCAGAGGTAATATTCGGTTTTTTTTTAACCCGAATATGAGCATATTCAAGTTTTTGCCGGTGTTTACATGGCCGTGCATTAGCATAGCCGGGATATTGCTAATATTCCGGTTTTAAACTGGTTATTGGCTGCATGTAAACGCAGTTACTGATGCTCTTTTCAGGAAAGGTCAGAGCAGACCTGTTGAGTTGACTGAGATCTTTTGGAGTGCAGGGGGCACGACAACTAAAGACCTTATTTGACACTGTGGTGGCATCAGCCATCTATGGTACAATATGTTTTAACAGCAGTTTAGAGGGAGAGATTAGATAAGCTCATCCGTGAGGCTAGCTCTGTCCCAGGATGCCCCCGCAACCCAGTGCAGGTGGTGGGAGACAAAGGACTCGGGCAAGAATATCATCATTGTTGGACCAACAGGAACAGGTGTGTTTCCACTAAACAAATTCAAGGACATTTCTGGGAGGAGAGAAGCTAACATACACTGGCTCAGTTCTCTCTGCTGTTGTGTCTCCATACAAAATTTACCCTTTAAGGAATTTAAGGAGTCCATGTGTTGGACTCTACAAACATCACTGCTCCCAACAAACCCAGTGAACAGGTTTTTCATAGTTATTTTTTAATTTTTTTTGTATTTCCATCCATAATTCTTTTGCACAGTTTTCCACTTGTGTTCTCACTCTGTAAATTGTTTGTTGGTGTTTCTTAAATGAAATTCTTATATTTTTTTATTTACTGTACAGACTCTTATTGTTATTAACATTCTTATGTTAATCTACTTTGCTGCTGTTACACATATATTTCCTTAATGAGGGACAGTAAATTATGTTTCTTTTTTATTCTATTCCAAATGGTCACGTAATGACCTATTGAATTCTGATTCACCTTATTGAATTCATCCCTCAATTGACGTCATTTGTGTTATTAGCCCAGTTCTGCAATAACGTCATTATCAGTGTTATATGTTCGTTTCCATGTTGCTAGATTTATCCTGTTTCTATTTAAGGATGGTCTGCTCTAACCCTGCTTTAATAAGATTAGCTTCCACAAGAGCCACAGCTTGGCATTAATCCTCAGTTGCTTGATGTCTTGGTCAGGACAGTCCTCTTACCTCGTACGTCTTTGGCATCATGACAGTGTCAGCTTTTACTCACGCATAATTTGGAGATGCAATAGAAGACATAGTAGTTGCAATACACAAACTCAAACTAACTTTAAACCCCTAAAAATGCTATTTAGTGGTGCACAGAGTTGAACCACAAACCCTCTAATGCCAAACCCTTTCAGGAAAGATGCAAACACTTATGTCAAGCTTTAATGGCTTCCTGATCAGATGTTGCTAAATCTAAAAACCCTTTCTTTGTCCCTATCGTAAAACTCTGTGGGACATCTCAACTGACAGGTTGCAATTTCTATCCTTCCCACTATAATTTCTTATGTGTAAACAAACCATTTGTCTCCATAACTTGAAGTATTACATATCACAAGCAGTAGTGCTGGGAATATTTTCACTGGGCGTATTGCTGCATCTTAAGGTGTATTTGGTGTTTAAACAATTAATCTAGGCAGTTATAATCTTTTATAGAGGGGGTCTCAAGTATTCCTAACAATTGGCTATTCTCAAGTGGCTGTTGTCCCCAACCCCATGAGCACCTGGCATCCACCCCATAAACCAAGAGTGGTCAAAGGAGGCGTGTAAGAATCAATGCAGGGTTCGGCATTAAATTTCCTGTGACAGAAAGCTTCTTTTCATACGCAAAGAAAATCAGGTATGAATCAACAAAAGTTGCCATCCATTTATCATCAACCAGTATGAATGCTTTTTGGTGATTGAGACGAGAAAAACTACTAAATAAACCCCAGCCCAGGAATCAGAAAGCAAGCAAACCTCCACCACCCCTCAAAAAAAGAAAAAACTATGAATTTAAATTCTGAAAAAAGTCAAATATGTTTGACTTTCTCCTTTTCTCATTGGCAATAAGACCTTAACTTCATTACAAGTTGTCTTTCACCTAATTGAAGGTAACGAAGAGTTCAGCCTCAGATGAGAATGTAAGGTGATTAAATAATTATTGTTTTAAAGCGCCCTGGCTAAGAGATGTGTTTAATGGTGGCTTCTGTCCTGACAGGTTATTACACACAGGCTTAATCTGCTTCTCTGTCTAATTTGAGCCTTGAGGAAATAAACGCCTACCTAAAGCTACCCGGTAAACCCAGCCGACATCCGTTGATGTCATAGGTGCATCACAAGTGGCCGAGATGTATGGAGGACTACGGGGGTCATTGGAAAAGCAATACAGCATTTTGACGATGAGTGCTTAATTGTGAATTAAAAATATAGATTGCTAGATATAATTTCAAATTCAACAATTAATCCATACAAAAAAAAGACAAATTTGAAATGGATTTTGTAATTACACATTTTAAATTGAAATACTAAAGAGGAATTGCAAATTGTATTTATTTGATTATTAAATACGGTGATTTGAAAATGTTTTTCAAATCCTATTTCAAAATGGAGAATTAAATAACACAATTAATAAATGAGATTGTAAATATCTTTCCTTTTCATACATTTAAAAAAGTTGTTCCCTTTTCTACATCCGTTTTCTCTTTCCAGCTCTCATTTTCAAATCCTTTTTGCAATTGCATTTCCTAAATGGTTTACCCTCTCCTTTTAGCATTCGAGTGACCCTCCTGGTCCCTGAGCACACTGAAAACTAAGTTCAACCAATCACAGCTGCTCCTCGAATGTAACCAGCTCTCTCATTGGTTAGACAGCCATATTTGGGTGGACCTTGCCGAGCTGCACAGCTCCTGTCTCTCATTGTGCACATAACCTCTGAGCCACTTTACTCAATATCACTCATTGCTTCACTCTGTATTACTGTCGCTGAATACTAACTTGATCATATTTGTGTATTTACGAGTACTTAAACTTACTTAAAAATTATAACCTCTTTTGACTATGACATTTTGGTTAATAAACAAAGCAGTGTTGGTAACTTACCTCTGACAGCAATACATTTAGCATGTATTTGATCCTGTCTAAAGACACCATGCTCATGACTTCTGTTGATTTATTTTTTAAGCTGTCCAGCATGTCTGACAGCCAGGTAAGTCATGATCCGGTCAAGCTGTTTGTCAAGATGGTTTGTCAAGATGATTGGAACCCCTTTTCTTTGAAATTGAAATGTGGCATCTCATCACCTGATAGAATGGCCTGTTAGAAACAAGGACAGCAACAACTCTCTTTTAACAGGAAGAAACCTCCACCCAAACCCTGTCTGATTTTGAGTGTGCATCTTCCATGACTGAGTGAAAATTTAAGAGACATCGCATACACACAACAAAAACAGCAGAACTTATACAGGATAACTTTCTTTGTTAGAAACAACTAATAACTAACTGAAAAAAAGATCAGAGCGCTAGGGCTGAGGCAGTGCAACAAAATGAGCATGGTAAGATGGAGGAGAGTTGAGAAAATTAGAGGAATTGAACAAAGCAGCAATAAAAAAGTTCTTCAATGAAGAAATTGTTTTTTAGAAGGTCCAGTGGACATCACACACATGTCAGATCAGGGTAGGAATAGGCGAGAAGAACCAGGGTCTGAAATTATGAAACATGTTAGTGGAAAGTACATTTGAATAATGTGATGTCTTAAATAGTACAGTAAATGTGGAAAAAGCTTTTTTCTAATGAACTACTTTATGTAACACAGGCATCAATAAAGTCAATAGAAAAGGTCAGAGCGCTTGGGCTGAGCCACTACAACAAATTGAGCATGGCAAGATGGAGGAGAGGTGAGAAAATTGGAGGAATTGAACAAAGCAGCAATAAAAAACTTATTGTGTATATAATGTTGTATTTTGCAATATTCAAATATATAATAACTGAATCTATTTTTTGCTGTGAAAAAGAGGAGCTTCTTATGCAAATAAGAGCAGAAATGGAGAGACGTGCAAATCTCTAAAGTTCCCTGGAACGAGGTTCACTAAAAACTTTTCAAAGTTTGAGGCTGGATATTTCTTCTTGTTTTTAGTTAAGACTTTTTTGTAGTCAAGACCCCTTACCCACACGCAAACACGAAACACATTAGAGCCTACTTTTCCTGTATTTGTTTTCAAGATGCATGAAAACTGTTGAAATCTGCCTTAATTGAAGTTTCACAAATCAAGATTTATTTCACAAATCCCATTGATGGTTTTAATTGTTCTGCTATAAGCATAGAATAATCTAGTCCAGGCTTGAAATGTTTGAGTTATGTAATTTTTAAACTAGAGCAGTTTAAAGTTTGCATTGATTGGACGAAAGAGAGCTGTCTGTGACTGGCTGGTGGAAAAACTGTTCTGAGCAAAGAGAGAGCCGTGTGCGAGCAAACAGTTGAGCGAGCAAAAACAGAACCACGCTCGAGACAGAGCTGTTCATCACCTAGATATTTGCTCTCAGATCAGTCTCACTGAGCGCTCAAGTTGGTGGCACAAATATTACGCTATATAAACGAATTTAAACAATACTATGCTTCATTAAGTAGTTAAAAAATCTGGAAAAGTGCCAGAATCATCTCACACCAGATCAATGTAAGTCTTTTATATGACTTATGCTCTGATCCTATGTTCTTTTTTTTTTTCTCCATTGATAGCCCCCTAGCTCTTTTATGTTGTTCTCATGTCCTCCACGAGATTCTCCTTCTCAATAAAGTTTATAAAAAATATAATCTATGGCGTAATATATATATATATATATATATATATATATATATATACATATATATATATACACCCTGCACTTTCACTCAGCTGTTTTCCATTCTCATCTCATTGGCTACTTCTGGTTACTTTGTCACTTCTCCCAGTATTGAAGCAAGTTTGTTTCATTCCTCACTGGCTCCTTCTGTGATGGTACCCATTCTCCCTGACGTCCTGTTGCCCTGTGAGCTTTTCTGTAAGTGTCTTCATTATCTAATTAAACTAGATGTTATAATAATCCTGAATTCATATCATATACAGTTTAATCCTGTCTTAAACCTACCAAACTGTATTCTGCACTGCTGCTTTAAATCCCCAGAATTTGGAAACAAAAATTACATGGAAGCATTTTTTTGAAGAGGACCATGAATGACTGGAAAGACCAGATTTTGTGTTTTGGATATATTGTAAAACTGCAGCATCATCCATCACAACTACCAACAACAATTGCCACACCATACCTGTACATCGAACATGATTTATAAATGTTCTTATGGTGTATTCTGGTTGTGTTCACATTTTCCAATTTCGGACCGCAATCCTGAATTCTGTATACAAATACGCTACTGCGCATATGAAGTGCAATAAAAACTGTGGATATAAAATGATTTATTAGGACTTGTATAACATATTTTTATTGTATTAATCCAGTCTTGTGTAGTACTCTTACCTCCATAGTTATGTTCTTTTAGTGCTTTGCCATAAAAATATGAGATAAATATATTGTTACTAGCTTCTTTTGCTAGTAGTAGTTGGCACTAAAGCAAATTGTCTCCATGTTTTTTTGACCTGCAGCTAGAATGTTGTCAAGCCAGCTGTGGCACTATTTCCAGATCCAAGATGAAACTGAGACTCCGGAGTTCTTTTCGGCAAAGTGAAGGGTAGGTGTTAAAGATCAGGGGAGACGGACTTCGATTTGTTTAATTAAAATGATTTGATAGATTATGGGTGTCGCCTTCTGATGTGTGTCAACTCTCCAAAACGCTTCAAAGCTTTTTCTAAAGCAAGAGAAAAAGGTAATAAGCAAAAAATACTAAACATTTAGCAGTTGGTTATAGGGACAGTCGTAGTGAAGTACTTCATGATTTCTGCTGTTGTGGTTTTGAAGTTCATTGGTTCTTAGCCTTTTTCTTGTGTGCTTCAAAAACAAACAAAAAAACCTTTTTTAGCATCATGCATTAGAAACTTCTAATCTTTTTAACATGTTTTTTATTAATTCAAAATGCACCTCTGAATATTTACTTTGAGACAATGTGGTAAGGAGGTGCATAAATATATTTTATTGAAATTTATTTTTGTATTCAGATGTGTTCAGCTTTCACAGAAAGATGTCTTTGAAAGAATCGAACAACAAACCTTTGCAACATATTGTTTCAACATCATACAGCAGAAAATGAACACTCCAAATCCATAAAGTATAATTCCTCAATTGTTATTAGAGATTGGACTTCTCTATCATTTTATTTGAGACAAAGATTAAAAGGAAGCCAACTTGATGTTTCATTCAAACTAAGTATTTAAGTTTTAAACCACTGATTTTTTTTATATATTGTTGTCATTCAGCTAATAACAGCCTCCAACTGTATTTTACATCACATTGAAGTATGCTGTTATGTTATTTGCCTTTTTTCATTGATTAATCAGGACAGCATTCCCTTCTGGGGTATCTGACAAATGCCTTTTTTGTTTTGTCACGGTTTGGTATAAACAAATAGGTAATACAATTTTCTTTTTTTACTCACTTTTCTTCCACCATCTGCTTCTGGTATTCCTCAAACTCCTCCCTGGATATGCCTTTGGACTCAGCTGTTTCGTTGCCATCTGCTCCAGCTTCGCTGCCACCCTCGCCACCTCCATCAGACAAACTCTTGAACTTACTGCCCAACATTTGATTAACGAAAAATGCCATTGCTTTTTCAAAAATATCGGTATGACTTGTGAAGAGGAAACAAGATTTGACAAATGTATTTCTTAATATTTTCAAACTAACAGATTATCTAACAGTTGCTTAGTATACAAAGATCTCAATTTGAAACCTTGCCTATTGTTGGCCACGATGATACGTATCAATAACTTGTGGCTGGAGTAAAACCGCGAAAGAGCTTAACACATAATTGACAGGCTTCAGACAATGAAGAGTATTTACCTTGTCAACTAGATGCAGCCGGGTAAGACTTCTTTATGTTAGTTGTGTGTTTTCTTGCCTAAATTGACACGTCTTATACATGTTGCAATGGATTATTTACAAACAGATCAAAGAGTGAATGTTAATCAGTTATTCCACTGTACTTTTTTTTTTTTTTACAATTCTGTTTCAGTATTGCTGTTTTTTTTCTTGGTAAAGTCAATAAAGAATCATGCTGGGGGAAAAAGCTTGAAACTGGAAGGCATGTTTGCCATTTAAAGGGATGGCTCAAGATGTTTGAAGCACATATTCAGTTAAAATTTCATAAGCATTTATTGCAACATTCTCTTCATTTAGTATAAATCCTGATTAGCTGGTCATAAAGGCTAAAGCTAACGACTACTCAGAGGGGCCAAAACCAAAGCAAACCTCTGACATCTAAAAACAACTCCAGTCTCATCAACATCATCACTGTTTATGTAATTGTTATTTTGAGAACAGCTGTGTGTTTTGCATTGGGAAATTATTTAAATAGATGCCAATAATTAATGACAAAGGGAATGGACGTATGAGGTATGCACCACCAATGATCTTCCTGTGTGAAACAAAGCATGTAAAGCTTTTCTGGTCAGTGAAACTGTCTAATATCAGCCAAGGCAAGGCAATGCAAGGCAAAATTGTCTTGCACACTTTCAGCAACAATGCAATTCAATGTGCTTAACAGGATTAGTTGAAAAATAAAAGTAGAAAACACCACATCGACAATACAAAGAATTTAAAAACAAACTACTGTTCTGACATTTCAGCTATTATTACCCAATCAAAAGCAGCTCCAAACAGATGGTTTTTTTGCTTTGATTTAAAGAAACTCAGTGTTTCAGTAGCTTTGTAAGTCGTCTTGAAGTTTGTTCCACATAAGATATGAGTTAAACCGTCTAAAAAAAAATAAATGAAATAGCCTTCATCTTAGCTATTATATTTACTTTAGTAACTGAACACAGGAGGTAGTTAGATGCTTAAAGTCTTCCTGATCGTCTCTAGCCTCCACAGTGCATCCATGCATTGTTCCACTAAGAGTATATTAGGGACGCTGTAGTCTTAGCACTTCACTGACCTGAAACCTCTGCACCTAACACAGAACTAATAAGGCTCAGGATGTTAACCATGTATGACTTAGGATCACCTAATTACAGGGGATTTGTTGTAGATATTCTGTCCTGTGGAATCAATCCAAACTTTCAAGACAATTAACACAATGAATAACATCATTTTTACATGTCCCAATAAATTTGATTTTATTGTATAAAACCATCAACCTTAAAAATATATTCTTCCACGTATGCGCGCATACTGTGTTAAGCTTGTCTTGAGTCATTTTCCGATGAGAAAAAGATACTTTTTATTTCCAACCTACCCATGTTTGCATGTCTAAAGAAGTTCTTAAAAACCACTTTTACAGGCAGGAACTTAACCTACATGTGGTGACTGCTTTTCACTATCGTTATTTACACTAACGTACCTCTTTTCTGTGAACTCTGATCTGTGTATTTGTTCATTGATTAGAACATATCTCATGTGGGTGGTTACCAGAGCAAACATGCCTCACAGTCCATCAGCAGCATTTAAATTGCCAGAAAAGCTATGAAATGTGCTTGTTTTTCAAGGTCTCAACAGTTCTGATTGAATGTGTATTTATCTGAACAAATGAAATCAAAAGACAAAAGAAAGAAGTATAATCTGAACTGTGAATAAATAAATTCAGTGTGTCTGTATGAGTGTATTTATTGTGTTTCACAAATTGTAAGTTCAAGGGGTATTGATAGTTTTGCAAGATGTTCTATTCCCTGATCCATTCTCTAAAATAAAATATAAACAACTGGAGTACTCTCTTTTCACATGGATCAAATATAAAAAAGGGAGCTTCAAATGTAGCACTTGCACCATTTATATGTAATTTTTTAAGAATTTAGATTTATGCATGCTTATAGAGCCTCATATGGTAATTAATTCAGTGATAGTACAAGGTTTGAATATTAGTTGTTAGTTGCTGAGCTTGGTGACAGACTGAGGAGGTAATTTAACTGTTGAAATCAGGTGCGTTAGAGCAAGTATGCATCTAAAACATGCAAAACACTGATCACCAAAGACTCCAATTGTCCACTTACTTATAGTGGCAGCAATTTGTAATAGTTTTGCCAATGTGTGAAGGTAGAAAATAGCATTCACCATTCAGCTTGTGAGACGTATATTAACAAAGGTTTTTTGTGTTTTATTCCAAAGAAAAACATAAATTGACTTAAAGTTTAGTGTGATCCTGCTGGAAAGTGATCCTCCACCCCAGTCTTAAGTCTTCTGCAGCTAACAAAAGGTTTTATTAAAATAAAATCCAGTATTCCAGCTTTAGCTTTCTTCCCATCAGCTTTGACAAATTTCTCTGTCCGGGTTGAAAAAAAAACATCCAAAAAGAATGATGCTGCCGCCATGTTTCACTATGGGAATGGTGTGGGGAGGATGATGTGCAGTAGTCTTTGCATGTAAGCTAAGAAGTTTATCCAGTGCACCTTCTTCCACATGTTTGCTGTTCTTCAATCTTACATTTTCCCCACAGACCACCAGAAACTGGTCATTAGTATTTCTGGAAAAGGGTGGTGGAGGGGATGAGATAGATAATGGTTTGTAACCGACAGAATGAAAAATAAATCCATATTATTTAAACTACATTGTGTAAGAACTTCTCCCATCTAGTGGTGAAAAAAACAACTGAATGTTACGTTCTAGCCCCACCCCCCCATTCTGAGCGCGTTTTAACTCCTCCGGTGGCCGTTTCATGCCAAGGTTAACATGGCTTCCAGTACTACGACTTCGTCCAGTGTTCCTTCCAGTGATGAGGTTACTTTAGAAAACTACATTGCATTTAGTTATATAGTCAGACGTCTGCCGCGTCGCGTGTAGACAATCTCCCTCTGGCATTCGTCTCGGTGCAACTGAGTGTAGCCAAAGCGCAAAAGGCGGAGCTAGAATTTCCAGGAATGTCCCTCGTTGGCGAATGTATTTCAAAGATGGAGGCTCAACATGGATTCAGCCATTCGCGCGACTCACGTGTATGTATTCTGAATAGCAGATTCTACACTTACAAGAATACTTTCATTAGTAGGTGGAAGTAATTACACATGAATGAGCACATATTTTTGAAAGAACAAAAGGGTTAATTAACTCAAAAAAATACACAATGTAGCTTTAAAAATAACATCCATATCAGCTCTCAAACTTTTTTTCTGCTCCTTGTTGGTTAACAAACTAATACACTAGAATGCTTTTCAAAATGAAACTTTTTACATGGAGAAGAAAATGTAAAAACCTTAAAAAGAAATCCCTGCAGCTCAACACAAAACAACACATGGATTTCCTGAACCTGGTTGAAAGTAACAGGCTTTTTGGTTGTAGTAATAAAAATTCAATGATAGATTCAGTCTTGCTATTCCTACAATAAGACCAGATTTCTAACCTGAATAGTGTTCCTGTCAACACATTCTCCCACTTGAGCACTCCCTGCCTGGCCTATCATTTTAGGTAGACACCCATGTCTTCATAGATCAGCAGCTGCAATAAATTTTCCATGAACAATTCAACAGAGCTCTGTGAGATGTTCAAAGCTTAGGATATTTTTTAATAACTTAAAACTGCTTTAAACTTAACCACAACTTTCTCCCTGACCTGTCTACTGTGTTCCTTAGTCTTCATGATGCTGTTTGTTCACTAATGTTCTCTAACAAACCTTTACAGAACTCCAGGATTTGTACTGAGACACACAGGTGGACCCTATTCACTAATTAAGTGACACCTAAAGGCAATTGGAAGTGCTTTGTATCAGTGTAAACAAATACAAATGCACACTTTCTAGATTTTTATTTGCAAAATATTTTCAAAACCATGCATCATTTTCCTCCCACTTGACAGTTATGTGGTACTTTGTGTCATATAAAATCTAAATTTTTGAAAGGCACGGTATGAAGATTTTCTATGAATTAAAGAAGCCAAACTGAACTCTTTAGATGGCACAAAGATTAAGAATCCTGGTAAAATGTGTCTGGTTTTTAGCCAGAACTCTGATCATGGCTTTTACCAACTTAGTTTAATCTCTCACTCATCATCTTGGCAGAAGGCACGATTTGTTCTCAAGCTATAACAGAAAGAACTGAGAAAACTGTTTATCTTTCATTAATATATTAAATACCCAAATCCAGCTGAATTTGTCTGGCTCTGTTCTCTGATTTTACCTTATTACTACCACGAAGCAGATAAAACAGTTTTTTATTAGGCTTCTGAACTTCAGCTTGCAAGACCGTGCATGAAACAGCTTTTAAAAAAAACTTTAAAAAAAAAATCTTGTTTTATCTAAACAGAACGTTTGTGTAACTTTAGCTGTTCCTCATCAGTTAGTTGTCTTTTCTCCATTCTTCAACAGTTGTGCATGTTTATGGTGTTTCCAAGTTCTGGGAACATGTCTGAAGTGGACTCTATTGAGATCGAAGTACCTGAAGAAAAGAAAAGAAATCAAAGATGTTCTAAGCCTTTAGGGGAAGTAGTTTTGATTAGGCATCAATCAATCAATATTATATATCATGATCAATATTTTGATTTTTCTCAAGAGGAATGTTTTCGTCATTCTCACAATGGCTGCTGATGCGGTAGGTAAGAAGTCTTCAGTTTTTCGAGGTCTATTTTTATGGAACTTTTTCCTCTTGCATTTCTTCTATATAAATGGTCCTTATAGAAACCCTTACCTATTGATTTATGTCTGTGTTCCAGAGGGATTGAACTGGGCTTTGCTCTGCGACACATTAACATGTCAACAAGGGGAATAAAATATTAAACATTTCCTGGAAAGCTGCTGCTGAGAATGCTGCAAATGATGGTGCTCCAAGATCTACTGTACATGGTGAAAAACTTGGCTACAGAGGCATTGATAGGAAAATTATCTAACTCTTTTCTACTTACTTGGGTAGTACTTTGTTTGCCATAGGTTTCATATAGCTTCACAAAATCAGTAACAGTCTATCACAATTAACCGTTTCTTTTAACTTTAGGCATGTTAAATGTTGAGAGGTGGAAAATCAGCCTTTGGACCTTCATCTATTACTTTGTAACTACTGTTTGTTGCATTTCCCCGGAAGTTCTTGTCCAGCCAGGGAAAGCATCCTTGCATGCTCCAGGGCCCTCTGCTGGTAATAAAAGGGGCACTGCAGAGTGTGGATGCGTTCCTGTATCGGACTAGGTCTGTGTACTGTAAAAGAAGACCAGTATTTTTTTTTATTTTTATATATGTATGTAACCCAACACAAGTGACATGGGACTTTATTTTGTTTTTATTGTGTGCTGTGGTTTTAGTGTGTTTTTATATTGGGTTTGTCTTTGTAGTGCATTTTAACTTTATTTATAGTTTTATGCCAGTCACATGACTTTTACCCCAATCCCTGACGCAACAATCAGTGCACCTGTGCCCACTAATTAACAGCTGCTGTTCTGGAATTGAGCTCTGCAGAGCTGCGGCGTTTTCTTTTTATTCAGTTCAAGACGAGGACTACGGGGGTCTGACCAGGAGTCGCATTTGCGTCTGGGGGAACTGGAAACAAAAAGAGAAAAGACGCACGGGACAGGAGCTAGATGGAAAAAGGAAAAAGAGAATACGCACGGAGCAGGAGAGCTGCGGCACACCCCACGAAGTGGAAGAGCAGGACGATCCACGCATCGGGGACCACGAGCACGCTGAAACCGCAAGTGTTGCAAGGCGACCTATACACAGGGACAGAGGAAGACTGTGTCTCAGCGTGGAGAGGACGGGAGACAGACCGGAGGGAGCAGGCCTGAGGGAAGGAGTGTGTGACACTGGAAACATGGAGAGGCAGAGGATAACTCTGCCTTGTGTGTAAGTATTGTAACGACCCTCCACCATTGTAGCCTAAGGCCTTATAGTCTCGGCCCCGTGCTGGTGTATGTTTTGCATTCCAGGTGACCTGGTGCGTGGGACTAGAGAAATCTTCTACCCTGGACCAGGAGGGAGCAGGAGAGCTGCTTGTATATTTTACCGTGGGTGGTGCCCTTTTAGTATTCCAGTTGTTTCCTTTTTTTGCCCACCTGGTTTTTAATGGACTTTTAGGGTAAAATTTTATTTCTGGGCATTTTTACTCCATTGTGATTGTCCTTGTAATAAATTCTAGATTAATCTGCCAATCTCTGTCGTCCTTGGTAACCAGTATGCTCTCACCCAGATACTTTCTCCCCTTTTACAATAGTTATTTTCTTAGTTAAAATTCATTCAAGTTCAAACACCTCCATAGCCACCCTCTTACATTTTGTGGCGTTGTTGACAGGATCTGGGACTCGAGCACACTTGTTTTCCAAGGAAGTAGCCATGATGATGCCGGTGGATCCTGGTGCCCCCTGGGTCCCCAAGTTTAAAGGGCCAGGGGACGAGTTAAAGCTTGGGGACTGGAAAGAGCAAATGGAAGGGTTGTTGGGGGCTCATGAGCTAACTGAGCCTAGAAAGGTTGCTATTGTTTTGGGAGCGTTAGCCGGTGAAGCTAAGCGTCAAATCAGTGTCCTAGAGGATGATGAAAAAGACACGGCTCGTAAAATCTTTAGGCATCTTGACTCTCTCTATGGTGACCAAACCCCGACATCTGTTGTTTGTGGAGCTGCGAGAGGAGGTGTTGTTGTTGGACTCTGAATATGGCAGCTCCGCATCAGAGGTAACGTGCTCAATCGTCAATAATTAAGCTAGTTTTTCGAGGGAACCGCATTCTGACTGGAAGGAGACTCTCAAACGTGACATAATGGTGGAAGTAAAGACCGAGATGAAGGGATTGGCGCAGGAACTGATAAAGGAGCTCAAACCTCACCTGTCGCCGGTTGCAGCCACCGCAGAATCGCCAGTAACATCCCGGAGCTACTATCGATCAGCCCCACGCAACCAACGGGATGAACGAGGTAGGCCCATTTGTCGACTGTGCAATAGAGCTGGACACATAGCCAGATACTGTCAGATGGCAGCGGCTTCAGGGCCAGCTTTAAACTAGCTGTCCCTGCCGCTGAGGTCTGTTCGGCGGGGGTGGCTCATCCAACAGCACAGACAAGGGCCACAGAGACATTCATAGGCCAATGCCCAACAATAAAAATCACTGCTGAAGGAGTTGAATTGGAAGGGCTGCTTGATACAGGATCACAAGTAACTCTAATGGCCAATAGTGTGTTCAATTAACATTTTACCCAGGCTAAGCCTGGAAGGACACTTGAACTGTTTAAATTGAGGGCAGCTAATGGTCTGGATATCCCGTATATTGGCTATGCCATCCTCGACTTGGCAGTCGAAGGGATACAGATTTCTGAACGTGGAGTAATGATTGTAAAAGATGAGGATTGTATGCATCCCTTTATTGTTGGAATGAATGTTGTGATGGCTTGTTGGGATGCATTTTTTAAACGGCCCGGAAAGTCTGCCCCTCCTCCACAGAAATTTGGAAAACCCTGGAGAGATGCCTTTGCCACCTGTCGTCGCGTTGAAGCCACTGTCGCTGAAGACGGGTTCCTAGGGCACGTGCGGCTGTCTGGTGGGCGGCCCTTCACTGTTCCTCCAAACAGTGAGCTGCTTTTGTGGGGTAAAACCCAGATGGGTCCTAACGGCACCGACTATTGTGCCCTGGTCGAGGCACTGCCAGGCGCTGGTGAAGTGGGTGTGGCCAGAACCATCGGAGTGGTGAGAAACGGCAGAATCCCAATACGTGTCTGTAACCCACATTCTTACAGCTGGACAATAGGCTGCTACCAGAAACTTGGACGCCTTTACCAAATGGATTCCTCTGATGTGCACGGTCCTGACGACATGAGCCTGTCTCTGGAGGAAGAGGGAGTGGTTGACGTGGCCCTGGTCCACGCCACACCTGACCCTGGACAACATGATCTCCCAGAGGAGATGAGAAACCTGTCTAACCGAACTGACTTGTCGGAGCAGCAGCGGGAAGCGCTTGATGCGCTTCTGCAAAAATGGTTCGCAAAGCACGATGAGGACTTCGGCCGGACCAACACAGTACAACATCGCATCCACACTGGTGATGCCGCCCCCACCAGAGAGAGATATAGACCGCTTCCACCCTCTCTCTACAAAGAGGTGAAGTCCCTGTTGGCAGGTATGTTGAAGGGAGTCATCAAAGAGAGCTGTAGTCCCTGGGCAGCACCCATAGTTTTGGTGCGGAAGAAAGATGGGAGTTTACGGTTTTGTGTTGACTACAGAAAGCTAAATGCAGTAACACACAAGGGCGCATTCCCACTGCCAAGGATAGAGGAGACTCTTACCAGTTTGAGCTGAGCAGAGTGGTTTACCACCCTTGACCTTGCCAGTGGCTACTGGCAGGTTGAGCTGTACCCACAGGATAAAGAAAAGACAGCTTTTACTACTCCATTAGGATTGTTTGAATTTGAGCGCATGCCATTTGGCCTTTGTAATGCTCCCGCAACGTTCCAGAGACTTATGCAACAATGTCTAAGTGGCCAAATTGCGGAATCCTTGCTTGTCTATTTGGATGACATAATTATCTACTTACCTGACTTTTCCTCTCACCTGCAGCACCTAGATGAGGTCTTCAACCGGTTGTGGCGACATGGACTAAAGCTCCGTTCTGACAAATGTAAGCTGCTGCAGTCTGAGGTCAAGTTTCTTGGACATGTAGTTGATCATCGCGGTGTAAGACCTGACCCTGAAAACGTTAACTCTGTCCTAGACTGGCCTGTACCATCCACGATTAAGCAAGTAAGAGCATTTTTGGGGCTAGCAGGCTATTACAGGAGGTTTGTGTCTGGCTTTGCTAAAATCGCACGCCCCCTGAATTCTCTGTTAGCTGGAGTTCCTGCGGACAAAAGGTCTCAAGCGCACAAAGTGCAATGGACCCCTGAATGCCAAGCTTCGTTTGACACACTAAAGACTGAATTGACGAAGGCCCCTATCTTGGCCTGTGCTAATTTTGACCAGCCATTTGTGGTGAATACTGATGCTAGTTAAGATGGACTCGGAGCTGTGCTTGCCCAGGTGCAATAAGTGCGGGAGCGTGTGATCGCTTATGCAAGCAGGAGCTTACACCCCACTGAGCGGAATGATAATTACAGCTCGTTCAAGTTGGAACTGTTGGCACTTAAGTGGGCTATTTCAGAAAAGTTTAAGGGCTATTTGACAGGAGCGCATTTCACTGTGTTTACTGACAATAACCCTCTAGCTCACCTACAGACCGTAAGGCTTGGAGCATGCAAACAGTGCTGGGTCGCCCAACTAGCCTCCATCAATTACAACATCAAGTATCGGCCAGGTAAAAGCAATGTAAACGCTGACGTCCTCTCCAGGTTTCTAATCCCTACAGCCCAGTTAAGTAACCCAGACCCGGAGGCTTCAACATTTGCTGCAGCTGTGGAGCTGGTGCCAGAGGAAGCTGAGTGGGAAGAGGCCCAGACAGCAGATGCAAACATTCGATGTGTGAGGAGTTATGTGGAAAAGAAGGAAATGCCAGAAAAGCCAGAACGCCAGGTCCTGACCAGCGAAGCACAGCGGCTGTTACAGCAATGGAAAAAGCTTCAGGTAAAGAGTAACATATTGTGCCGTAAAGTAATTGATCAAAAGACCCATGAAGTACACTATCAGACTGTTTGTCCGAGCTCCAGGTGCGAAGAAGTCTGGAGAAAAGTCCACAAAGCTGGTGCCCATGCTGGTGTTGACAAAACCCTCGCCAGCCTCCGACGGCACTTCTATTGGCCTAATATGGAGGGGGAGGTGCATCGTTTCCACCTGAGTTGTGTTGCCTGTAGCCTGCAAAAAAGTAGGGTTGAGCCTAAAGCCCCTCTTAACCCCATTCCAGTTTCCTACCCTCTTGAGGTCATCGCCTTGGGACTATTTGTCCCTAGGTCGTCCCACTGATACTTACCAAAACATCCTGGTTGCCACAGATAAGTTCACACGTTTCGCTTGGGCGATACCTACCCGCGATCAAACTGCTCAAACCCCCGTTAATGTGATCTGGTCTAAGATCATTCAAAATTTTGGCTGCCCGGCCCGGTTTCATTCGGACCAGGGAGCCAATTTTGAGTCATCCTTAATGAAAGAACTTTGCGACACCTATGGTATCACTAAGAGTCGGACTACACCTTATCACCCAGCCGGCAATGGCAGTGCTGAACGTTTTAATCAGACCTTGCTCAAAATGTTGCGCACGTTAGAGGAAGAGAAGCAGAATCGCTGGCCGCAATATTTACCTGAGCTCGTGCATGCTTACAACAATACTGTACACTCCGCCACTGGTTATGCTCCGTCCTTTCTAATGTTTGGTTGTTCCTTGCGTTTCCCTGTTGATGTAGACCTAGTTGTTAGCCCCCAACAACTCAGTCACAATGTAAATGAGTGGGTCCAGGACCACCAACACAAAATGTCTGTAGCGTATTGCACGAGAGAAAACTGGTAATTTAGCATCCCAGCAAAAGGAACAGTACGACAGGTCGGCAAATACCTTGACCTTCTTACCCGGTGAGAGGGTACTGGTACGCTTTAGAAATAAGTGAGGCAGAGGTAAACTGGCACCTTGGTGGTCCCCAGACCCTTACATTGTTGTAGGGCAATTGGGAGACACAGGACTGGTGTACAGAGTCCGCCCTGAGCGAGATGGTCGCTAGCAAACTTTGCACAGAAACTCTAGAAAATTATGTACTTTACCCCCAGCTGTAGTCCCAGAGGCTGCTGAGGAACTGCCTCAGGTCCAAGGACCTGTTCTACCTGTTTTTTATGGACTTTTACCTTTAAGACCAGCCCAGGCCGAGCTGGACGTTGTGGACAGTGCCCCTAGAAGGTCAACTCGTTCTACCCTTGGACAACCACCGGCACGGTATAGAAACTGAACTGTTCTATGTTGCAGGGACTGACAACCTCAGAATGTGGGGGGATGTAACCCAACACAAGTGACATGGCATTTTATTGTGTTTTTATTGTGTGCTGTGGTTTTAGTGTGTTTTTTATATTGGGTTTGTCTTTGTAGTGCATTTTAACTTTATTTATAGTTTTATGCTAGTCACATGACTTTTACCCCAATCCCTGACGCAACAATCAGTGCACCTGTGCCCACCAATTAACAGCTGCTGTTCTGGAATTGAGCTCTGCAGAGCTGCGACGTTTTCTTTTTATTCAGTTCAAGACGAGGACTACGGGGGTCTGACTAGGAGTCGCATTTGCGTCTGGGGGAACTGGAAACAAAAAGTGAAAAGACGCACGGGACAGGAGCTAGACGGAAAAAGGAAAAAGAGAATACGCACGGAGCAGGAGAGCTGCGGCACACCCCACGAAGTGGAAGAGCAGGACGATCCACGCATCGGGGACCACGAGCATGCTGAAACCGCAAGTGTTGCGAGGCGACCTATACACAGGGACAGAGGAAGACTGTGTCTCAGCGTGCAGAGGACGGGAGACAGACCGGAGGGAGCGAGCCTGAGGGAAGGAGTGTGTGACGCCGGAAACACGCAGAGGATAACTCTGCCTTGTGTGTAAGTATTGTAACGACCCACCACCATTGTAGCCTAAGGCCTTATAGTCTCGGCCCCGTGCTGGTGTATGTTTTGCATTCCAGGTGACCTGGTGCGTGGGACTAGAGAAGTCTTCTACCCTGGACCAGGAGGGAGCAGGAGAGCTGCTTGTATATTTTACCGTGGGTGGTGCCCTTTTAGTATTCCAGTTTTATCCTTTTTTTGCCCACCTGGTTTTTAATGGACTTTTAGGGTAACATTTTATTTCTGGGCATTTTTACTCCATTGTGATTGTCCTTGTAATAAATTCTAGATTAATCTGCCAATCTCTGTCGTTCTTGGTAACCAGTGTGCTCTCACCCAGATACTTACTCCCCTTTTACAATATTTATTTTCTTAGTTAAAAGTCATTCAAGTTCAAACACCTCCATAGCCACCCTCTTACATGTATATTTTCTAAATTTCCTTTTTTTTTTTTTTTTTTACAGAGACAGGATCTGCTCAAATCTGATGTAGGACACACTGGAAATGAACATAGAACATTAAAAAAACACAAAAATTCTAAGAAACTTTAACTGGCATGCAAAAATCAAAATATCTATGATGCAACATAACATAATTTAAGATGAAACAATATTTGCTGAATTTCTTAATAGTTACATTAGAATAAAAAAAATAATTACATAATTCAATTACAAATTCAGTTGCTCGAAACTGTACACACCCCTGTTAAAATATCTTGTTTGTGCTGTAAAAGAAATAAACAGTTATACATTATTTTAAAAACCTTTTCTACAAATAATGTGCCATTTATTTTTTGCAATCCAATGGGAAATCAGGCAAATTCATCAGCAGTGGAAAATGTGCAACAACCTGGTTGCATAAGATTTCACACCCTTTATAAACAAAACTTTAAACCTAAACCAGTTTGAGTATTTCTCTTTGGCTCTATCTGCTGTTAAACATTAGTCATTGCATCTCCTGCATCTTTATTATGCCTCAATTTATAACAGGTATTCATTCACCGTTGAGAACCATCAGTTACAAGGAAAATGAATGTATTGGCTGCCTTGCAGATGCCAGCCAAGAAGCATTGCACCTAGGTATTTCAGCTTCCCATGCTGCAATTTCTTTTGAATACAGGTGAAACTCCAAACATTTTGAATATCGTGCAAAAGTTTCTTTATTTCAGTAATTCAACTTAAAATGTGAAACCAATTTATGATAGACTCATTACATGCAAAGCGAGACATTTCAAGCCTTTTTTATTTGTTATAATTTTAATGAGCATGGCTTACAGCTTATGAAAACTTAAAAATCTAAATCTCAGAAAATTAGAATATTACATGAAATCAATAAAACAAGGATTTTTAGACCTCTGAAAAGTATAGTCATGGATATGAACGTGTGTGTGTGTGTGTGTGTGTGTATATATATATATATATATATATATATATATATACTCAGCAAAAAAGAAACGACCTCTGACTTTCAACTGTTTATACTTTTAAGTTAACTTAATGTGTGTAAATATTTGTATGAACACTAAAAGAGTCAACACCATAAGACATAAACTAAAAATGTTTCAGACATGTGACTAACAGAAATAGAATGTGTCCTTGAATGAATGGAGACTCAAAATCAAAGGTACCAGTCAGTATCTGGTGTGGCCACCAGCTGCTTAAAGTACTGCAGTGCATCTCCTCATGGACTGGACCAGATTTGTCAGTTCTTGCTGTGAGATGTTACCCCACTCTTCCACCAAGACACTTGCAAGTTCCTGGACATTTCTGGGGGAATGGCCCTGGCCCTCACCCTCAATGGGATTGAGATCCGGGCTCTTCGCTGGCCATGGCAGAACACTGACATTGCTGTCATGCAGAAACTCACGCACAGAACGAGCAGTATGGCTGGTGGCATTGTCCTGCTGGAGGATCATGTCCGGATGAGCATGCATAAAGGGTACCACATGAGGGAGGAGGATGTCTTCCCTGTACCGCAATGTATTGATTGAGATTGCCTGCAATGACACAAGCTCAGTCCGATGGTGATGTGATATACCGCCCCAGACCATGACGGACCCCCCACCTCCAAATCGATCCCTCTCCAGGGTACAGGCCTCGGTGTAACGCTCATTCCTTCGATAAACACAAATCCGTCCATCACCCCTGGTGAGACAAAACCGTGACTCATCAGTGAAAAGCACTTTTTGCCACTCCTGTCTAGTCCAGCGAAGGTGGGTTTGTGCCCATAGGCGGTGATGTTGCTGGTGATGTCTGGTAAGGACCTGCCTTACAACAGGCCTACAAGCCCTCAGTCCAGCCTCTCTCACCCTATTGCGGACAGTCTGAGCACTGATGGTGGGATTGTGTGTTCCTGGTGTGACTCGGGCAGTTGTTGTGGCCATCCTGTTCCTGTCACGCAAGTGTGATATTCGGTTGTACCCATCCTGTGCCACATCAGCAGTCCTCATGCCTCCCTGCAGCATGCCTAATGCACGTTCACGCAGATGAGCAGGGACCCTGGGCATCCTTCTTTGGGTGTTTTTCACAGTCGGTAGACAAGTCTCTTTAGTGTCCTGCGTTTTTAGAACTGTGACCTTAAATTCCTACTTTCTGTAAGCTGATAAGGTCTTAACGACCATTCCACAGGTGCATGTTAATTAATTGATTATGGTTAATTGAACATGCATGGAAAACATTGTTTAAACCCTTTACAATGAAGATCTGTAAAGTTATTTGGATTTTTACAACATTATTGTTGAAATGCACAGTCCTGAAAAAGGGACATTTCTTTTTTTGCTGAGTTTATACATATCCCTGACCTCCCTGTTACAATAAGAAATGTAATTATGTATTTCCACATTTATTTATTTACTATTTTATTTTCTTTCCACGTGTATTTATTTATTTTCAATTGTATTTACCCATTTATTTATTTCCACATTTATTTATTACTATATTTATTTATTTAGTTATCTAGTTAATCACAAATGTATTTTCAGTTTTATATATTCATTTCTATATTTATTTATTTACAAATGTATTTATATCTCTATTTACAAATATATATTTTTAAAATTATTTACACATTTATGTAGTTATTTATTTACACATTTATTTATTTATTTATTTACGAATGTTTTTCCTCATTTTTTTTCCACGTTTATTTATTTATTGTCAATTTTGGCAGGGACAATCCTCCATACACCCTGACCTATATTTTCCCCATTTATGTGCCCAGACACAAGATCAGTGTAAATGAAACGGTTCAGTCCTACTTTGCGTTGCGGGAGGTCCAGTCCACAAAGTAAGGAGCAAAGTAGTTGGGCAAACGGGAGAAAAAAAACCTGTGCAACGGTTCTTCGGATCCACGGTTCGAGTTGCAAGCTGGAAGGCTGTGGATAGACGTCATAGATGGCCGGGGCCCATCTTAAAGAACTGTCTTGGAACAGTTCTTCTGTCACCTGGGAACTGGATGTCTCACAATAAAGGAATGTTCCATTCTATTCTATTCTCGGAAAAAACGTTTTTAGAAATAGTCATAAAACATAAAGATTAAACAGCTACATCACTCATTTATCACCTTAATCATAAAAAGATTAGCCTGTGTTTGTAGAAGAGTACTCAAATGTAGACAGGCACCAGGTACAGAGAACTTTTCCAAGTTGGTACAATTCTGACCCTTGTAATAGTACGTCTTGTTCTGTGAAATATGAACAAAAGAAATTGACTTTCAACCTGTAACCTTTAAATAAGATCTGTTGCCAAGTCTTTACAACGTGATAAAAGCCAAAGAATGCAAGTTTTTTTTCCTATCAGAAAGGTTTTTTAGTTTTTAGTCTGGACTGTGAATATAAATGTTTTATTTCTAACAACTGTGCTGCAACAACTATGACTGTTCTCCTAAAACATAAATCTCTCACTCGTTACCACAGTGGGAGGTACTATTTGTTCTCGGGCTGTAACAGTAAATTTTGGCCAAGCCTGTTTTCTTTTTTTTCTCTATACTGGACACAAGTCAAGCTGAATTTCTGTGTCTCTGCTCTTTGTTTTTGCCATCCTGTCCCCAACCAGACAAAGCTTTATTTTATCGAGGATTTCTAAACTTCAGCTGGTAAGACGGTTCAGCATTTCTAGAGGGATTTCTACATTAAAACATTTTTTAATATTTAATTTTAAAACTCTACTCACTGTGTTTTAGCTTTTGAATAGTGATCTATTAATTCAAGCACAATGCAAAACTGTTAATCATTTATTTTCTCCATGTTTTTGCTATCGTGCAGATATAAATGCTTCCAAGCTCTGAAAACATGCCTGAGTTAGAGTCGGTTGAAGTATTTGAAACTGATGAAAACCAGAAAAACCAAAGATGTTCTCAGCCTTTAGGTGAAGTTGGTTTTATCAGGAATGGATTTAATATTTGGATTTTTCTCAAGAGGAATGCCTTCGTCATTCTCACAATGGCTGCTGTTGCAGTAGGTAAGAAATATTCGTTTTTTCTAGGATATCATTATATTTAGCTTTTTCTGTTGTATTTGCTCCTTTTTAAACGTTTTCTTTGATAGAAAACTTTACCTAATTTATGTCTGTTTCTAAGGGATTGGGCTAGGCTTTGGTCTTCGATACATTACCATGTCTGAGAGAGACATAAAATATTTAACTTTTCCTGGAGAGTTGCTGCTGAGAATCCTGCAGATGATGGTGCTTCCACTTATCGTTTCAAGTGTGATAGCAGGTCAGATATATGTTTTTGCTCTTGGATTGGCTACAGCAAATGGTTTGATTAATAAAGCCACATTTTAATACCTTTTGTAATATAGTGCTTTAGCAAGTCAGCTGATAAAACACTTAACAAATCAACTCAATAACTTCTCCCCTTGTGGGTGTAAAGGTTACCAAACTTTAACTATGATGATATAAAATCAAGTTTAGTTCAGTCAGTTTTACAGATTTACAATTAAAATACAGATACAATTCAGGAAGAATATCTGTTACATACTCCAAAAAAAATTGAGAATGGGGTGGGGGTTCATTTTCCTGCAGGACAATGGCCCTAAATACATAAGTAAAGCTACAGTGGTATCTTTTAGCATAATCAATGGTTGGAATGGCCTAGTCAAAGCCTACACCTAAATCCAATTAATTAATCTGTGGCAATATTTAAAAAGTGAGATTCACAGATGTTCTCTGTCCAGTCTAACTGAACTTGCGGTTTTCCAAATATACTCCAAATTTGCAAAGACGGTGCAGAAGGCAGCTGTAATCACAGCAAAAGTTGATCCATACAACATTTCTGTATGTACAATTTTTTATGTAATAGAATGTGAAAATGTTCAAAAGGTTTGAATACTTTAACAAGGCACTGTAATAAATTGTGTAAGATAGTTACATGTTTCAAATACATACAGATGTTCACATATCTGCAAACGGCACAGTACAACACTTCAACTTTGCCTTATTCATCATTTAGAATTTTAATAGATGATAAATGAAGAGGATTCACTTCACTCATAATTGTTTCATAGTCATTTATTATAGAGATTATGTATCATTTATGCCATGTAAACTCAGTAAAATATATTTCACGCATTCAAATAAATTCTGTCAAGTGGGCCAGTGACCAATGCTTGATAGTGTAGTGTTAGGGTGAACCTATTTTTTCCCCATAGGACAAAATTGTTTTGAAGAGCTATTTTCCGTTTGTTAAATTACATAATTTGTATTTTTTAATATTTTCTCTGGTCATCTTTGTCTGAAATTTAAATCAGATTATCTGAAGAATCCAAGTGTGACAGAAAATTGCTTGCCCACATTTCGCAACCACTTTTCTCCTTTAAATTTCAGGTATGTCAAATTTTGACAGAAATTTTTTTGGAAAAATTGGGCTCCGGACCTTCATCTATTACTTGGTAACCACACTTATTGCTGCTTTCACTGGCATTTCCCTGGCGGTTCTCATCCAGCCAGGGAAATCATCCAAGCATGACTCTGAGTACCCTGCTGGTAAAACAGAGGCTGTGCATAGTGTGGATGCTTTCCTGGATCTCATTAGGTCTGTAAAAAAGACACTTCATAATGCATTGATATTACTGTATATTTTATATAAAGAATGGTCCTATCATTTTGTATTTTACAGAAACCTGTTCCCCTCAAATCTGGTGGAAGCTTGCTTCAGAAAAGTAAGACAATGAAGCTTGTGCTGATGTTTTTTTACACTTAAGCTCTTTTTAACTACTAATATTGTGCTGCTAAACTCTTTATTTAGTATTTAACAGTTTATCCCAGCAGTAATTCTTCAACAAATCCTGTCGGAGTCACTAATATGTCCACGAACTGTGAGTCTTTTTTTTGTGTTTTTTTTTTTACATATCTGGGATTAACATTTTTAAATGCCATACCATACATTTTACTGCTGTTGTTCTTTTCATGTAGCACCAATAGCAGGAACCTCAGAGGGCATCAATGTTGTGGGTCTGTTGGTGTTCTCCATCGCCTTTGGCCTCACCCTGAGCAGCCTGGGGACAGAGGGAAAACCTCTGAGGGATTTCTTCATCTGCATAAATAAAGCCATTATGCTTCTTGTTAATTTAGCTGTCTGGTAAGAAGGGAAGGATTTTGATAAAACTTTTGTACTGTCAGTACCTATTTTAGTATTTAATTTTTAATATTAAAGTTTTACCCATAGAAGGGATTTTGAATGGTCTCCCATGCTTTTCAGTAATTGTTTTTTCTGTATTTTCCTAATGAGCTTAAATTGTTTCTGACAGCTCCATTTTCTTTGCAGCTGTTTTGTGCTTAGCCTGTATGAGTAGGGTTATTTGGTGGATCTGTCTTTGAAAGATCGTAAGATTTCTCTGTGGCTCCATGTACTGTTTGGAAAAGTCATTGGATCTTCATTTTTTCCACCTCTCTTTATAACAGGTATTCACCAGTGGGGATCATCTTCCTGCTGGCTGGGCAGGTTGTTAAAATGAAAAACACAGCAGATATAGGTCGTGATGTTGCTATGTACACTCTCACTGTAATCACTGGGTTGATCATCCATGGCTGCTTCACGCTGCCGCTCATCTATTTTATAGTCACAAGAAAGAATCCTTTGAGGTTTTATGGAGGCATCCTCCAGGCTCTCAGCACGGCCTTTGGGACTTCATCCAGGTTAATAATAAACACTGCAAACAATGAAAAGTGAAAGACTTTCAATGCATAATTTTATATCTTATATGCTTTTAACAGTTCTGCAACCCTGCCTATTACTCTCCAGTGTATGGAGGAAAATCTCAAGATGGACAAACAGGTGACGCGCTTCATGCTCCCTATAGGTGCTACAATGAACATGGATGGTGCAGCCCTCTATGAGGCAGTGGCAGCTTTATTTATTGCCCAGGTCAATGACATGGACTTCAACCTTGGAAAAATTATTGTCCTCAGGTACTTTAAAGGGAATTTGTTTACAGTCATTGCCTTGCGAAAGCATTTATACATCAAAAGAAAGTAGTATATTGTATAATATAGCAGTGAAAAAAATAGATGTGTGGTTTGCAATTGCTAATTTTAATTGGATTTCTTGTTTTAACAATGGCTTCGTTATTACCACCGTTCTAAAAAGTCAGTCATATAAAGTGCTGAAGGCAAATAGATTCACTGGGTTTTATTTCAGGGTATCAGAGTAAATGTGACTAATACTAATGAATTAGTATAATAGTATAATAATTGGGCTGCACAGTGGTAGCACTGTTGCCTTGCAACAAGAAGGTCACGGGTTCAAATCTGCATGGAGTTTGCATGTTCTCTCTGTGCATGCATGGGTTCTCCGGCTTCCTCCGACAGTCCAAAAACATGACTTTAAGGTGAATTGGTTTCTCTAAATTGCCCTTAGGTATGAGTGTGTGTTTGCATGGTTGTTTGTCCTGTGTGTCTCTGTGTTGCCCTGCGATGGACTGGCAACCTGTCCAGGGTGTACCCTGTCTCTTGCCCCATGACAGCTGGAGATAGGCACCAGCCCCCCCCCAACCCTGCATAGGAATGACGGGTACAAAAAATGGATGGACGGATGGACTAATGCTTGTCCGATTTTCTCTTATGCATCATTGTTATTATTCACTTTACTGTTATGTGTTGATCTTTCACAATTGAAGCAATTTAAAATTTTAACAGGGTGATTTTATACAGGTTATTCATTTAAACAATACAGTTTAAAAATAAGTAAAAAAAGTTTTCACCATTAAGGTACATTTTGTGAAGACAATGTTTCTTTTCCAGTATCCGTTTATTGAATTAGCCTGACTTAAAGAAAACTTAAGTCCTGTGTGATTTAAAGTGTGTTTGACTTATTCAAGATAATCCTTGCACTGCAAAACATTCCTCTTATTTTGTTCAGTTTGGTTGTCACGGCAGCAAGCACTGGTGCAGCTGGTATCCCACAGGCTGGCATGGTATCCATGATGATTGTATTGGGCTCAACAGGACTGCCCACTGAAGATATATCACTGCTCCTCATGGTTGATTGGATTTTGTAAGTACATCAGCTTGTATAATTTTAATACAGTGGTTTATAATGTAACCAATTAAAAGTAGAAGATGAAATGAAAACAATTAAATAGTAACTTCTAAAAAAATTTCAAATAAAAATAAACGCATCTTTCCAATTAAATACAAAGAAAAGATACTAAACACAAGAAAATCTGAGGCTATGAACTGCATGTAGAATAATTTCTAATCTCAGATCTTACTGTCTTTGTATTGATAGGGATCGCATAAGAACTGCCACCAATGTACTTGGTGACTGCATTGGTGTCGGCGTAGTGCAGCATCTGTCCAGACAAGAACTACAGGCGTCCAGTCCTGCAGCAACAAACCTGGTGTTGGAAGAATATCTAAGCTCCAGCATCAAAATAGAATAAATGCTTGTGATGACAAGCCTGAAAATAAATAAACCTTTTTTTAGACTTTGGTCCAGGAATGAGGAGTTTGTCTTGTAATCGGAGGGTTGCTGGTTCAAGCAACCCTCCTCAAGTCATTGAGAAGGCTTCAATCAAACTTCAATCATTTCAACTGACTTCATCAGAGCTCACTCAATGATTCCTTCAAATGAAAGCACTCCTTGCATTAACCCTATAGAAGAATTAAATCATCTTACAAAGGTTTTTCTCTGCCAAACTGGATCCAAGGATAAACCAATATAAGTGCGTACTTTTTTTTGCAATTATTTTTGGTTTGGTTTGTTCTGATTTTAGTTTGCATACTGTCCTGTAAAATCCGTCAGAACCATCTTCAAATTGTTCAATGTGAGACATGGTGATTAAACGTAAACAGAAACTTTGTCCATAGTATGTGATAAACTTACCTTGCTCAACTCATATCTGTATCATCTCTGATACCAAAGGCCATGTGTAATTAGGTTGTTCATAGTAATGTTAATCTATTTATACAAAAGGACAACATTTAGTTCCATTTGGGGCTTGTTCCAAAGTCAAACTGCATCCGACGCAGTAAGTGTACTAATTTCTAAGTTTTAAAAAGATAAAGAAATAACTGAACTTGTTTCAAATTCGTTCCTAGGCCAGTCAATTAAAAAAGCTGATCTATGATGTCATGATCATGTGTGTCATGAGGTGTAAATAAAAATATATATTGCAAAGCGCTTACAGGCAGTGAAATAGTAATCTCTAACACTGAATCCTATAGTGGTTTGTTGTGACGTTTATTCAGTCCACATCTTTGATGTTTCAAGTTGAAGAATAGTTGATGTCTTCAAGAATTTGCTGAATGCTGACACATTTTGTTTTGTTTAGGTGATATTGTCACCATCATGTGGACAGTTTTCAGCGCGTATAAATGTAATGTCCATTATGAATTTGGCACCATCTAGTGGGTAGTTTTCAGTATAGCAACAAATGTAAAAATGTTAGGCCGGTAGTTACTGACAGAGCAACATTTATGCACTTTATTGCCTTTAAAGCACAATTGAAGATATGAAAAAATTATAGGAGACGTTGGTGCGTCCACGATATTGTGTATGTCAAAGCTGTCCTGGAAACCAAGTTTTTAACACTAAAATATACTTGAACTGATGTTTAATTTACCACGGAAATTATACCAAAAACGAAATTTATTTAGTCTGGGTTATAATAAATAACTATTTAGTTCAGCAACTTGTTTTATCAGAAAGATAGATAGATAGATAGATAGATAGATAGATAGATAGATAGATAGATAGATAGATAGATAGATAGATAGTCATAATACTAATAATAACAATCACAAAACAATTCATTGTTTAAAAAAATGAAGCGGCTAACCTCATGCAAAATGTGACATGAATCCAAAACAGACTGGGATTTGAGTTTAGCACCCCTAGTGGATAGGTGCAACAAGACATAAAAACTGTCAGCTGATCTAGCTTCATTCGACACTTGTTCCTGTGTTTTCGTGGTCCACTGTGATTGGTCCAGACACTCCATCCTGCCGTCCAATCAGAGGCAGCCATCTGTTCGCCGTAGCCACTCTAAAATATTCCCTTCTCTTCCTTCTTCCACAATCTGCTTGCTGTTTAGCCCGGAGGTGCCTCTGTGATTAGCGGGACGAGCAGCTGAAAGGAGAAAATGAAGCTTTTAGGTTTAGTTTTGGTAATATTTGCAGTATACTGCGTTCACGCTAAGGTTTATTTTCGGGAGGAGTTTCTGGACGGTGGTAAGTGTGACACTGGACCATTTTATTTTAAATTTGCGACACAGTTGTGACATCTATCATTCGAAGTTACAGGCTAACATTTTTAGTTGTGTGTTTTTGTGATAAAAGCTAACTTTTGTCAGCTAAATAGGTTTTTAGCTCGCAAATAAAACTTTCAAACTTGAGCTTTTGGGGGTTTTATTGTCGACCACATGTTCTGAAACTAAATAGTTATAATTACCGTACAATATGTTAGAGTCAAGGATCAGGGCTTGGATTTTGATGTATTTCTAGAAAGTCCTAACCTTCAGAATGATTCTTCTTCGGACAGATGAATGGAGAAGTCGCTGGGTGAATTCCAAGCACAAGTCTGACTATGGGGAGTGGAAGCTGACTGCTGGAAACTTCTATGGAGATGCTGAGAAAGACAAGGGTAAAATATTACATTATCTAGCCCAAGCAGATGTTCATTAGTTAACACTGCAACACATAAGGGCTTAGGTTAATGACATATGTTTCAGGGTTGATAATCTGACAGGTCCTTGTATAGTTTTGAAACAAAGCGAAAGAGAAACTCCTCTATAATTTATATCCTTATTTTGCTATGTTTTTTTTAAATTTATGTTTGCCTTATCGTACCTTTTTTTTTTTTTTTTTTTAAATGTTACCTTTCCAATAGAGTTGCTTGTGAAAACAAACAAGTGTAAAATAACCTTCCAAAGGACACAATGCTCATGTGTTTTTGGGTGAAATTTTAGATTAAAAAAAAAACTTCTGGGGTAAGTGGTCCATCTCAACTTGCATTGAGACAAATTACAGACAAATGCAATAACTTTCATTTATTTTTATTGCCATAAAAAGTTCAATGATATGCCTTTTTAGGGTTAGATTAAAAGACTTGATTTATTTATAAAAATCAATTTATTTAGTCTAAGGGTTATATTTGCTACTGTAGGAGAGTGGCAGTTTTCCATTTAGATTATTTACATGTTAATGATACTGAGGGTGTATTTCCTTTACATTATGAATGGTAATCCTGGAAGCTACACACAAATATGCAACGGTAAATAAAAGGCACTTTTTAAGAGGGTCTGTGCAGCAGGTTGCTTAATCAACAGTAAAGGAGTTAAGCACTTTTTAACTGTAATTAATATGAATCTGTTAAGTTTGCTTTGATTAACGTGTTTTTCTTTTCCTTCAGGTCTGCAGACGAGCCAAGATGCTCGTTTCTACGCCGTCTCTGCTCGCTTCGACCCCTTCAGCAACGAGGGGAAGCCTTTGGTCATTCAGTTTACGGTCAAGCATGAGCAGAAGATCGACTGCGGTGGTGGCTATGTGAAGGTCTTCCCCTCTGACTTGGAACAGACCGAAATGCACGGAGAATCCTCATATTACATCATGTTTGGTAAGAAAAATGTTTGTAATGATAAATACCATTGTTTGTTCATTCTCTAAAACTAAAATCAGATTCAAATTTTAACTACTACTGTACTTTTTTTTTTTTATGTGAAAGGTCTGAGTAGCTTAAAAAGTAAAGAGAATATTTCAGCTGTATTTGTAAAATAAAAAAATTGTGGTATTAAACAGTAATGGTAGTTTACATTAAAAAGAGCTGGTAAAAATATATAATAGGAATACTTTAGCCATAAAATAAATGTATCAGTTGATCTAACAAAAATGGTAGAAATAATCAAAATGTTTGTTTAAAAATAAATAAATTGAAGTGTACATATAAATAGAATAGAAACAGAAGAAATAAATGATGCTGGTTATGTAATCTATGAATTTCTGGTAATAAGTGGTCTTCATGTTCATGTCCTCTAGGTCCTGACATCTGTGGCTACAGCACCAAGAAAGTCCATGTCATCTTTAATTACAAGGGCAAGAACCACCTGATCAAAAAAGAGATTAAGTGCAAGGTAAGGTTTTGTTTCTGAAGATTTACATTCAGTGCTGCACTAGAAGCTAAACCCAACTGTTTCCTTACAGGACGATGAGCTGACCCATCTGTATACGCTGATCCTGAACCCAGATCAGACCTACGAGGTGAAGATCGACAATGAGAAGGTAGAGTCTGGTAGTCTGGAGGAAGACTGGGACTTCCTGCCCCCTAAGAAAATTAAGGATCCTGAGGCAAAGAAACCCGAGGACTGGGATGACCGCCCTAAGATTGACGATGAAGATGACACAAAACCCGAGGTGAATAGGCCTAATGCTATAACTTTACTGCCATCTCACATTTTTTTTAAGTGCAGTATTTTACGTTCTTACTTGAAACTTTAATTGTATTGTTGTTGTTTTTTAGGACTGGGATAAACCAGAAAATATTCCTGATCCCGATGCTAAGAAGCCTGAAGACTGGGATGAAGATATGGATGGAGAATGGGAGCCACCTATGATCCCCAACCCAGAGTACAAAGTAGGCCACAGTCACATGTAGTTGATCAGATGGAGATGCACCAATCAATGGGCTAGAGGTCAAACGGGGCCTATATTTCCTTGATAGGCTCTGATTACCCGTTGCATACCAAATTAGTGGGGGTGGTTGTTTTTGTTTATAGAACGTCAATATTTATGGGCCTATAAAGGCATGCAAGCTTTAAATTAGGATAATTTTGTAATTGTTAAAAATTCTGGAAATGTTAACTGTCAGGTCAGACCTTAAGAAACCAAAATTCTATATTAGCCAGGTGAAGCCTGATTAGTGAACCTCTATAATCAGATGTGGTGCTGACGTCCTGTTTCATGCCTTTGTTCTGTATCACAGGGAGAGTGGAAACCCAAACAGATCGACAACCCCAACTACAAGGGAGCATGGGTGCATCCTGAAATTGACAATCCTGAATACAGTCCTGATTCGACCATCTACAAGTTTGACAAGATTGGTGTTATTGGCCTTGATCTTTGGCAGGTGAGGAGAGGATTATCTTAGCGCAATGTTATTACAGAAACAAAGCAGAATACAGTGTAACATTTGGGACTGCCTCTTAGGTGAAATCCGGTACGATCTTTGACAACTTTGTGATCACCGATGATGTGAAGGAAGCAGAAGACATCGGCAAGGAGACATGGGGCGTGACAAAGGTATAGTGGTAGGGTTGTTGTTTTTAACTCTTGTATAAAACAGGAACATGTGAGGGAGAGCAGCCCCTTCTACTCAACTCAAAAATAGTTAATTGTAAATTAAATGAAAGTCAGCCTTAATAGACATTCAAGTACTCTTCACAGCTGAAAAATTAGCCTCCTAATTTGATCCTTTTTAAAAATAGAAATAATGACAATACAGTAATTAAAAATAAGTTACAAAATCCTTGAATAAGTAGCATTATCTATATTGCATTAGAAAATAAAAATATAGATGTAGTAATCCAACAAAGTATAATTGTCATCATAAAAACAAAACCAGAGTTCTAATTAAAAACACTAATGGGAGGAGCACTTTTTATGCAAATAGTTAAGTATATGTAATGAGCCAAAAATAGAAAAATAAACTAGTCAAAATGTTTGGGGAGAAAAAAAAAAACTTAAATAACAAACCATTAAAATTAAGAATGGGAGTTATAGACAGAAAATTGACATACATAATAGTGAAAAGATGTTAAAAATAAATATAAGAAAAAACAAACATAAAGGAGATTTAAATAGAAAAAAATTATAATGGTAGTAATAAAATGTTACAAATGAATAAATACAACGCTTATAATAGAAATTAGGAAAAAGAACAAATTACACTTAATGACCTTTGAGCCATCAATAGGCGCTGTTTGTGATTGTTGCAACCTTTTTCACAGGAACCAGAGAAGAAAATGAAGCAAGAGCAGGATGAGGTAAAACGAAAAGAGGAAGAGGAGAAGAACAAGGAACAAGCCACCGAGGGTGATGATGATGATGAAGAAGATGGGGAGGAAGAAGAGACAGAGGAGGAAGAAGAGACAGAGGAGATGCTTACAGAAAATGAAGATGACGAGTCAAAGCCCAAAGATGAGCTTTGAGGTGTAGCTGAAAGAGGTTTATCAAAAATTTTAACCCCTCCCCCCCCTTCCACAGAAACTGTCCTGCCATTCCCAGGGGTTTTGTGGCTGCTGTGCATCCTTTTCTCTGGGATCGGGACATGACCCAATGTTGGGGTTTGAAGTAGAAAAAATGGGATGGGGGGGGGGGGGGCGGTGTGTGAATGGGTGTCGAGGGACTTGGTGTCTTTTTTTTTTTTTTTTCTTTGTCATGTTTCCCTTGAACTGCTGAGTTGATTCTGTGGTTTCTGACGAACAAACTCCATTCCTCATTTTGTTAGCGACAAATTCGGTTGGCACTGCCATCTGCTGTTTTTCTTGATTTTCTTGATCGAGCCATCTCAGTTTCTGACAGGGTTCTCAGGTGATGGTTCTAAACTTCACCAACAACTGTGTTGACATGAAACAAATCGCATTCAGACCTAATCTATTTTTAATTTTTTTTAATGTAGGAAAATAAATAATTTATTTTTGGTTGTTTCTATGGCACTGACTGTAACCTTTTCACTCTTCGTTCTTAAAAGCTGAATGAAATTATAAAACAAGTACCGTGTGTACATTTTTATTTCTCCGCGAGGGTTTTTTTTTTGTTTTTTTTTTATTCAACATGTTTCCATGGGATGTTCAGTTTAATCCTGAAAGTCTGGACAAACAGATGCTAACGTGCCAGTGCTGCTCACACAGGGGTAACGCAAACACAAAGGTTTTACTGGACAGAATGTGATTGATGCCAAAGGTTTTATTAAAAGACTAATGCTTTTCCTGTCTCCATATTTATTTATGCTGCATAAGCACACATCTTTCTGAAATGGAAATTAAGTTTCTAATTGGGCAAATGTAATAATCATTCACATAAATTAATTTTAATAATTTGTTCAGACGAAACCTATTTGTTTTTTTTCCCTGTAAACTTGCAAACTGTTTAGCTTTGGACAATCCACAAACTATATGGTGTACCATCCTGTGAAGATATGTCTAACACAAAGCTGTAGTACATGAAACCCTGCAAACTGATTCAGGATGCATCAACTCACAGGAGCTTTAGGTACTACGGTATATTAAAGGTTAAAAAAGCAAATGGCACATTTGCTTTCCTTGAACCTTTTTACATTTTGTATTCTTGAAACGGCACATTTAATGTAGACTTTTTTTGTGAAAGGTCAAAACCAAATCCAGCATTTATAAATTTTTCATGTTTTCTTACCCGTATAACAGTTATTCGGCTTTTCTGCATCAGCACTGTGTAGAACCAGCTTTCTACATCTAGAGGGTGATATGTCTTTACCATTTTCTTTGCAAAATTGCCTAGGCTGATTAAAATTGGATGGAGAGCAGCAATGTTTAAAGTCTTGCCACAGATTCTCAATTCAATTTAAGTCTGAACTTTGATTAGGCCACTCTAACACATGAATATACTGTACTTTGATCTAAACTGTTCCACTGCAGCTTTGGCTTTGTTGAAAGGTCTTATTTCTTAAATGTAGCTTCATCCATCTCCCAATCAGCTCTGACCATTTCTGCCTCATCTACTGAATAAAAGATGATGCTGCCACTACCATGTTTCACATAGAGATTGATTGTTACGGTCTTGGTAGGTTTCAGTTGTGCCACACTCTGCAGTTTTTTTTGTGTTCTTTGGCTGTCATGCTGTTTGTCCATTAATGTCCACAATCCTGAATATTAAATAAAAATGAATTATGGAGAATGGTTTGTTTCAACTTTGTCTAAAAGGAGAAAAAACAAATTTCTTGAAATTGTTTTTTCCATTCACTTACACACACTATATAGATATACACACACAGTTGTGGCCAAAAGTTTTGAGAATTACACAAATATTTTTCACAAAGTTTGCTGCAAAACCTCTTTTAGATCTTTGTTTCAGTTGTTTCTGTGATGTACTGAAATATAATTACAAGCACTTTATACGTTTCAAAGGCTTTTATTGACAATTACATGACATTTATGCAAAGAGTCAGTATTTGCAGTGTTGGCCCTTCTTTTTCAGGACCTCTGCAATTCGACTGGGCATGCTCTCAATCAACTCCTGGGCCAAATCCTGACTGATAGCAACCCATTCTTTCATAATCACATCTTGGAGTTTGTCAGAATTTGTGGGTTTTTGTCTGTCCACCCGCCTCTTGAGGACTGACCGCAAGTTCTCAATTGGATTAAGATCTAGGGAGTTTCCAGGCCATGGACCCAATATTTCAACGTTTTGGTCCCCGAGACACTTAGTTATCACTTTTGCCTTATGGCAGGGTGCTCCGTCGTGCTGTAAAATGCATCGTTTTTCACCAAACTGTTGTTGGATTGTTGGAAGAAGTTGCTGTTGGAGGGTGTTTTGGTACCATTCTTTATTCATGGCTGTGTTTTTGGGCAAAATTGTAAGTGAGCCTACTCCCTTGGATGAGAAGCAACCCCACACATGAATGGTCTCAGGATGCTTTACTGTTGGCATGACACAGGACTGATGGTAGCGCTCACCTTTTCTTCTCTGGACAAGCCTTTTTCCAGATGCCCCAAACCATCGGAAAGAGGCTTCATTGGAGAATATGACTTTGCCCCAGTCATCAACAGTCCATTCACCATACTTTCTGCAGAAGATCAGTCTGTCCCTGATGTTTTTTATGGAGAGAAGTGGCTTCTTGCTGCCCTTCTTGACACCAGGCCATCTTCCAAAAGTCTTTGCCTCACTGTGCGTGCAGATGGGCTCACACCTGCCTGCTGCCATTCCTGAGCAAGCTCTGCACTGGTGGCACTCTGATCCCGCAGCTGAATCCTCTTTAGGAGACGATCCTGGCGCTTGCTGGACTTTCTTGGACGCCCTGAAGCCTTCTTAACAAGAATTGAACCTCTTTCCTTGAAGTTCTTGATAATCCTATAAATTGTTGATTTAGGTGCAATTTTAGTAGCCACAATATCCTTGCCTGTGAAGCCTTTTTAATGCAACGCAATGATGGCTGCACGCGTTTCTTTGCAGGTCACCATGGTTAACAATGGAATAACAATGATTTGAAGTATCACCCTCCTTTAAACATGTCAAGTGTTGTATTCTACTTTTTTGGGGCTATTTTTTATTATGCAGTACATATGTTTTAACTATATCTTTAGTAAGCTTTAGAAGTAAATAGGCCTGTTTATATTATTCAGGGTAGTAAAACATGACTCTTTACCAGTATTTTATGGGGTTAAGGTTTTAAGTAAATAAACTCTTGGGTAAAGATATGAACTGAAAGCAGGGAGGATCGGTTATAACTCTAGTTCATGGTACGGCTATAAAACCAGGTCAGGAGACCTGGAGAAAATGTATGATCTGTCAAGATGTAGAAGGAGGAGAGAGGAGTCATGTGATATGTTCTTTGTTCTTCTGTAATAAAAATGGTACACCCTTGTAGAGAAGCGAGTCAGATCTTTTCTGGCTCCCATCTGCAGGTGCGTCCTATGTGAAACAGATATCTGTTTGTGTGTGTTGTTTTACTCTCTGTCTCTCAGTTCTGGGTCTTATTTTGAAACAGTTCCCGCCGGGGTTTTGGAGTTCGGCGCCCCCACCTCTCTGAGTAGAAAGTGAGTTGCAGAGCATATTATGGTGGGAAGCCGACAAAAGTCTGCCATTCTAACCCAATCAGCCTGACCTAATGATCTCCAGCCTTGTGCTCGTCAACATTCTCACCTGAGTTAAAAAAAACTTAAGCAGCAACTTCTCCAATTTCCAATATTTATGTAATTCTCTAAACTTTTGGCCACAACTGTCTATATATCTATATCTATATCTATATAGATATATATATGACTATATATATATATATAGTTATATATATAGCTATATATATATGACTATATATATATATATATATATATATATATATATAGTTATATAGTTATATATATATATATATATAGTTATATAGTTATTTATATATATATATATATATATATATATATATATATATATATATATATATATATATATATATATATATATATAGTTATATATATAGTTATATATAGTTAGAGTTATATATAGTGCCCCTGTGTGTAATCTAATGTCAGTACAAATACAGCTGCCCTGTGACGGCCTCAGAGGTTGTCTAAGAGAATGTTGGGAGCAACAACACCATGAAGTCCAAAGAACACACCAGACAGGTCAGGGATAAAGTTATTGAGAAATTTAAAGCAGGCTTAGGCTACAAAAAGATTTCCCAAGCCTTGAACATCCCACGGAGCACAGTTCAAGCGAATAAATCAGAAATGGAAGGAGTATGGCACAACTGTAAACCTACCAAGACAAGGCCGTCCACCTAAACTCACAGGCCGAACAAGGAGAGCGCTGATCAGAAATGCAGCCAAGAGGCCCATGGTGACTCTGGATGAGCTGCAGAGATTTACAGCTCAGGTGGGGGAATCTGTCCATAGGACAACTATTAGTCGTGCACTGCACAAGGTTGGCCTTTATGGAAGAGTGGCAAGAAGAAAGCCATTGTTAAAAGAAAACCATAAGAAGTCCCGTTTGCAGTTTGCCACAAGCCATGTGGGGGACACAGCAAACATGTGGAAGAAGGTGCTCTGGTCAGATGAGACCAAAATGGAACTTTTTGGCCAAAATGGAAAACGCTATGTGTGGCGGAAAACTAACACTGCACATCACTCTGAACACACCATCCCCACTGTCAAATATGGTGGTGGCAGCATCATGCTCTGGGCGTGCTTCTCTTCAGCAGGGACAGGGAAGCCGGTCAGAGTTGATGGGAAGATGGATGGAGCCAAATACAGGGCAATCTTGGAAGAAAACCTTTCGGAGTCTGCAAAAGACTTGAGACTGGGGCGGAGGTTCACCTTCCAGCAGGACAACGACCCTAAACATAAAGCGAGGGCAACAATGGAATGGTTTAAAACAAAACATATCCATGTGTTAGAATGGCCCAGTCAAAGTCCAGATCTAAATATAATCGTGAATCTGTGGCAAGATCTGAAAACTGCTGTTCACAAATGCTGTCCATCTAATCAGAATCAGAATCAGAATCAGAAAGGGTTTTATTGCCAAATGTTGGGTAGGTTTACAACATTAGTAAATTGCTGTGGTACTTTGTGCAAACATCCAAGAACAAACAGACAAACACTTAAATAAAAATATAATATGCTAAACAGATTGTTATATACATGAGTGCAGGTAACGATCTCTGACTGAGCTGGAGCTGTTTTGCAAAGAAGAATGGGCAAGAATTTCAGTCTCTAGATGTGCAAAGCTGGTAGAGACATACCCTAAAAGACTGGCAGCTGTAATTGCAGCAAAAGGTGGTTCTACAAAGTATTGACTCAGGGGGCTGAATAATTGCGCACACCCCACTTTTCAGTTATTTATTTGTAAAAAATGTTTGGAATCATGTATGATTTTCGTTCCACTTCTCACGTAAACACCACTTTGTATTGGTCTTTGACGTGGAATTCCAATAAAATAGATTCACGTTTGTGGCTGTAATGTGACAAAATGTGGAAAAGTTCAAGGGGGCCGAATACTTTTGCAAGCCACTGTATGCTGACATCTGCTGTAGGTATGATAGCTTTACATGACATATAAAGGCATATGTATGTGCAAGTATGAGCAATCCAGGAGCATGTAGTGAATCAGCTTCTCTGACATAGCATCCCATTTCTCAGTCAAATATTTTAACCACTGCCTGAATCAGGTGGCAGTGGATCTTAGCATGGGTAGATGGAGGAGTTGGGCTTTGGTGAGCCTAGAAAAGGTGTCTGCAACCTGAAGCTCCAGATCCAAGTATGGTTCTTCAGCCACTCCATAGGGGTCAAAAACTGTGTTGACATTGCAATGTTTTTAAATATTATATTCAATAGGATAGCTAGTTTTAGTCGTGGCTCTACCTGTGTTGATGCATTATTTGCATTGATTTTCCACAAGTAAATGGTGCCAATGGCACAAGAGATATTTTTGCTTCAGTCTTTTTTAGTATAAATCAACTGAACAGCTTTCCTGTCATCTCATGTTTTTTGATGTTTTATCCTTCACCTCAGCCATGGACTCTTCTGCTTCCACAAGTTTGTCTTCAACCAAGTCAGGAGATGCTGCTACCCCCTTAGCCTCCCCTCCTACTTGTCTGTCTCTAAACATCAGGTGAAGAGGCAGCTGGAGAAACTGAACCAGAACAAGGCTGCAGGTCCAGATGGTGTCAGCCCCAGAGTCCTGAAGGCCTGTGCAGGGCAGCTCTGTAGGATTCTGCAGCACCTCTTCAACTTTAGCCTAACTCAGGAGAAGGTTCCAGTGTTGTGGAAGACATCATGCCTTGTTCCAGTACCAAAGAGAACTCAGCCATCAGTCATCAATTACTATAGACCTGTTGCCCTGACATCCCACATCATGAAGGTCCTGGAGAGACTCCTGTTGGCCCACCTGAATAAGCAAACAAGCTGCAGTTTGCTTATCGCTGTGAAATTGGAGTTGAAGATGCCATCATTCAGGCAGCACTCTGAGGATCATGTTCTTTCATTTCTCCAGTGCATTTAACACAATTCAGCCTGATTTGCTTCGTCAGAAACTCCTGAAGACACAGGTGGAGCCTTCAACAATCTCCTGGATCAACGACTACCTGACAAACAGACCACAGTTTGTGAGACTGAAGGATTGTGTGTCAAACCAGGTGATCAGCAGCACAGGAGCACCACAGGGGACCGTACTCTCACCATTCCTTTGTTACTCTGTACACCTCAGACTTCCAGTACAAATCAGAGACCTGTCATCTGCAGAAATACTCAGATGACTCTGCAATTGTCGGGTGTATCAGAGATGGACTACACGCTGAATACAGAGAGCTGGTGGACTGGTTTGTGACATGGTGTGGAAACAATCGTCTTACCTTAAATGTGAGCAAAACAAAGGAGATGATTGTAGATTTCAGAAGAAACAGGGATAAGTCAAACACTGTTTTCATCATGGGAGAAGAAGTGGAGGTGGTTGAGGAGTATAAATACCTCGGAGTTCACCTTGACAACAGACTGGACTGGAGGCGCAACAGTGAAACCATCTACAAGAAGGGACAGAGCAGACTGTACTTCTTGAGGAAGCTTAGGTCCTTCAAGGTTTGCACCAAGATGCTGCAGATGTTCTACAAGTCTGTTGTCTTCAGCCATTATCTGTTTAGGTAGCAGCATCAGAGCCAGGGATTTAAAAAGGCTAAGCAACTTGATAAAGAAGGCTGTTTCTGTTCTGGGAACAATTGTGGAACATCTGGAGATGATAATGCAAAGAAGGATTCTTCATAAAATAAAAAAATGATGAGCAACCCTGAGCATCCTCTTCACGAGACTATCCTGCGACAACAGAGTGTCTTCAGTTGGAGGCTTCTTCAGTTTCACTGCAACACAGACCGCTACAGGAGATCCTTCCTGCCCACAGCCATCGTGATCTACAACAACTCCTTAAATAATTAATTGTATGAACTACAACAACACTTAATTTCCCTCTGGAATCAATAAAGTATTTTTGAATAGAATTGAATGTGGTTTATTTCTTTCAGTGGGCAACCTTTTTTCCCTAAATAGAAGCTAGATCAGCTGACAATCTTTATGTCTTGTTGCACCTATCCACTAGGGGTGCTAAACTCAAATCCCAGTCTGTTTTGGATTCATTTCATATTTTGCATATGAGGTTAGCCACTTCATTTTTTAAAACAATACATTGTTTTATTATTATTATTATTATTAGTAGTATCTATCTATCTATCTATCTATCTATCTATCTATCTATCTATCTATCTATCTATCTATCTATCTATCTATCTATCTATCTATCTATCTATCTATCTATCTATCTATCTATCAAAACAAACAATGCCAGCCATCCACTGAAATACCCAGGCGGATGACGTCACATTCCCGGAAACACGCTACTCTGCTGAAGCAGCTCGCTCGTGCCCCGTATGGGCGTGTGCGCGGCGCGCGTTCACGGCACTCACCAGGAAATATGGCGGCGCTCATGACTCTCAGTCAGGTAACAACGTCAAACAAGAGAAAGAAAGTCTTAATTTTTTTATGTCCGTCGTTATCAAGTAACAGTGACGTTTGTGTTGTGTGCTCTTTCCACGTCACGATGTCATAAGCCGTATTAAGTATTTGTCAGTTAAACCGAATTAAGCGAGTTTTCGTTCTCCACTGAGTCAACATAGTAAGCTAGGTAGAGCTGTGATGTGTTAATTGAACGTGTTAAGGCTGTTTTCTACTAGAGTTTTGTTTTTGCTTAATTACGTGATAAATCGTTTTGCTTACTTTGTAAGAAGCTACATTTTGAACAACTACTTTGTTTAACTGCGTGTTGACAGTTGACATTTTTATGTGTCATTCTTTTTTGTTCTTGGACAGTTATCAAATGGAAACGCATCATTTGAAAATTATTACAGACAGGTAAAGGTTTCCTTGTCTGTGATTTCCTGTTCTACTCTTTATGGTTACTAAGCTAAATGTTATCTATCAGTAATCTGACATTTGTTGATGTGCTTGTTTTTTTTTTGTTTTTTTTTGCAGCTTGATCCAGGAAATACAGGCAAAATATCAGCAGGCGATGCAGCTCAGTTTCTTAAAAAGTCTGGATTATCAGACAGTACTCTTGGAAAAGTGGGTCTTGAACTGATCTACATCTTTACCCTGAATGTACTCCAGAAATCAAATCTAACCTTTTTTTCTTCATCTTTTTAGATATGGGATTTGGCAGATTCTGATAGAAAAGGCTATTTGGATAAGAGGGTAACTCAGTATTTCTTTTTCACAAAGTTGCTTTGTTGGTAGAATGCTGATGTGTGCAGAAAACACCAGACATGATCTGCCTTGTTCCCCCTTTTGTAGGGTTTCTTCGTTGCTTTGAGACTGGTGGCGTCAGCACAGGGTGGAAATGATATCAGCCTCAACAACCTCAACCAAACTGTAACTGCGCCAAAATTTGTGAGTGTTCAAATGATTTTATCAATAGCTGCTGTAGCAATCGATTTGATGGGGGGAGGATACTTCTGAAGTCTTTTGGGAATAAAATCAGTGGACTTTATTGTCCCTAAAAAGTAATTAGGCATGGGCTGATATGAAATTGTCACCAGACAATGACTGTTTCAGGATGTTTGGAAAAATTGTGAGAAAAATGTATATGATGTAGTTGCTTTTAATAAAACATTATTAGCTGTTTAACATTTATTATAACAAGTATGGTAGTGGTAACTATAACATTTAATTATTCCTGTGTTTATATATTTTTGCTGTTTTGAAATTTATAAAGTATTTTCAGATGTTTAAAGCAGAGCTAGTTTAAAGTGATTGGTGGCTTTTCCATGATTCATCGTGACTTTTGCGACATTGAAGTATTTCAAAATAGCTGAATTTGTCTTTTTACGTTAGAGAGGAAAAAGTGTAGTATCTGGTGCAAAGCAGCAGGTGCTGGAGGGCTAGCACTCTGTTAGTCTATGCTCCATTCAGCTGGAGAAAACTCAAATCACTCTGTCACCTACTGTCATACAAAAGCACTGCATGAACTTTGACTGAAAATCGAACAATTTATAAACTACGATGTTTAAAAACCTTTGTCTACCTTCACACCAATAAGCTGTCATAGGTAAAGTTCTTACAGTTTTTTTCCTCATATCCAAATCAATATTGTTATGTCCTCATTTTTTCTCTTGTCTTTTACAGAGAGACACTGACAGCCCATTAACTACATCATCAACAGGATCTGACTGGGCAATTAGGGTAAGCCAAAGCAGATTTGTAAGAATACTCTCGAGAACAATGAATGAAAGAGCTTGTGTTCTAAATATTTTCATTCACTCCTAGCCGGATGAAAAAGGGAAGTTCGAGGCAATTTTTGAAAGTCTGGCCCCTGTAAAAGGTCTCCTCTCCGGTGACAAGGTCCGACCTGTTTTGATAAACTCCAAGCTACCTCTGGATGTGTTGGGAAAGGTAATATGAACTCAGTGTATAGCACTGTATTGTTGTTTGACATTTCAATGCAATCAGCTCTCAAGTAATTATTATTTAACTATAGATTTGGGACCTTAGTGATGTGGACAAAGATGGACATTTGGACAAAGAAGAATTCACAGTGGTATGCATAGATATTTTGCTTCTTTTACAGTTCCCCCAAGATAAATGTAATGTTGCATTTTTAATAATAGTTATGTTCATCATGTTCCAGGCTATGCATCTTGTATATCGTACTATGGAGAAGGAGCCTGTCCCAAGCAGCCTACCTTCTTCTCTTATCCCACCATCCAAAAGAAAAAAATCTGCGCCTGCGCTTCCAGGTGCTGTGGCCGTGTTGCCCGTTCTGTCCCGCCTCGGATCTGGGCCGGCCGCCCTGCGGAGCTCTCCTTCTCTGAGAAGCGCCACTCCTCCTGTGGGGAGCGTGGCTTCTTCTCTGGGTGGCGTTTCTCCTCTCACCCCCAGTGCTGTCAAACTGTCTCCAAAACACTCCTTTCAATCCAGCCCAGCGTCCACTCCAGCGGTATGTCAACATAAGCAGCTTTTTTCTCTGTGTATTAATGTGATCGTTGTTAGTTCAGCTCCTTTTTTGTATGATTTTACAGAAAACTGTATGTTGAATCTTTTTAAAATATAATTGAAGTGTTTAGTCATGAAAAAGATGCTCTTTGATGTAACTTTGCTCCTCATAATTTGACATAATTTGTACATAATATGCTTTTATTCATTATAGCTTTCAACTTGGGAGAATATTGGGTTTAAAAGACCCTCTACTCAGCTTATGCAAAAAAAGAAAGTCTTGTTTTAAATTGGTCAAAAGAAATCTTCTGTTTTATTCTAAATGCTCCACCCTAAGTAAGTGTTACTAGTTCTGAGCTTGGAGTTTTGGAGTGACAAGTATTTCATGTATTAACTTTACTGTTACTAACAGTAGGACTCGTTTTACCACATCGTTGAGGGCATTGCATGAGGGACAGTTTGTTTCTCCTGCAGGGATTATTTTCAACCGTGACTTCCTGAGAGACAGGTTTTCTTAAAAGGGAAACAAGTGGTATTACTAAAATACTTGAGACTATGCTAAATTGAAAGCAAATGTAGTTGTATCAGCAAATTTCATAGGACGTTTACCTGAAGATGATTCATCTCAAGCAACAGAATGTTGATGGTAACATTGCCATCTTAAATCCAAGATGAATCTGGATTTGGTTTAATTCTTTCTGTCTAGATGCAGCTGATATTGAAGTAGAAATTTAAAATATACACTTGGATAAATACACTTTGACTAGATTAAAGTTAAAGTACCAAAAGGCTTCAAACGTACCAACCCATCTTCTGTCTGATTGTACTGCTTTTTCTCTTCGTGAGATTTCATCCTCCAATCAAACGAAAGTGTAAAAATGCTACCAGAAATGTACACTCCTTATTTTAAAACTCTGTACACCTCGAGTTTTTCTATTGATAGCTCTTTTTATTATTAAGAGAATATGTTGACAAAAGCACTCTGTGTTGGTTGAAGATGAATAGTAGCCTGTAACTCGAAGATGTTAGAAAATCCAGGGTAAAGTTGTGCTCATTGGATGGGACAAATTGGCCGAGTTAGGAGTTGAGGTGGAATTAAAACACATAGTCTTGCAAAAGTACTCATACCCTTTGAATGTTGCACACTTTCTAATATACAACCACAAACTTCAATGTTTTATATGATAAACTGCTACAAATGTGACTTTTTGAGTCGGGCCTTAGATAATCTACACTGAAACTACTTTTTTATTTGTATCTGCTTCAGCTAACCAGAATCAAATAATTAGATCGTTTGTTGCTTGATCTTTGTGATGCTTTTTGTTCATTCATGTTCTCTAACGAATCCCTAGTCTTCGCAGAATACCTGCATTGAAGAGATAAAATTAAACACTGGTGGAAAAGGCAATTGATTGCACTGGATTTATGTAGAGAAATCAGAATAAAGGGGTCTAAATACAAATGCATGCAACACCTTTCAGATTTTCAGTATAAAAAACCCCCATAAATCATTAATTATTTTCCTTGCACTTCTTTTTGGTCTGTCACATCAAATCCCAATAAAATATGTTAATCTTTGAAGTTGTGGTGAAACAGAATGTGAAAAATGTCAAGGGTTTGAATACCATTACCATACCATTTATTTGATAAAGCACATTTAAAAACAGCATGGCGGCTGACCAAAGTGCTGTACAATTTGGACATGAGACAAGAAACAAAAGAAAACACAAAAAAGGAGAACAGAAATAATATAATAAATACTAACAGTAAAAAACAAGCAAGATAAGAACATTAAACTATGTATTAAGAAAAACATAGACAAAAACTGAGAATTACAAGCAAAGGTATAAAAGTAAGTTTTTAAACAGAACTTAAAAGCGTTAAGGAGTGGAGATAATCTAATGTGCAATGGAAACTCATTCCAGAGGTTTTGCAATGGAACCTTGGTATTTGTACTAAGTGTTGGGGATAAACCTTTCAGAGCCTTAAAAACAGACATTAGAATTTTAAAATGTATCTTTTATAAAGTGCTGCAATGAGGATTAAATGCACGTTTTGATAATTTTTTGTTGTCTTGCTCCCCCAGGCTGCAGTGAACTGGGTGGTACCGGTGGCCGACAGGGAAAAATATAAGGAGCTTTTCAAGAAAACAGACACGGATGGAGACGGCTTCATCACAGGCACAGAGATCATTGAGATCTTCATGCAGTCCAACCTCTCTCAGACCATGCTGGCGCAGATATGGTGAGACCACCACTTAGTTCAATAAAAATGTAGTTTCAGATGATTAGGAATAAATCGCAAGAAAAACCACAGTGGGTATAACATTGAAATAGATGTTATTGAATATAGTAAAGTAACCCAGGTTTAGAAAACTCCAACCTTTTAATGTAACTGCATTCATTCACTGGTTGTCAAATCCGGCAAGACAAATGAGAAAATGTTTCACTTGCGTTAATTTAATCAACGTTGATAGGTAATTTTGCCACTTATTTTATTTAAAGCAGTTATTTCTATGATGGAATATTTTTCCACAGTAAATAAATTGAATCAAACTAAAAACTCATTATTTTATCTGGCAGATTTTTTTCCTACGGTACAGATGAGTTTATTAAAAATGTTTTTTGACATGTATCTGCTAGCTTTGCCTACACATTCCCTGTTGTCTTTGTTTTAATATATTTGCAGATATCTTTATTTTTCATGGTGCTGTTGGTATTTAAATCCTCTTTTGCTGTTGCTTCTCCCATTTTCCGATGAAAATCTGACATAAAAATGTTTGTTCTGGAGGAAAACTGTTGGGTTGACCTAACATTTTGATGCAGAGCACATGTAAAAGATGTGACATACATAATTGTAAGAGAAGCCAACTATTGTTGAGTTATAAGTCATTTGGGTTATGAGCTCTATTACCTTTAATGGATTGAATCTTTGCAAGTTGCTCCAAATAGGGCAGGAAGTAATTTAGAAATGTGAAACCATCTTAAATCTGCTATACTGAATCTGCAGAACAAGCTAGCTTTTCACCATAAGCACAGTCACAGAACTCTCACCCCTCTGTTCAGCTATCATCCCTACGCCACGCCTCCCTGATTTGGGAACTCGCTTTGCCTCAGTAAACGAGAGAGCGCAAAACACCATTTGGAGTTTTGTCACCAGTCTCTATTTTTCCTTTTTTTCTGCGACTTCAAATAGCGTTTTTCTTTTTGGGACTCTGGTAGTTTGTCCTAAAGTTGAAGTGGTAGCAGCCAGCTGTTTCTCCGTCTCTGACATTATTGAGCGGAGAACATCTCGCAGCAGTGGTGTTCTGTTGCAAAATGCGGGAACGCGTAATGAGTAAAGGAGCCAGGTAAATGTGGAAGTGCACTTGTCCGGTGAGATAACAACCGGAAGGTCCAAACGTTGATTTCGGACAGAGCAATGTTATTGGCTGAGGTTTTTAGACAAATGCTATAGAATTTGACTTTTAATTTTTTGTTTTTCTTGTTTGTTTTTTTTATCTCCACAAAATATGTATTAGCTATACTATATTTGAACGTTGTTAAGAGGCATGAAAAAATGTTTTAAGCAAGCTTGTTTTGCAGATTCGGTATAGCAGCTTTAATCAGCTGGTACCTATTTTCAGAAAAACTTGTAGTGATTTTCTCTTTTGAAGGGGAAACCTGTCTTCCTTTCCACAGGGGACTCGCTGACACAAAACAGACAGGCAAACTGACCCCAGAGCAGTTTGCCCTGGCCATGCATTTCATTCAACAGAAGGTGACTAAAGGCATAGACCCTCCCTCTACTCTCACTTCAGACATGATCCCCCCATCAGAGAGGACTGCAGGATCAGCTATGGGTCTTGTGAGTCCCGACTCCATCTTTAAAAGCTCTTCTTTAAGTCACTTAGCATCTTTTCAGTTTAAGCAATGTAAAGTATTTGAGTCATCAGTTCAAGTTTTGATCAGGCCCAGCTCAAGTGCAAATTTTCACAATGCCGAGCATTTGCCTTGTTTCCACTGAGCGGTACAGCACGGGTTGGTGCAGTTTGATGCTCTATTTAGTCCGTTTCCATGGTACAACCGACCTGTACTGCACCATTCCTGGGCCCCCATGTCAGTTGTAGGTCCATAGGACAATGGTACTGTACGATTAGGGTGGAGCTACTGGCGTCACACAACACAGTCCAGACAGAAAAACGTCACTGCTTCCAAATAGCGGTGGAAACCCTCTCCTGAATACGCCAGACAATGAAATAGTTTACTGAACCGCACAGACCGGTGCCGTACCGCTCAGTGGAAACGAGGCAATAGGAACATTTCATAGGGGTTTAGTGCTGTGCTGTTTGCATATAGTCCAAAAATGACAAAGATGCTTTTCACTCATAAATACTCTACAAAAAACCCTTTAAAAACTAACCTTTTTCTTTACGTTTCTTTTTCTCTGCTACAAGTGTGCCTTGCATAAGTATCCATTCCCTTTGAAAATCTTTTCACGTTATGTCCTATAGAAACCTCAAACTTCAAGGTATTTTGTAGGGATTGTACGTGATAAACCAACACAAGTCGGTGCATATTTGGAAGGGAAAATATTTTTTTTTTCCGCTATATTAAAAAAATTACAATATTAAAACTGTAGCATACAGTATGTAGCCCCATTTACTCTGATACATCCAAATTAAGCCTATTGCCCTTAGATTCGTTCTAATTATGTGTGCAGTTTACTTTCAGGAATACCAGGAAGGTCAGGGATGAAGTTGTGGAGAGGTTTAAACCAAGGTTAGATTATAAAATAGGACGACAAGAGAGCATAAACCAGACTCTGTTGGAGCTGCAGAGTTCCACCGCTCGGGTAAGAGAATCTGTTAACTGGACACCTTCTCTCGCAGATCAGTTGTGCACATCACAAATCTGACATTTATGTAGGAGTGGCCAGAGAAAAAGCCTAAGAAAGATTAGAAATCAACTTTATAGTTTGTTTGAAGCCATGTAGGTGGAACAGCAAACAAAAAATAGTGAAACTGCACCTCACCATGAAGAAGCAGTCTTTAAGTGGACACATGGTGCTGGCAACATAATCCTTTGGGGATGCTTTTCTTCAGCAAGGGCATGATGGGAAGATGGATGGAGCAAAATACTTGGCAGTCCTTAAAGATAAACTGGGGTTGCAAAAGATTTGAGGCTACGATGGAATTTCAACTTCAAGCAGGACAACTAACCCAAACATACAGCCAGAGCTGTTTATGGGAACAGTTTTAGACCAAGTATATTTTTGTGTAACAATGGCCCAGTCAAAGTCCAGAAATGAGAATCTGCAGCAAGAATTAAAACTGCTCTTCAGACATTAAATCCTGCTGTGCTTTAGTTGTTGGAAGAATAGACAAATGTCTCCAGATGGGCACAGTTTGCAATTACAGTCAAAAGAGGTTCTACAGAATATTAACCCAGAGGCATTAAATATACAGTGGGGCAAAAAAGTATTTGCCAGTCTCCGATTGTGCCTGCTGTCCCCATTTAAAAAGATGAGCGATGTCTGTCATTTTCATCATAGATACACTTCAACTGTGAGACCGAATGTAAAAAAAAAAAAAAATATCCAGGAAATCACATTGTATGCTTTTTAAATAATTTATTTGTATATTGCTACAGAAAATAAGAACTTGCTCAGTAACAAAAGCTCCCCTCCATACTTTGTAGTGTAATTTTGGTTAGCAATGACAGAGGTCAAACGTTTCCTGTAGGTCTTCACCAGGTTTGTACACACTGCAGCTAGTATTTTGGCCCATTCTTCCATGCAGATCTTCTTTAGAGCTGTGATGTTTTGGGGCTGTTGATGGGCAACACGGGCTTTCAACTCCCTCCAAAGATTTTCTATTGGATTGAGGTCTATAGACTGGCTAGGCCACTCCAGAACCCTGAAATGCTTTTTACGTAGCCATCCCTTCGTTGCCCGGGTGATGCATGGCCCCATTCATCCTTTCCTTAATATGGATCAGTCGTCCTTTCCCCTTGCATGGAGCCCCAGGGTCGAGGGAGATTGTCAGTGATCTTGTATTTATTCCATTTTCTAATAATTGTGCCAATAGTTGATCTTTTCTCACCAAGCTGCTTGCGTATTGTAGACTGGCTCATACCAGTCTTGTGCGGGGGTACAATCTTGCCCCTGATGTCCTTGGACAGCTCTCTGGTCTTGGCCATGGTGGGGGTTGGAGTCTGTTTGAAGGTGTGGACAGGTGGCCTTTATACAGATAACAAGTTCAAACAGGAGCCATTAATACAGGTAACTAGTGGAGAATAGAAGAGCTTCTTAAAGAAGATTTGGTTTGACAAAACATTTGAGCTTGCAGGATTTTTATTCCGCTTCAGGATTTTGCACAATCTTGTGTTTATTACATAAAAACTCAAAATACATTGAAGTTTGTGGTTGTAACACGGGTGACTGTAGTTCTAAACACTGAGCTCTGCTTTGTTGCTCTCCAGTCCTCCAATGCAGACCGTCTAATTGCTTATACCTTTGAGTCCTTTTCTGTCCTGTCTATCAGAACTATATGGGGATTCCTCCTCCTGTGAGACCAGACCTGGTTTCCACAGCTAGTATGCGCAGAGTGAGTATTTCAGCGTAATGCCGTTAGGTGGTGCTGTTGCTCTATCACATGCTGTGGCTCAGTGTGAGAAAGGAACATCCAACTATGTTAGGCCACCTGTTTCACCAGCTTATGTTTCTTCAGCTCTGCCAAGTCCTTCATGGTATTATGCCTTGTTTTGTTTTGTGTGTTTTTAAGTATTTCACGCGATGAATTGCACACAGTAGTGGGAACTTGATCTACCTTAGTTTCAGATTGTGCTCAGACATATTTACCCTTTTAAAGAGTACTAAATGGGATTTATACATCAATGTATTGCTAGTTTGAAAAGTGTCCATGAAGTCCTGCAATTCTTAAACGAGTTAGTTAGTTTATGAAAATGTTTGGAAATAAATCTCATTGTTTGTTGTATTATTTAATAGTTTGTATTTAGGCAGATACTAGAAACTAGTCGTTTTGTTTGAAACCATGACATTAAAATGAATAATTCCGTTCTTTATTGAAAAAAATACTGCAATCGTTTTTTTCTGTTCATATCGTTTAGCTCTAGCTGGTTGTGCAGAGTTTAAAACATTTATTGTTACCAAGGTGATATTACAGTGGTGTGAAAAAGTGTTTACCCTCTTGCTGATATCTTTATTATTTTTATTTTTGGGGGGATTTTTGTCACACTTAAATGTTCAGTTTTTAGGTGAAGATTTTTATTATGAAGGGAGAAAAAACCTCCAAACCTCCATGGCCCTGTGTGACAAAGCGATTGCCCCCTAAACTTAATAACTGGTTGAGCCACCCTTAGCAGCCACAACTGCAATCAGGCGCTTGTGAAAACTTGACTAGGCCACTCCAAAGCCTTCATTTTGTTTTTCTTCAGCCAATCAGAGGTGAACTTGTTGAGTGTGTTTTCAGATCATTGTCCTGCTGCAGACCCCAAGTTGGTGTCAGCTTGAGGTCACCAACATATGGCCGATGGTTCTTTTTCAAGATTTTTTGGCAGACATCAGAATTCATGGTTCCATTTATCACAGCAAGTCTTTCAGGTCCTGAAGCAGTCCCAGACCATCCCACTACCATCTCCATATTTTACTGTTGGTATGAGGTTTCTTTTTCTAAAATAGGGTGTTACTTTTACACCAGATATTATGGGACACAAACCTTCTGAAAAGTTCAGCTTGTGTCGTCAGTCCACAGAGTATTTTCCCAAAAGTCTTGGGGATCATCAAGATGTTTTCTGGCAACATTCGGATGAGTTTTCATGTTCCTTTTGCTCAGCAGTGATTTTTGCCTTGGAACTGTGCCATGCTGGCCAGTCTCTTTCTTATAGCGGAGTCATGAACTCTGATCTTAACTGAGGCAAGTGAGGCCTGGAGTACTTTGGATTTTGTTGTGAAGACTTTGATGACCTTATGGATGAGTCGTCGCTGCAGTCGTCGCTCTGGCATCTCATTGAAGCTCCTTAAACCTGAACAGTGTGATAGATTATTGGTTTTCAAACCATCATCATATCCTAAATGCAGATAATCGGCCCATGAAATGTGCTGCCTGCATTCCTCATCATTCATGTATTGTCTGCATCTCTCGCTCCCACCAGGCTGAGCGAGATCTTTCCATTTCCTTCCTGTAACTTTTGTTTTCTTAGAAATACCAGCAGGGAGCTCCTCTCTCTGCCTTTATTCTGCTCACGTACCTTCTGTGCTTCTTACCCCACTTTTCATTCACCCACATGAGTATCAGAATCATTCCTTCATGGCTTTAATTACATTTGTGTCACTCAGTACGCTTTCCCCCTCTTGCTGTTGTCCAGCTTGTCATCTCTGCTCCTTTCTTGTGACCCCCCCCCCCCCCCCCCTTCGTTCTCCTAAACGTCTGTCTCCCTTCCCTCAGGACAGCACCAGCTCCATTGGGTCAGTTGAGCTCACAGGCAACAAAGAGCTGGATGACCTCAGCCAGGAAATAGCGCAGCTGCAGAGGTGAGCCACTGCACCCCGAGTAGCAGGAGGATCGCTTTGATTGTCTTCCTCTGAGAGGAAAAAAACCCAAGATTGAAGTAAAGACATGATGAAGATCGGATCCTTTTAACTCTGAGCACTTTTGCTAAAGCAATATTTATTAAAAGGAAGAATATTTTGAGTTTTTGGATGAGTGCACCAGTTGGAGCAGTATTTAAAGCACTTTATAGAACTTGGATAATGGTAAAAAGCAGTTCCTTTCCAGACAGTATTTTCAGTTTGTTAAAAACAACAAGCTGCAAAAACACAGACATACATTTACAGATGTTTATCTCCTGCCTTTCTTTTGTCATTGATAGAGAGAAATTCTTCCTGGAGCAAGAGATTAGGCAACAGGAGGAAACCATAAGACAAAAAAACAGTGACGTTCAGGTAAGATGAAGCTAAAATATTTACAGGTTCATCTCAATAAATTAGAAGATCTTTGGAAAGGCAATTTAAGTGACTTAATATAAATTCATAACACGCTCACTGATACATTTCAAGCGTTTTCTATTAATTCTGGCAATTATAGCTTACAGCTGATGGAAAAACCTTAATTCAGTTTTCAAAATTTGAGTGTTTGTCTTCTTCCGAGGGTATCTATATACTGTACAGTATATTCATTTAACGCTTGGTCAGGGCTCCTTTTGCATGAATCACTGCTCTAATGCAGTATGGCACGGAGGTGATCAGCCTGTGGTCCTACTGAGATGTTTTGGAAGCTCAGGTTGCTTTATTGTAGACCTGATGTATCAAATCCCATTTTTCACCACAATATCAACATCAGTTGGATGCAATATGCAGTAGAGTTTTATATTTTAAGTTCTATGCGTGCAAATTCTGCATGCCAATAATATATTTTGCCCTTTATGCCCACACTTGATGTATAGTTTTAGATTCATAAAGACAAGAATAATAATCATAGAATATATTTTTATCACAGTAGTCTGCAATAGTATTGCAATTACATGCATTACTGGTATTGTGCATCCCCAACATAAAAGGGGCTCGTCTGCATAGTGGGATCCAGTGTCCCTCTTACATTTAATTTGGGTTTAGGTAAGGTAACGTTGCTGTTCAATCAAGGGCAGTTATTGACTTGTCATTCAGAGAAGTGCAGGTACCTTTGGCTGCGTGGGCAAAGGAAACATACTTGAAAGTGCTGCGAGTAAATGAGCGAAGGGAAGCATGGAGCGCTCTTGAAATTCGTGGTCAATAGTTGCGCTGTCTTTGGAGGACAAAAAAAAACATTTTCCCTTCACTAAACTTTCTGCTATTATGCTTAGATACGATACTCTGTGAATCTTTTGCAGCCTCTCTTCCTCCTTTTGAAGGATGTCTATGGTTGTTTTCTGGATATGGTTGTCTTCTGGACACCCTAGAGTCTGCAGTCTTCCACAATAATCATCAATATTAACAGAAATAAACTATTGAAATGTATAGCTCTGTATGTGGAATAAGATACAAGATTACAGTAGTGGGGGGGGGGCGAATACATGAAAGTATGAGTTAGTACCTGGATATAATAGTATCTAGAAGAGCAAACTGCTTGGTAAGGATGGTGGTTAAAGATGCACTCTGTGTCTTTTGATGGACTCTCAGGAAATGCAGATAGATTTGGACAGGGAGAGCAGCAGCCTGCATAGCCTGGAGTCCCAAAAGCAGGATGCTCAGGGACGTCTGGACGAGATGGACCAGCAGCGCTCCAAGCTGGAAGGAATGCTTAATGAACTGAAGCAGAAGTGTCAGGAGGAGACTCAGCAGGTCAGAGATGGGACTTTTTAAACTCACATGCTTGCCTTATAACTATAAATGTTGAGATTTAAAAAAAAAATGTGAACATAAAAATACGCATGCAGGTGCAATTAGTTTTATTTATAGACTCTAATGTGTAAATGTACAAGATAAAGTCCCTTCATATTAAAATTGATTAACTTTATCTTCATGTTTGTGTCTGCTCTGTAGATTTCTTCTTTGCAAAGTCAGATCCGCTCTCAGGAGACTAATGTCCGTAGCCAGGAAGATGAGCTGAGTCGCACCAAGGCTGATCTGAGTCAGTTGCAGGAGGAGGAGGCCCAGCTTGAGCAGAGGTTGGTCACCGGTCGTGTTCAGCTGGACAGCATCGTGAAGTCGCTGAAAACCACACAGGACGAGATCAACCAGGTCAGACAAACAGCTGAAGATAGAAGGTCTTGGATATTAGGTTGTAATGTCAGAAAGATGGTACCTTGGTTTTGTGCATTTCAGGATTTTATAACATACCACGCTCTCTTTTGAATGCATTTGACTTATCACCATATTTAGAATGCATTTGGTGCACAGCATGAAAAGGTTACATCATGGTTAGAGATGGTTAGAGATATTTCTCCTATCAGTTTAACCACTAACCAATGCTTCTGTTTTAATTTATAGAACCCACACATTCCTCTTTTCAGAGTTCTAGTCCTGCAGATATAATTGTTAAAATGCAAACTTTCACTTTAAATATTCATATTTTATATTTTAAATGAAAGTGGTAACCCAACAAATGTCAAGTGGACAATTATTTTGAGAAAATAGTAAAAACTAGAAGCCTATTAACACCAGTAAAGCCAAACCTATTTTATAGACTGTCAAATGTGTTTCTAGGCTCGCAGTAAGCTATCGCTGATTCAGGACACTCAAAAGGAACTAACTCAAACTATTGAGCAGTACAACAGCACTTTGAGCGAGATCAACAGAGGAAACTTCAGCAACATGCCGGATTTGAGTGAAGGTTTCACTGAAAGGGAGAACGGAGGCTTCAGGAGTGGGGTAAGAAACCAAAAGAATTTGTATAGATGCCTTTATTTCTCCCAGCTCACATAAAAAAAAAGCGTTATCAGAATTTTGAAATTTCTTTACCTGTATTCCACATCAACCAGTTTCAGATATTTTTCTGTCACCCAGAAGGAATAAAGCAAGAAGGGAAAATGAGAGCATTTCCTTCTTTAATCTTATCGCCTTGAAACGTAAACGTGAAATTTTGCTAAATAAAACTGCAAAATGTCACATAAAATACCTTTCATGTAATTTATCATGATGATTTTGTTTCGGTGTGTGTGCCAAGTGTGTTTTCAGTAACTGTATTCTGCTAAATAATATGCTTGAAAAATCTAAATTTGCATAATGACATTTCTTGTTTTTTTTCTTATTTCAACCTTTTCTTTGTCCATTTTTATTTATCCTTGTAAACTAGCTTTCTGATTTAAGTTATTGATTTATTTATTTTTATCTGATTTTTAAGAACGTGGGCTTGTTAAAAAAACATTCAGTTATGCTCAAAATTATACATACCCCTGGCATATTTAAATGTCTTACTTATTTTCAATCAACCTACAAGTCTGTGTCTGATAGAATATGAGACATCTCTGAAATAACTGAAAATTGTAAAAGGAGTTTTAAATAATAATAATGCCTTGCATTTTTATACTGCTTTTCAAGACTCTCAAAGCACTTTACAACTACATTATTCATTCACTCTCACATTCACACACTGGAGGATGCAAGGTACGATTGTAACCACAGCTGCCCTGGGGCAGACTGACAGAAGCGAGGCTGCCGTATCGCCCCATCGGCCCCTCTGGCCAACACCAGTAGCTATTGATAGGTGAAGTGTCTTGCCCAAGGACACAATGGCATGTAGCAAGTGGAATTTGGAATCGAACCCACGACTTCTGGGTCGCAGGGTGACAACTCTACCACTGAACTACAGCTGCCCAATGTATATACCGTATATTAATTATGTTTTATTTACATATAAATAAAAGTGGAATGTCAAAATTAATTTATTCCCTTCTCAATCAATTTAATTGACATGACAGCAAATCATTTATGTTTCCCTTTAGTATTTTAATGATTTATCTTTGATAATAAGCCCCAAGACTTGGGAGGGCTCCCTAAAAAAAGATAAATAAAATGTCTACCTTTTTTGTTCGTTATTGAAGTATTTTGGTTTTCTTAATTTATTTTTTAATTTGTCCCCGTCTATTAAATTCTTATGTCAAATTTAAAATCTTTGATATTTGATCAAATACATAAAAATGAAAAAAATAGCGTTGGCATTTCAACTGACATAATGTGTCCCTTTTGGAAGAAGAAGCTGTACCCGACAGCAAGATGCTGCCACCACTAGTTTCTGTTATTTATATTTAGGTTTTGTAGCAGTGATGCTAACAATTTAGGCATTTTTGTGAATAAATGTAAATGTTTCTGTTTGTCAGGATGACTCTTTCAAGTCAAGGATAGCGATGTTCAACAACAACAGCAGTAAAAAGGACCTTCCAGCAGACCCTTTCCAAGTAGAAGACCCCTTCAAGTCTGATCTTTTAAAAGGTTGGAAGAATCATCTTATTGTTATGATTAATTTTAAGGCACTTTTCCTTTCAGATGTTTATTTTTTTTTTTTTGGGGGGGGGGGGGGGTACCATGTTAACAAAGACAGATCAATTTTCGTTTTTTCTAGATCCATTTGGAGAAGATCCTTTCAAAGAGAATGATCCCTTCAAGGGAACATCATCTGACGACTTTTTTAAACAAACCAACAAGACAGACCTGTTTGGTTCTGCAGACCCTTTCAGTAGAAAACCCACCCCACCAGCCAAGGTATGATCCTTTCTTGTTTTGTTTTTATTGGAGTGCTAGTCACTGTTATCTTTACATGCAACTTGAATTTGACTTTAAATGTTATGTTTACATTGTTGGCGGTAATAGCAAACTAAATAGTCTATTAATTTTTTGAATATTTATGTATTTGTGATTATATTTTTATTTTTTTCAGCCAAGCGCCTTTGGTAGCAGTGACCCCTTCAGATCAAACAGCCCTAAAACAAAGGATTCAGGTATCCTGCTTAACATATAGGCTGCTTGTTTTGACCTTTTTCCAGGTTTTATTTGTACCTTGTGATGATATTTGTTTGTGGCCCAGCACATTTATAGTCTAGTGTATTTCCAATCCCTATTGTTGTTTTAAATTTTTACCTCGCAAATTGATCTATACGCCCTAAATGTTTTCACTCTTTGTCACCGCAATCTTCAATGTCTTTTGTTGGGAGTTTTGATGATAGACCAACACATAGTAGTGCATAACTGTGAATTGACTCAAATGATCCATGGTTTTTAAAAAATTTCACAGGTTTGTCGGGGATTTGTATTGAAACCCACTGAATCAATACTATATATTTTCAACCTTTTCTGGAAGTATTTTTGGTTATGCCTCTACCGTCTTTGCGCATCTATCCATCGTCTATACTCGCTTATCCTTGCAGAGCCGCAGGGGGGCTGGTTCCTTCCTCCAGCTGTCATTAGGTGACATGCAGGGTACACCCTGAACAGGTCGCTGGGCAACATAGAGACACACAGGACAAACAACTAAGTGCACACTCACACCTAAGTTCAATTTAGATAGACCAATGATCCTAACAGTCGTGTTATTGGACCGTGGAGGAAGCTGGAGAAGCTTGGTGCATCTACAAAATGTATTTTCTATTTGTCTAATTTCTTTTGTAAACAAATTCAGTCTGGCTCAGGTTAATTGAAATTGAATGGAGAGCATCTATGAACATTACATTTCAAGTCTTGCCCCAGATTCACACCTGTATTCAGGTCTGGAGTTTGACTAGGCCGTTCTAACAGATGGATATGCTTTGATATAAACCATGTTTAGGGATGTTGTCCGGCTGAAACATGAACCTCCACCCCAGTCTCTCGGGTGTTTTGCAACCTTTAACAGGTTTTCTTCCTGTTGGCCCTGTATTTATGACTAGCTTCCCTGTCAGCATCCCCACTGCATTATGCTGCCACCGCCGCATTTTACCCTGGGGACACTGTTTCCCTGGTACGAGTTTAATTCTGCTGTAGAAATATGCAAATATTGCACAAGAATCTGCTAAATCTGACCTTTTTTATTAGTTTTATCCATCAATTTGTTGCTTTAACTCCAGGGCCAAATGTTGCAGAACCCAGGGTTAGGTGGATGGTTGGTTTGCAGTCGTGTCATACTTTCTTTTTTTTTGCATAAATTGAACAGTGCTTCATGAGATGTTTAAAGCTGGGGATGTAGCTTTATAACCTCACGCTGCTGAAAACTTCTCCACAACTTTCTCCCCGACCTGTCTGCTGTGTTCCTTGGTCTTCTTGATGCTGTTTGTTTTCTGCTTCTCTGAAGCCTTCACAGAACAGCTGGATTCATACTGGGATTAAATTACACATTGGTGGATTTACTAATAAAGTGGCTCCTAAAGGCAGTTGTTTAATCTGGATTTAATTTAGGCATATCAAAGTAAAGGATGCCGTATACACTTTTTTTTTTTTTTTTGCAAAAAGATGTTGAAGATTTAAGAGTTGTTGCCTGGAAAGTACATTGAAGTTTGTAACGTGAAAAGAAATTTGGAAAAGTTCAGGTTTTGGAGACACTGAAATCTAGCTGAATTAAGGGAAGTAAGATTAGGTGACCCTGCTGACTTCAGCCCACATCACTTTTTCAAATGAAAGCACAACACATTCATCCCTTTTTTACTCAAAGAAGCCGATTTTCCTTTAGTTTTTCCCAGAAAATGACTCTATTAGCGGACTTCTAGACCTGAGAGAGCGCCGTTGTGATCAAACCCATTTCAAAGAGTCATTCTTAGCCGCTCTGGGTGACGTGTTAGATTCAGGTTTTATTTTTGATTGGTGGGACATGAGAGGGCAAACAATTTTTACTCTCTGTGGCTTCAGTTTTTCCTCTCCTCTGGTTATTTTTAGTCGAGCACCTACGCATTTAACTACTGGCCAACTGAAAATACTCCCCCCTTACCCTGGAAAAACAGGAGGCGTGCAGGAGCCAAACAAAACAGAAACTCTGTGACTGCTGCTCCTTCACTACTAGAACACACTGCCACTCCTTTACGCAGTGCACTCCTGCCTCTGTCCTCCCTTTTATATCTGCTGCCATTGAAGTGCCGGGCCTCGTTCGCTGCGGAAGTTGTTTAAAGTTGGTTGCAGCTGCCGGTCGATGCTTTCTGCGAACTATACATGCTTCTGAGGAACACAGAGGCAACTATAGACCTGAGCCCAGTCACCGCGCGTAAAGGAAAATACAGCACGTGAATGGGCCCTTCTGTGGTTTAGGCGCACACAACAAATGTATTGTGTTACAATGTTTTGTTTTCTCACTCCAACCATCTGCAGTTTGTTGCCTTTTTTACAATTAAGTGGCTTCAGAACAACACAGGCTCAGTTCTGGTTAACGGCACACTGAATGACGCCTTTAATTAGCTGATCGGATTCATACGTCAGGTCTAAACAAAAACCGCTGCTTTACTAAATCTCCTGGAAAATTAAACGGTCATGCTACATTCTCTGCTCTGAAAATAGCAACCCCCCCAACCCTTCAGAATAAGCAAAATGAAGAGATAAATTTGACATGTGGTTTTGGGGCCAAACCTTATTATAATTTCTGGCTCTTTCTGTCTCTGCAACCAAATGCTCTAGATGAATTGAAATAATATTTTGTTGCAGATTTGTTTGGAAAAGCAGACCCCTTTGGAAGCAGTTCTTTCGGAGGCAAGGGCGGCGGATTTGCTGACTTCAGTCACATGTCAAAGGTAAGCTCTTGTAGTCGTGAATCACTTGCACCATAAAACAGAGTTTTCCGCTGAATCTTGTACATTTCAGCCTTTAGTTTCACCTTGACCAATTTCTGGTGCTTTTAAAATCTGCTGTGCTCATAATTTTGTAAAATTGTTGACCGTTTTTCTTTATGTTCTCTTTTTCCTCACATGAGCAGAAGCCTGAACCTCCTGTTCTACCATCTAAGAAAAATGTACCTAACCGGCCCGCACCTCCCTATGGTAATCCCTCATTTTAAATCCCCGCCTTTGTGTCCGTTAACATTTGCATTAACAGATTAGTGCTTTTCACAACTGGCATTTAATCTTTCTTTACAGCATTTGCAATCCAGTAACATTTACTACATCAGTGTTTGTCAAATTATACAGATCTGAACAAAATTTATTGGCACCCCTGAGGCTAATACTTTGTACAACCCCATTTTGTCAATAGCCCAGCACCTAGCCCTCCTCAAAAATCGGAGCAACCAGGGGGTTAGTTTTTCTTCTCTCCGGCTCACACCTCAGGTTTCCTATCGGGTCTAGATCTGGGGGCTAAGATGGCCATCAGAGAAGGTGGATTTCTGTTTGGTGACCCATTTCTGTGTTGATTTGGCCATATATTTCATATATTTATCCTGCTGATGACCCATGATGTTTGATGTTTGGCAGAGGCCTCTAGATTGTCATTCAGGTTTTCTTCAAGGTCATAAAAAGTTTAAAAATAAATTCTGAGTTTAACTGTCTTGACTTTAGGACTTTAAAAAGTCTTAGATATACCAATATTTTCTGTAGTAGATCCTAGAATACAATAATATGTTATATCTTGAATATGCACGGTTCTGATTCCATTGCTCCTTGTATCAATATTGTAGAAACTGTCCCTTGATTGGCTCTCATTGCTGATTTGGAGGTGGTATCCCATCAAAACTAAGAACTCCCATCATTTCCAGTCTGTAAACCCTTCAACCAGCAGCTGTAGCAATCAGACAAAGATTACGGACACATGCTTTGATGCATAATATGAAAAATGCTTGTAAATCCTGTATTTTCCGTTGCATTCAGAACTCCATATTTTGAGGTTCTCGTAGTTGTTTTTTCCTGATTTTTTTTTTTTAGTTTGAGTAAAAAAGGTATGTCATCGGCATGTACAGACTTCAAATGACTTAATAACCGTACTTAATAATGACGAGATGCTTTTCCACTCATTCATTTGTTTTGCTTTGTTGTGTCTCATCGAACTGAACTCCATAGTTCTAATTTACAGTGGCTTGCAAAAGTATTCGGCCCCCTTGAACTTTTCCACATTTTGTCACATTACAGCCACAAACATGAATCAATTTTATTGGAATTCCACGTGCAAGACCAATACAAAGTGGTGTACACGTGAGAAGTGGAACGAAAATCATACATGATTCCAAACATTTTTTACAAACAAATAACTGAAAAGTGGGGTGTGCATAATTATTCAGCCCCTTTGGTCTGAGTGCAGTCAGTTTCCCATAGACATTGCCTGATGAGTGCTAATGACTAAATAGAGTGCACCTGTGTGTAATCTAATGTCAGTACAAATACAGCTGCCCTGTGACGGCCTCAGAGGTTGTCTAAGAGAATGTTGGGAGCAACAACACCATGAAGTCCAAAGAACACACCAGACAGGTCAGGGATAAAGTTATTGAGAAATTTAAAGCAGGCTTAGGCTACAAAAAGATTTCCCAAGCCTTGAACATCCCACGGAGCACTGTTCAAGCAATCATTCAGAAATGGAAGGAGTATGGCACAACTGTAAACCTACCAAGACAAGGCCGTCCACCTAAACTCACAGGCCGAACAAGGAGAGCGCTGATCAGAAATGCAGCCAAGAGGCCCATGGTGACTCTGGACGAGCTGCAGAGATCTAAAGCTCAGGTGGGGGAATCTGTCTATAGGACAACTATCAGTGGTGCACTGCACAAAGGTGGCCTTTATGGAAGAGTGGCAAGAAGAAAGCCATTGTTAAAAGAAAACCAAAAGAAGTCCCGTTTGCAGTTTGCCACAAGCCATATGGGGGACACAGCAAACGTGGAAGAAGGTTCTCTGGTCACATTAGACCAAAATGGAACTTTTGGGCCAAAATGCAAAACGCTATGTGTGGCTCTGAACACTCTCAACACACCATCCCCACCTTCAAATATGGTTGTGGCAGCATCATGCTCTGGGAGTGCTTCTCTTCAGCAGGGACAGGGAAGCTGGTCAGAGTTGATGGGAAGATGGATGGAGCCAAATACAGGGCAATCTTGGAAGAAAACCTCTTGGAGTCTGCAAAAGACTTGAGACTGGGGCGGAGGTTCACCTTCCAGCAGGACAATGACCCTAAACATAAAGCCAGGGTAACAATGGAATGGTTTAAAACAAAACATATCCATGTGTTAGAATGGCCCAGTCAAAGTCCAGATCTAAATCCAATCGAGAATCTGTGGCAAGATCTGAAAACTGCTGTTCACAAGCGCTGTCCATCTAATCTGACTGAGGTGGAGCTGTTTTGCAAAGAGGAATGGGCAAGAATTTCAGTCTCTAGATGTGCAAAGCTGGTAGAGACACACCCTAAAAGACTGGCAGCTGTAATTGCAGCAAAAGGTGGTTCTACAAAGTTTTGATCTAAGGGGCTGAATAATTACGCACACCCCACTTTTCAGTTATTTATTTGTAAAAAATGTTTGGAATCATTTATGATTTTCGTTCCACTTCTCCCGTGTACACCACTTTGTATTGGTCTTGCATGTGGAATTCCAATAAAATGGATTCATGCTTGTGGCTGTAATGTGACAAAATGTGGAAAAGTTCAAGGGGGCCGAATACTTTTGCAAGCCACTGTAGGTCCCTGTAGAGTTTAGCAAACGCCACATGTTTGTTTGTGATAGTAGGACAGAAAGAGACTCCCCCCGTATCATGACTCCTAAACAACCTTTTAGCTATTAGAAGAATAAAAAAAAAGTGAGAATATTTGATTAAACTCAAACCTACACATATTTGTTAATTAAAAACAACAATAAGACATCAGATGACATAAAAGTGTTGACTACGGTCAGATAAAACATAAAATGTAAAAAACCAAAGTTTTAAAAACGACTAATCAAAGCAAAGAAATACTCACAGAGAGAGAGAGAATTGGGCCCCTGTCTCATATTTATACTCCAGTGATTACTAATTACAAGCTACTAGAAACTGAGCAACTTAAAAAAATAGTTTTAGTTACATTACACAGCAATTTTGCTGAAACTGAATAAATGTACTCAAAATAAAGGTTGGATTTTTTTCTAAATCTAAAGAAGAATTTGCTTTTTAACCATTAAGGTCAGGGGTGCCAACAAATTCATTTGTTTAATAAAAAATAAACTATATGAAACTAACAATATTTTAATTGCTCCACTTACCTTTTTGTTTTCTTTTTGACTAAAAGACGTTTTATGGCGTAAACGCATGCAAGAAATACAGTTTCCTCAGTAAGGTATGAGATTGTAGAGATAGTCATTTCTTCTTTTTGATATTGTCAACAGGAAAGCTGTTGGCAGAGATATGAGAATAGTATGGGGTGACAAAATCAAATATGTGTCCTATTAATACCAGCAACGATGGGAATCTGTCATAGGGAGGTTCAAATGTTCTGTTTTCCTCACTATAATAACCAATGCTATTTAAGTCAGAATTCTCTTCTGTGGGATGATAGTGAGCGATGCTTCTTTTTTTTCTGCACATGCAGCCTAGTGTTTATCTTGCTTTTTCAGTGCATGTGAAGTCACACGACACCTACAACCCATTCCCAGGCCATGCCCTTCCGGTGTGACCTTGCACTTATTCTTTAAGCAGAAGCCACAGCCTGAGAACGCTGGTGTTCCCCTTTGCTTCACCACGCAAAACAGGGTTGAGATGAGTTGCCACGGTTTGCCAGCAAGCTTGTTCACGCAGTGTGCATCTCTTGTAAAAGGGAAGTGAGAAGCCCACTCCTAAATTTGTAGGTTGCTCTCAATATCTGCATCGCAGAAACAGTTGCACAACTAATCCTGGTCCTGTGAGAGGCGGCAATTTAGCTGTTTGTCTGCACTCGTGTTGCAATAACATTTGTTTACAACTCTGAAACAAGTTTGGTTTTGTAATTGGTATTTAATTAGGCAAATATTTGGTTTGTCTTCCTACATATTTTGCTTAAACCCTCTAGGTTTGCTGCGATAGTGCTCAAAGATAATGGGAACCAGTTAAGAACGATTGTTGGAAATGCGTTCTCAGTTTACAGTAGAGAAGGGTGTGTCTGTTTTCTACAATCATATGTTCCAGAAAGCAGCCACATGAACATTGAAGCACCAATGCATCAGTGAGCTTTACTCAAAAATGTGGTTAACACCTTTTTTTGAACCTTTATCGCTTTCCCCAGGGTGACGATTCTGAAGGCCACGGGCCCAGAGCTTTGGGCTTCCTGTGAATATTCAGAGTGCCCACTATTACACATTGTCCTTTTAAGTGTGAGCTTATTTTCCCATGGGAACTCTGATGACAAGGAAAGATGTTATTGGTATTTATTCAAATAAATGTTTATCTCCCCCAGTATATCTGCTCGGTTCGAGAGACTCTTTTGTTGCAACACAGTCAAGAAAAGAATCCAAAGACTGTCCTGTGGGTTTTGCAGATTTTGGTTCTGTAAGTGCAGTCTGGTCAGTTTTTTTTTTTTGGGGGGGGGGGGGACCAAGCATCGTCGTCTGCATGAGCTGCAGAGCTGACTGCTCAGAGGTGACATCTAATTCCACTGGGCCGAGTTTCAGGGTTTTTTTCCCCCCGGAAAGCGAACATGTTTACTGGCTGTTGACTAACAAACGTTAGAGAGCTTTTTCACATTTGGGGCGTAAGGGAATCAAATGTTTGCATGACTGATTGTGACAGTCGTGGAACTTCATCTATATCATGTCGAACGTTTTTGTCCTCCTTTTTGGTTAGACAGGCTTGCATGTTTTGCGGAAAGTGAGGGCTTATAAACCTCACTGCTACCTGACTGGTAGACATGTCTGCTAGGGTCTCACTTGCAGAGCATTTTCCAAGTCATCAAGTGCAAAATGGAGGCTTATTTGCTGTCAGAGCATGATATGCCTCGGAGCTGAGCACAACTGAGTAAAATCTCTTTGTAACCTGTCCTCTGCTTTCTTCATGCTCTCAGGTGGAGAGATGATGCATGGCAGCTTTTTGTCTTTCTTTTCACGTCATGTACATTTATTTTGTCCTTCATGCCTGCATGATTGTTGTAAAAGAAATTTGTGGGGGACTTTTTTGATATGGAGCTGTGCATTGTGATTTTTGTTTTGTTTTTCTCCCAGGATCTGACGTTGTGAAGGTAAGACTGAAAAAAGGTGTGGTGATCAATCGTTGCATGTGAGAAACTTGTTCACACCACATAATCGGAGTATAGTGAATCATGAGTGCAATTATTTGCTATAAATATCCTACACAGCAAAAGCAGAGGAATCTGACTATTTGTTTGCTTTAGCATAGTGTTGTTGTTTTTTTAATTGCTTTAAGCTTCTAGTTTTGCTCTTTTTGCTTTTTCGTCTAAGGAAAATACAGTCCTGTGCAAAAGGGTTAACAGCCCTTTAACTTTTATACATTTTGTCACATAACCACAAAATTCTATGTATTTTATTCACATTTGTATTTGTATTTTATGTAATAGGCATAGTTGTGACGTAGAAGAAAAAAGGTTATGATTTCCACTCCATTAAAAAAAAAAACATCTAAAAAGTGTGGTGTGCATTTTTTCAAACCACCTGGTTCAATAGATTGTAGATTCACCATTTGTTCCTGTTACATCTGCATGCCCCTATAGGGGTTTGTCTAGCTTTTTTACATCTAGAGACTGACATTTTTCCCCCTTGCAGAATACATTATGCTCAGTTTGATTATATGGAGTGTCACAGATTCTCAAGTGATTTCAGGTCTGGACTTAGACTAGGCCATAATTAACACTTGAGTATGCTTTAGTTTAAGCCTTTCTGCGCCGTTTTGGCTGAATGTTTAGAATGGTTGTCCTCCTGGAAGTTAAATCTCAAGTGTTTTGCAACCTCTGTGTTAAAAACGAATGCCACACTTTTCAGATTTTGTTTGTAACATATTTTATGTTCCTTCCATTTACACATTAGTTTGTGTTGGTCTATGGTCTAATGTGACAAAATGAAAAAGTTTTGAATATTGGCACTCTTACAAAGCAATTGATGATCATTGCTTCTTTTTTTTAATGCACCTTAATTGTTTGTCGATTTACCGCCGTTGTTGCTATTCATTTAAGTCCGATGTCGTTTTTGACTTTCTGCCTGTTTAGAAACATCTGCCTTTGTCCAGTGATTTGTCTGTTTCTGTGTTGACATTTGAGCCTCAAGCCACAACCACATTCCTTTTTTTTCCTTTTTTTTTGTTTTTGGTTTCTCAAATCTAATGTTTGTTTGTCTGCTCCAGTTTGGAAGTGAGAACCAGCAGCTGGAGTGGGCCAAGCGGGAGAGCGAGTGGGAGGAGCAGGAGAGGCTGAGGAGGCTGCGGTTGCAGGAACAGCAGGATCTGGAGCTGGCCATCGCTCTCAGCAAGGCTGACATTTCCAATGCCTGACCGGGCCAACCTCCATCTCAGTACTCTGTCCACTTTCAGTCTACCTGACTGTCCTCCGTTCTCCGTTTACAGGCTCATGACCTCAGCTCCGACCTCTGTTACCAAGTTGTATAAGAGACCAGTGTTTCCCTTGTAAGGACTGGACTCCCATCAAATGACTGTAAATTTAAAACCATTTAAGGTACATTGCTTCCAAGCGCCCACTGTAATCAGGGAGAATTCCGACGTCAATTCTGCTTACCTCCACACTACAAAAAAATATCGCAGGCTGCTGAACTGCATCTCTACCTGCTGACTTTTCAACCTGTTTGTTTAGTAAACCATTTAAGAGGGGTCGTAATTACATTCAACTCATTAGCTGTAATTATTTTAAATCCTGAGCTAAAGTAGCCTCCATCTCTTCATATGCATAAAGTATTTGGGGTCAATGTTAACATATAATTGCCACTTGAGTTGCTATAGCAGTACTGTTACAACTTTTACCAGACATGAACATGCAATCCTCACTATAACTTGGTTAATGTAAATATCAAATAATTTCCCAAGGGCTTTGCAATCCTATTGAAGACACCTTCAACCACAAACAGCAAGTGTTTATTCATTTTAAAGATACACCGATAACAATTTTGTAGCCGTTTTCCAGTTTTTGTAAACCTTTACTCTCCCAATACTGATTTTGGTTTATTTTTTAGAACTTTAATGCATAAAGATGTAGGAACACCATTCATATTTTTTTCTAGCTTTCCTATCATGAGCAGTTATTGATAATCTATACAGGGAGTAGAGCCGACGTCCTGTTGTGTGTTTGAGAGAGCAGTCATTATAAAACATGGTTTAACTTTTGATTTAAAATAAAACAATTATTACAGATCACCAGTTTAAGCTGTCTTTAGCATCTTATATTAACAAGTGCTGAAACAACATACTGTGTATGTAATGCGAAGAGGTTGTAGGTCCTTACTTTAACTCAAGCAGTTACAGAAGATTACCAGCATTTCTAAAAAACAACATATTAAGTGACACTTATTGAAAGTTTAGCCTTCCTGTTATCTTCTAACAGTCTGGGTTTCTGGAATGGAAACGTGTTTCAACATGTACAACATATTTTTTCTCTTTAAATAACTTTTTGCGTTGCTGCGCTTTCTAATATTGAAAATTGATAACTCTTGAGAGTTCAGTAACTGTCCATACAAACGAAAGTATTGCTTTCTCTCTGTCTTGCAGCTTGAATGAGGCACAAAATGTAGAAAATATAATTTCCTTTTAGCTAGCTTTTTACATTTCCGTGCTTCTTCTGACTAAACTTTGAGTGTTTTTTCCAGTTATAGCATGCAAACTGTTTATTCTTGTCAGTTCAACCTGATAGCAGTTAATTATGATGAATTCACTGGTTCGAGAAACAAAATCTGATATTTAAGTTTCTGACCGGCCGGGGGTCTTTCAAGATGAAAATCTGATCTCTACTCCACCTCCTGGTGCATCTCTAATCATTTCTGACCAAATCTTCAGATCTTGCTGTATATCATTTGTTTAACCCAACATGACTTTTTACTCATTTAAACCTTGAGAAACAGCCAAAGCTTAAAAATATTAAAGATGATCCAGAGCTGCATCACAGAGAATCAACTTGAACCTAAATGTGTCTGTGCTCCAGCCATTTTTGTAAACTGTTTTTCCTCCCAATGACCGCCCACCTTGTGCTTGTTAGTCTGTTTACCTTAAACAGCTGATTAGAGGAGGTGGAGCAGCTCTGCCAGCATTAAAAAGGCACTTGTAGCACAGACTCAACACACTTTACCCCTACTCTCATCTTCCCACCTCTGTCATCATCTTCATCCTGGCGCGCGTTTCCAGTAATCTCTTCAGAGTTGTCTGAGACTTCACTCATGGAGGGGGAGGCTGAGAGGAAGATGTATTTATCTCATTGTAGTCTCGCAGACTGGAGCCGTTCACAGCCATTTTATCTAACTACTATCCATAATGCTTTGCAACGTAAACACTGGAAGACTTTTCTCTGATATTATGACGACAAAGGCATTCTAAGTATAAATATCACATCCTTATGGCTCTTTTCTATGTTAATGTAACAGGTCATGCAAGTCGAAGCAGCCGTTGAAGAATATTTTACAGTTTATGTATGAAATCAAAGAATATGTGGTGAATGAAGTAAAATGCTTTTGAAGTCTGTTTTCCATAACCATGAGTTAGGCAGAAAACTTTATATTTAAAGTCAAACAGAAGACGTCAGCCACTCTGTTGGTCTGCGACTGAGCTTGTCCAGTACCAGATGGTTAAAGAAACATTCTGACGCACTCCATGCTTTGTGATTAAATTACGGTTAAATGTGCAAGTTTTGGATTAGGCAATTCCTTGGAATCCAAAGCTGTCGAGAAGGACTTGGTATGATCCATTTGTCTGTTACACATGCTTTTAATTATTTAAGCCTTGTCCAATATTTATGGAATTATGGAATTGAAGATGTATTAAAACATAATCATTGGGGTCTTCTTCCAGTTATGAACCAGTTGTTCCCAGTCTCTCAGATGTAAACAGCCTGTTTTTGTCAGATGGTTTCTTTGCTGTGACAAACTTGCACTCCCATACAACTAAAAGCCTCTTTAAAATAAAAAAAGTGTAAACCCACTCTGTTTATGCTATTGCTGTTACGTTTACTTCTTCGGATATAATTGGGATTACGTGAGATGCACAGTGATTCTCAGTCCTTTTTGCTTTTTTATTGACGAACAAAATCAACCTCTAGTTTTTTTTTATGTTTTTTTTTATGTTAAGTTATGTTTTAGTATGTGGAAGACAGTTTTTCAAATGCATTCTCGCCACCCTCCAACACTAATCAGGTCTATCTGGCACATAATGAATGTACTGTATATTCCATACATGACATGTACAGCATGTGACAACGCCTTAATTATCCACATATCAACACTGTAAGCTGTAATATTGTGAAGTATATATGTAATTAATAAAAGTCAACTTTCTTGTTTTGATTTTTCTGAAAATTGTAACAACTTTTAAACTAATAAACTTACTTCTGGAACAACATTTCTTCAGTAATATAAGTGCAATCAAGTAAAAAAAAACATTTAGTCCAAAAGAAAATTTTATGTTTTACTTCACTTAATCCAAGTATCTTCAAAAGAGTCACTGTGGAACATGAGGCTGTGAGCAGGAAGGATATCTGGTAGCGGGCATTCTTACGACTCTGAAGGGGCTTCATGACATACTAACAGGTCAATATCGAGGCAACAGAGATGAAATTCCACAGTAAACCGTCCTCGAATACACCATCAGTTGTTGGCAGGTACTGCTAATCCACCTCGCTTGGTTTTGCTGCTCCCCTTTAAATTTCTGTCTGGCCATATGGTTTGAAATCCGACCGGAGAGACATTGGAGTCGGAGACCTTGTCCTTGCTTGTTATGAAATTTGGGTGTACCAACAGAAAGTTTGAGATAAACAGAAAAAAATAGAGACTGTAAAGTAGGGGCAAATTTACCATTTGGAAACTAGAAAAGCTCTTAGAGCGCAGACGTCCCCCAAGGCAGCTCAGTTCTACCCACCCCCAGAGGGTGATCTGGATCACCCCAAAAATCAAATCACTTGTTCCTTGTCCCACTGTAGACATTTCCAGAAAATTTCACCCAAATCCCTCTAACTTTTTTGTTATGTTGCTAACCAACAGACAGACAGACCAACCCGGACGAAAACATAAATAATACAAAAATATTACTGTACATTTATTAATAACATTCAGATCCAAGGAATTGTGCAACTGAGTAGGGCTACTTAAAAATGCACAATATGTGTATTTTTGCATAGAAAGCAAATTGGTGTGCAAATAACTAAATAGTTTGAGTTTGTAAAGTCTTAACTGCTACTAGGAGGAGGGCCAGTGGTAATGCTCCTTTGTGTACCTAGGATGCAGCAGTCTGCCAGTCGGTGCGTTTACATGCCGTAAGAGAAAGCTGAATTATCGCCTTAGTACGACTGAACTTGGGCTTTTGAAATGCATGAATACTTTGAAGACGAACCGAACTGAAGTTCTCTTAATCGGACTAACCCACCAAGAAAATCACATTTCTCTGCACGTAAACTCCAACCTCGATTTAGTAGAGCTATTCACAAGAAGTGACGAGACTTTGGAAGCTGGAGTAACAACACTGGTACACGGCAACAAGTGGAACACAATCAAATAGTACAATGCTTAAGAAATGTTCTGTGCGAAAGGGCGCATGTTGCCACCTATTGTTGCAGAGTCGAACAGACTTCGTTCCATAATTCGATTTTCTGAGTGACATGTAAACTGCGATAAAGACTCTTTCTGGTTAAGGTATTAGTCCAATTATTGTCAAAATTCGATTAAGACGTGCACGTAAAAGTACTGACTGAAGGAGACCTCCAGTTCAGCAACAACTTCATGTTTAGGGTGGGAGACCCCCATATGTACACATAGATGGAATAATGGCAAAAGAAAACCTAGAAAATCTTCAGTGTCATCTTGAACTGCTAGATTGTTGAAAGTTGGACACTATTTGTTAATCACGATAACAAATCTAAATTTACCCAATTCTTATGAAAAGAGGAGTCTGATTTCTAGCCGCAAATATGCTGGAACCTTGCTCATGGGTAGGCTATAAGAAGTTAGTGGGGGGTGTTTCTGCAATTATATAACACCCATCAACTGTCGCAAGCCGCTTCCCTTTAAGGGTCGTGGGTTTAGCTATAGGGTGGTGCTTAGCTATAAGAGATCAATTGGCGAAGGTCACCGTTGGATAAACCAGTCTGCTGGGAAATACAGAGACACATAGGATAAACCGTACACAAACTCTCACATCTAAGGGCAATTTAGACCTTTTAACCAAACATGTGAAAGTAGGCAAAGTGGGAGGAAGCCAGAGTACCAAGAGAAGAACCGACACATGCAATGGGAAGACCACAGTGCAAAAAACTGGACCATTGTACAGACAGAAAGGGATATTTCACCTAATTTTCGTGAGGGGATTAAGTTTTGACCTGGCGTAGATCTGAGAGACAATAAATGCTAACTTCTGCACCCAGTTCTTGATTTTAAAACTCATTAGAATTGTTACATATTTAGTATGCATTGAGAAAAAGGCTTTAAAGCCACTTATGTAAAAGCATCTGTTTAATATGACATTCACCCATGATGAGTGTACAATGTGTAAACTTCTCTTTTTCTCTGTATTTATGGAGTTTTGTCTAACAGCAGCCCTAAAACTACAGCGAGATGAAGAAAGTGGTTTTATTTACTCTCCACCTGTCAAACTTCACTCGAGATATTTTTCATTCTATTTTAGAGTGTATTCAGTAATATTCAAGCAGAAAAGTGAAATGAGAGTGATACATTTGCATCTTTCAGTGTAGATATTTTTGACTTGGTATGCATTTCCCCTTTTTTAAAAGATATTGTAAATTCATGTGTGTCGATGGAAACATTTCCATTAAAAACTAGATTTTTAAAATGCTGTTTCGGGGTAAATGCAGCCTGTTTTACATTAAACCTCTGGCCATATCGTGTGGAGAGGTTTTAAAAACCATTCCTGAAAGCAGTCTATCTTTTCACAACTGCCATCTGGCTTTGATACGTGCTCTCAATGCAGTCCTTCATGCAGCACATACAAATGCTCACTGACTTTGAATGTATAATATAAAAGCTGGACCTTGATACTTTGAAACTGTAGTGCAGAGTGACTGTGTGTAATTGTAGTATTAAGGCGCTTTGATGTCCTACTATAATTTCTACTCATCTGAAAGGGAGTCTAAGGGCTCCCTGATGAGGGTTTGCTGTGCCCCTCTGTCCAGACGGCTCCTGGCCTCACTCTGTAATTATGAAAATGGAGTGTTTGTATTTATAGGCTAAGCCCACAAGCGGCTACCCTTCTCTGTCTTGCAGCTGCAAAACATCACTGGAAATCAAGTTGCCCTCAAGTTTTAAAAGTCAGCATCTTCTATTGTAAGCTGTATTCTCTGGTGGGGTAGGGTAGGGTAACCTGCAGCTCTGCTGGGTGCACCTATTTTCAAGCACAGTTGTGAAACCGTATTGAGGGGGTGGCTGTGGTTAATCCAAACGAGCAAACAAGGTGTATCTGAAATGGCTTAGTGCTCATGAAGTTCACCAGTCACAAAAATGTGATTTTCAAATCTGTTCTTTTTATTTACAATAAATACACATTTATTACAGTATAAAATCCATGTACTTATTTATATAAATTTAAGTAAAAAATAATGCACAGGACATCAAGCCCTGATAGTGTACAGAGGGGCTGGATCCAAGAGTTTCACACAGAGAAGAAAAGAAATTCCAAATAGGATAAAAATAGGCGAGAAGGCAGTCCAGACACATAAGGCAGTTTAAATAAAACATTGTCTCTGCGATTGTTAGGCAACTGTATGTGCATATTACCCCTGTCAACAAGAACATTTACATTTTTTGGCCACATCGTTCTGTTACAAAGAGTTTTACAGTAGCACAGTCATAGAAAGGCACTTTTGTGTCAAACACAGCGTTCCAGTTCTGTCAAGGAAGAGTAGTATATACAGGGCCAGCCCCTTCTTGGTCTGCCTGCTCTTAAGCAAACAAAGCTTTTCTAAAGCTTTCTTTATACAACCAAAGTAGTACCAGCTACATTATTCGAAGAAAAAAAAAACATACACTAAAACGTTTTAATTCAATATTTTATATGTATAAAAAAACAGAATTTGGCCACATGGAGAGCATTTTAAATAAAAAATACAGCTGAATCACAATACAAAATAATACAACCCCCCCTTTGTGAACACCCCAAAGTCCTCTGGTGAGCTCCTTCACATGTGTCTCTTCATGTGAAGCGCCAAATGGTCAGACCTGGAGAAGGCGCGCTCGCACAGGTGGCACTGGAAGGGTCTGTGTCCGGTGTGTTTACGGAAATGACGGGTCAGCTCATCGGAACGGGCGAACTTCCAACCGCAGCCTTCCCAGCTGCAGTGGTATGGCTTCTCACCTGCGTGAAAAAAAGAGAAGATAATATTAGTAGCTGTTTTAAGTTTGGATCATCGTGCGTAATTGCGCACAAAAGTGATGAGGGCAGAGAGGAGGAGGAAAGGAAACGTACCAGTGTGAGTTCGCAGATGTGCCTTCAGGTGTGAGCTCTTAGTGTAGGTTTTTCCGCAGCCGGCAAATGTGCAGGTGTGCGTCGCCGTGCGCTTCCGCGGCCACGTACGCCTCCCTCTCTTCGGCTTGGACTCCAGCAGCTCCAGCGGGGAAGACGGCGGCGTGAGCATCACCCTCTGTGCGCCCGCGGGCTGCAGGGCGAGACCCTCGTCGTACATCCCGAAGCCGGGATGCGGAGCGTGGTAGGACATCTGCATCTGCGGAGCCTGATGGTGGTGCTGGAAGGACGCGGCTGTGTGGTATTTCTGCTGGAAGCACAGCTGTGCCTGGCAGTCCGTGGCTTGCTGGTCGTCGGGGCTCAGCGGCGGGGTCATGCTGCTGGCCGCCCGCGGGGAGATGGCCACTCGAGGCTGCTCGAAGGACATCATACACGAAACGTTGCCTTCTTGTTTGATCTTGCTGCAGCTCTGAGGGACCATGCCCATAACGGGACCGTAACTGTCCATGGCTGGCTCTATTTTGATGTTGTCCGGGCGGGGGAACGGCGCTGTGTTGACGAAAAATCTCCCCTGAACGCCCGGGTTGCGCGTAACGCCGTAGCCGCCGGGTCCATCGGAGCGGAGCAGCTCCGTCATGAGGCTGGCACCGTAGGGAGGAGGCGGGGAGCGGTGGTCCTCGGCGGGGTACTGCTGCACGGAGTTCCCGGTTGTTGTGTAGATGTTGGGATCAGCTGTGCCAACGTATTCCACCGTGCTGTCTGATCCGGTTGTGTTGGAAAGAATAAAATCCAGATCCAGGAAATTGCTCAGATCCTCGTCGTCCTTTTTGCTCTGACTGTCCAGGCTTTGTACCAGTTCAAGCATGGAGCAACTTGTAGGTGGGAGTTTGTCCATCTCTCCTTTCCACCTCTGCGGAGGGAAAAAAAACAATCAATAATCAGACATAAACAGACATAATGCTAACCAATGGCACAAATAAAAACTTTTCTTGCTTCTCTAGTGCACAAAAAAAGTATTTTAAGTAAACTATTTAAAACCATGAGTTAAACCTTACATTTTCCCAGCTTTTTTCTCTTTGGTTTGAGAACGTCGAAAATGAGGGCAGCATCACTCCGGATAAGGCCATCGTTTAGGGTGAAATAACAAAACTTATTATCTTGAGTAAAGTTGAGCGGAGCGGCAGCCGCGCCAGAATTTGTGGTACTTTCACGGTGTCCCACTCTCTCCACAGCTGCGCTTCAGACACATGAACGCAAGTTTAAAAGTGGTAGGAGGTCCTCCACGACCTTATAACTCTCCAAGCCGAGATCGCCTAGCCAATTGTGAGAGCTCAGGAAACAACGTAAAGTTTGGTAAATTTAGCGCTTTTATAAAGCGGCGCAGATTGCAGAGCTCAGTGTGCTGTGTGACAAGCACGGCGGAGCAGCCCTATAAAGAGGAGGATGACGCAGACAGAGGCCAACCCACTCAAGTAGGCTATAGCCTATTTGGTAGAAAAAAATGTTTCAGGATAAACACACACACAGCCTGTATAGCAACCATAGATAGGCCTACTTACGTAACATGCGAAGAACAAGTCTGTTGACAGAAACCGCCTCAGGACAAGCCGCACTAACAGCTTCATTTTAAAAGCTGTCAGTTGTTCATGTAATCATTACAACACAAGAACGAGGCTTTCAGGTGTTCACCAATTAGGTTTTATTTAAGCTGAAGCTGGGAGAGGAAAGATCTGGAAATGTACTCAATCGTGTGACAAAGCATACACTATAAAAAGGACATTTTGGACGGAGGGAATTTAACTTTAGTCATTATATATATATATATATATATATATATATATATATATATATATATATATATATATATATATATATATATATATATATATATATATATATATATATATATATGCCCTATATTCTAATTTAGCATGTGTGTAAACAATTATGTTCAACAACTGTTAAAATAGTGTGGTTAAGGTAGTTTATGTGTTGGAGCAAGAATTTAAGTGTGTATCCAGCTTTGTCAGTAGCTACAGAGCTAATCCTACAGTCAGACTTTGTAGCAATCTATTAGACAAGGCTTATTCACATTTTAATCAACTATATTTTTTCTAGACATAATGCTAACTAATGGTAAAATTCTAGCAACATGAACTACTGTTTTGCTAATAAATGTAAGTTTGTATCAAGTTTTGGCCACAGTAGCAATAGGACAAGCTTGCTGATAATTTGATAATATTCATTTCTTCACCTGATGCTCACTGATGGTGAAATTACAACCCTATCCACTTTTTGGGTAACAAATCCTAAAAAACCTTTTGCTTAGACTTGAACTATAGCTCACACAACCGTTAGTTGTCCTCGTTTTTCATGTCTAGGTTTTATTGACTGTGACTAGGCTAGTCTTCTTGTTAAGACAGTTTGAAATTCAAAAATACTTTATTGATCCCAAAGGGAAATTAATAATGTTGCTGTAATACATATCATCCAAGGTTTTTCAAAGAGTTGTTGCAGAGGCTGATGGCTGTGGGCAGGAAGGATCTCCTGTTGCAGTCTGCATTACAGCGGTTCCAAACATGCCTCCGACTGGAGACACGCTGTTGTTGTGAGACAGTCTCATGAAAAGGATGCTCAGGGTTGTCCTTAAATGCACCATCATCCATCTATGTGGGTACAAAAAGAATTTAATTTGTATCCAACTTCAGCTAGCTTAGCAGCAGTGCTAATGCTAAAATGAACTAGTAAATAGGCTAAACTATTTCAGGAACTTAACCACAAACCAATTCTTATTTCTGTTTATTTTATTGTGTTTTAGGTGTTAAACCTTTTGTTTCTTCAAAAAGTTTCCGGTAAAACATGTTCCCCAGTGTTGATCAAATATTTTAAGGATTATTATTTAATATTCTGAAAAAGTATCTTTTTTATAGTGTAGAGTGAGCTGATTTAAGCGGCATTTCTTCCGCATCCACCTGCTTGGCGCGTCTCGCTCTCGTCTCATTATCATTAATTGAAGATGGGTTTTTTGTTCCCTCACAGCGGGCTTGTCCAAACAGGCGCCAGGATCGTCTGAAACGGTTTTCACTGAGCTTTTTCACGCTCGAACCACTCGTGATGTAAACATGATGGAAGCTAACATCTCTTTCAGTTGTAAATGACGGACTTTTAAGGGGAGAGCGGTGTCGATGGGGGCCACATTTGCATCACAACAATCAACTCGCTCGACGGCTTGTTGCTTGTTTCTGCAGAGGAATCTGGTTTCTGACCACGAAGAGGATGGCAGAGTTGTTTGGCCAGCAGGAAAACCGTTTAATGGCTTGATGAAAACTTACTTTTGTCTGTGCTGAAAACTATCTGAAAATTTTCAGGCCGTATCTTCCATCCAACCTAAATTCTATGTATACATATGTTTTATAAGGATATCATATTTATGTAGCCTTTATAGATTATATTCACATAAAAAAATAATAAAAACAGCAAGCTGGACATCCACTTACGCTTCTTAGATTTCTCAAGTCTTTAACACGAGCTTATTATTAATCTGGAGAAGCTGCAGAAAGCCACAGTTCAGGTGTGAGAATCTGTAGATAGGACAATTATTAGCTATGCATTCCACAGATCTGGCCTTTTCAGAAGATTGACTTGAAGAGAGTGCTTGTGAAGCAACAAGTTACACAACGGTGGTGGCAGCATCATGATATGTGAATGTTAATTTCAACGGCCAATGGCTTCCTTCATCTTATGTTAAAATAAATATATTTAAAATCATTTGGAAAACCATGACACTTTCACCTCCTTGCTTTTCAGATGGTTTAAGTTTTTTACCTGGAATGCTCCAATTAATCCTTATTTTAGTCTCATCCGTCAAATCAGTATTATTCAGGCATGCATTTTCACATCAGCAGCTACAAGGGCATATTTAGGTCCTGTAATGACATTTTAGACTTTTTGGAGACTCCTTTTTAGCATCTTGCTGTCTGCTTTGAGGGTAGACCTGCTGGGCCAGCCAGATCGAGGTATTTTGTTTTAAATCTCCTTCACTTGTAGAGCATTTCTGTAAAGAGGAATAGCTGATTTTCTATTTTAAAACCTCACTTACCCGATGCACAAGCTGCTACAATTTTCTTTCTGAAGGCCTCGGACAGCTCTCTGATCTTACTGTGGTGTTCACTCTCACTTCAACAATCACAAGCATACCAAACTAAATGTCTCAGAGTTGAATTCTGCAAAAGTTAAGTAATGCTAAGTAATGATGTTTAACACCTGTATAGCTGTGTGGGATTTAAACAGTTTTAAAGGGGACTAAATACATCAAAAATTTAATTCTAAAAAAAAAACATGTAGAGGAAAAATTGAACATGTATTTTTATCTAGCTTTTCATTGGAACTTCTCCGTATTAATGAAATTGATTAAATATCTAATTATCCAAATATGGAGTCTTTTTTAATAACTCTACTTAGATGTAGGATCATTTTAAAATTCTTTCAATGTTTGAATTTCAAAGCGCTTTTATTTGTGTGTTTTCAAAATTATTGAAAAGTTTCGATATATAGATGTAAAAAAAAAAAAAAACATCTTAGAGGAAGTGAAACAGAGGCAGCCAATAAAGTGAAACAAATCGATGTGCTCCCAAGAGCTGTGCCCCTGTCTTCTGCAGTAGGTACACCACACAGGCGCTCATGATTCGTTGATGACCTGGGCTGACTCAGATCCTTGTGACAGTCACATCACCTATCATCAACCTGTCATGTCCAGCATGGCTAGTAAACTCTGTGAGTGCAGCTGTGAGGTTTCCATATCCTCATGCTTGATCTGTACTGAGTTTTCAGTGGAAAGTGCGTCACACAGAGGGAGTCCAGTACAGCCTGACGGGAAACATTTTTTTTTATCTGGCTGGCCTGATAGTCGAACTTCTGACTGCTGAGCCTGACCTCTGGTTCTTGCCACAACCCTCCTCTGTTGGCTACTAGTGAGAGTGAGCACTCTCACTTCCCTTTTGTACACAACTACCTTTAACACTTTAAAAAGCTCTCCAATTCGAATTTAGGGAACTTAATCCCTTGCTGAACTCTTGCTGTCATCCTGCTTCATTAACCAACCTAGATCTGCTTTACTCAAGGAGCCTTGAGCAATATTTAAAAACATTTTGAGGCTATGTTAGAAGTTTTTGTTTGCTGTGTATCAGTGGCTCCTTCGCCATGTAAAACTAATAGAATAACTAACACTTTTGGAAAATAAACTTGTCATGGTTCATGATAAGTTTTAAACTGGTCAGATGTTTCCATACAGTTATCAGGAATATTGATGTCAAAATAATCTAAGGCTTTTAATGATGGCTATAAATAGTTAACATTCCAGCGTGGAATATTTATACAACATATAACAGCAGTGATTTAACTAGAGCACATTTATGATGATAAAGCTGTTTGGCATTGATGAGAAATTGTTTTTTTGAAATAGTTTCCCAACCAACTGTCAAGCACAGTGGTAGCTGTATCATGGTATGAGTCTATTTTAAAGGAAAATGTAAATTTATGATGGATTTATATATGTGTATATATACATATATATATATATATATATATATATATATATATATATATATATATATATATACATACACCCTTGCTAGTATTTGTTTAAAAGTTATTTTCCTCTTTTTTATGTCCGAACACCCATTTTTATCCTGGTTTCATCCATTTAGCCACTGGTTTGAGGTAGTGAAGACTTTCAAAGTAGTTTTCCTTCATTATTCCATCCCTTTTTATGCATTGCACCAATACCACAAAAGGTCTTCTTTGTCATTCATCCACACTGGGAGATTTTCAAGCATGAACAACATTTTTAAAGTCATGCCCAGGATTGCACAGTCTTGATTTTGACTAGGGCACTCCACCACCTTGTAGTTAGCATGTAGTTAGTTAACTTATTCATAAAAATGTTGACATGAAAGTAAATTAATAATTTAACAACAGACATAATTACATTATTAGACAATGCCAAAGTGGTTTGAGGAGTTTTTTTTTCCCTTCATTAAAGGAAATTGTCTTTTTTAAACTGTTTATTGCAGTAATTGCTTAAAAAAATTGTTTAGTGATCTGAAATATTATGTGATAAGAACTAAAACAGAAGAACTCTGTCGGGGTAAATTACTTATCACAACCATGGAGTTTGTTTCCTTATTTGCAGATGAGAAAACTGAAAAGCAATCCCTGATTTGTGTGAAATTTCATAGACTTCGGGGATAGCTCAGATGGAAAAAAAAAACAAGAACTTGGCAGATCAAGTGGGATCTCTTTGTAATTCAAATGACGTTTTTTGAAGCAGCTTTGTATTTCACCCTGTGCCATCACTTCCTGTGAATAAATGTGCCTGACCGGTGAGATAATTTTATTTAAGCAGTCATGGCCCTCAGACGTAAGTTGGGTGGGACACCCTTCTGTCTGCAGCAGCCAGTGGATGTTGTACAGAGAGAGATTCATAAGCACTTGATTAAAAACTGATTTCTGTGTAAGAATGCACCCTCAGAGGGAGGTCAAAGATCAGAAACAGGACAAACGCCTTGGAGATTGTAGGGATTCAACGTCTTCTTCAGGTTTTCGACCCTCTGTCCGTTTAGATTTTTTAGTCTTCCAACCTGCAGTCCCATCTGTATCAGAGAACACAGTGCAACATTAAAGGAGGATGAGCAACATTTCTGTAGAAAATTCAGAGAATTCTTTCCCTGAAGTGACATTTGCATAACATTTTTAGCATTGGGTAATTTGTATGATTTCCCAACTATACAATCTACTTTCTATTGTCACTTGCAACTTAACAGCAAGTTAAAGAACCGAAGACAAGTAGTTGCCATGCTGAACAATCTCCAACTATGCCTTCCAAATAATCATCTTATCTTTTTGATGCAGTTGACCTAAAAAAACATTTCTGTGAATAACTTGAAAACTAATGCCAGGGGTCACTTCTGTTTTTGAGCGTAAGAATTTTAAGATTTCACTTTAAAAAATGCACACGCACACCAAAACTGTAAAACTGGCTTTCCAGGAATTAGAATAGCAGTGTGATAGTTAAATTAAACAAGAAAGGGTGCATAAATTACATTAATCTGAAATGTTAAGATATAATTGAATTATAACAACAGATACAGAGAATCCCTCCAAGTACTTGCTCCAAAGGGTTGGGATGTTTCATCATGCAGAAGTACTCCATGATGAAACCTCATGTTGTCAGTTTTACATTATATTAATTTAACACTGGCGTGCATCATGACTGTGTCAGTTCGGCAAGTGCTTCATCACTTTGGACACATCACCTCAGCCTCATGTACGCCGATTTACGTGGAAAAACAGTGTGAGAGAGGCAGCGGCAGTCCTGCTGGACATCCTGCCTGAGCAAGAGTCAGTGGGAGTTTGAGGCGGACTGAAATTCTGCTCTGAGCTTATATACCCCGGTTATTTTTAACCGCCCACCCCTTGCTTATTACAGCTCTTTCCCCCCTGAAACATTCAGGAAGCACGTTTGGCTCCTTTTCCTGCTCACATGCAGCCAGATTCAAACAGAATCAAAGAATGATAGCATTGAGGCTCTTCAACCACCACAACTCTCCCCCCCTGCCCCCACTCTCTTTCCTCTCTCTCTTGCTGGAAAAAAAATGGGGGTTGAAATGTTTAGTAAAAAGTTGGCACGCGCCAAAGGAATGACAGAGCTGGCTCCAGTCCTACTCTAGTTTCAGAAACCCTCAACTATTTGTTAGACAAACAGCGCAGGGACTGTCGTGGACATGAGTACCTCTACACGCTGGCAGCTTTCAGCGCTGCATTTCTGGGGAATGTACCTAAAAGAAACAAAAATGTAACAAAAGTTCACCAAACTGAGCCTCCAGGGTTTTGGTAACTAAGTGCAAAACATATGAAGAAATAATGGGCTTCGTGACAATATCAAATTCTTAATGCATTTTGTTAGACTGTAAACTGTAGATCACAGAAGGAGCAGTTCAGCTAATTTAGTTCCCTTCAGTTACGGTATAGAGTTAGTATAGAAACTCTGATTTTAATGCCTTGGCAAACAGCTGTACGTTCATGTTTCATTCAGCTCAGTTCAATTCTTTAGAAAAAATAAAAGTATATTTTAACACACAACTGTATGTGCATTAACGCAATGCTGTGTTGGAGGTCTTTTTGCATTATTTATTGCATTAATGCGGCGTAACATGGAGGCAAGTTTGGAACTGCTGACATCAATGAAGTCAAGGTTGCTTTACCAACACCAGCCGCTGGCTTGGAAGCATCACAGACTATCTAAACTTCACACTGGACCTTAAATGAAAAAGAGGACTTTGGACCACTGACCAAACAGTCCAGTCATTTTTATTTTTAGTCCAGGTAAAGATATAATTTTGTCACTGTATCTTGTCCAGGAGTGGCTTAACACAAAGAACGTGTTGTAGCTCCTGTCCTGGATATATCTATGTGAGGAGGCCTTTGAAGTACTGACTCATGCTGCAGTGCACATCTTTTAAATTACCCCCAAATTCTTGAACTGGCTTTGGTTTACAGTCCTCCAAAGGCTTGTTATCCCTTTTGCATGTGTGCAGTTTTTCCTTTCACTCAACCTTCAATTTACATCCTTGAAAACAGCATTCTGTAAACAGCCAGCAAAGACCTTTTGTGACTTATCCACCTGTGTTAAGTCAGGAGCCAGGAGTGTTCTGCATGAAAACCAGACCATAGTATAACCTTTCTATATTAAAAATCCTTTTTTATTAATCCTATGTACCTTTTTTGAGAAACTGAATCTGGGATCCAAATTTATGAGCCAAAATCAGCAGAAATAAATAAAAAATAAAAATAAAAAAAACACACACACACACATATATATATATATATATATATATATATATATATATATATATATATATATATATATATATATATATATATATATATATATATATATATATATATATAAGCTTGACTTTTTCGACTGAATTGCTGAAGTCAATGATATTCTAGTCACTTAAGATGTGCTTGCACAAAAACTTTGGGTCTGAATTCCTGCTAAATATCATTTATCATGTTTAACCAAAACGGTTTTTAGCAAAAATGGATTAAAGATTAAAGATTTGGATTTGTATAAATTAGGGATTTGAGTAACTCACTTGTAGCTGAACACATTAGCTCAAGGGCTTATCTGTTGCAAAAAAACCTTCTTTCAATCTCTCTCTTTAACAACAAACCTATCTAGATTTTGTTAGGGACTTTCTCTGTATAATAAACTTTTTAACTGTCTCCACAAACATACTAGTGGTTGTACTTCTGAAAACAACTCTGGCTCCTGCTATGTTCCACAGCATTTGTGCTTTAAAACAGCAAGAGTCTGGCTTCCACAGAACCCAAACATGTGTTTCAACAACCAACATAGTTTTTAGCAAGTGTTATGGAAACCCACCTTTTAAAAATATGCAGCACACTAGCTAACATGGCAGGAATAAGGGCTACATGTGGATATAATTGAGCCAGTCGAGGACTGAGGGGATGGGGCCTGATTTATTAGCTGTTAACACAAGGAATCAGTGGTCCCACTCGTCACACCACACACAAGTTCAGGCAAGTGAAAATACTGTTTTCTTCTACCAAAAGTGCCAAGGAAAGGAACTTTTTGTTTGACAAATGAGAATGGGGTGAGTGCTTATAGCTTTGACATGGGCCAGTGGAACTTTTTCAGATTGCTGTTAGAATCCTTGAAAATCCAAAGTGCTGGCTAGGTTTAATGTCCATTACAAATTACAAGTGTTGGATACACTTTTAATTGTTCACTAAAAGATGTTATTCGGGATTAAAATTCACAACACTTGGGCGTTAGAGGTAATTGTTACCATTTTGTGAAATGTAGGAATTTGCCAAAAATTGCCAATTACTACTAAGAATGGTGTAACTTCTGAAACCTAACTTCTTTATTTGGAAAACAGAATCGGTACTTTGAAAGCACACAGTTGATTATATTTTGAATTATTTCTAAACAGTACATTTGAGCCAGGCTAAGATAGCCTAGTTTTTTAGTGTATCTGCTCAATATAAAGACAGGGGACCCCCCTGGCAATTTGCAGTTTAGTATTCACATTTTTTTCTGTGGATAATCACTTTAAATTACTCATGGCATTTTCTGTATATAAATACATATAGCATATAAATACATATATAAATAAATACATATATAAAATGCTACTTGAAACGCTATTGGTTGGTTTTGCAGAGCAGCCAGTCAAGGAGTCTCCTTTGTTTTCCTTAGAACTGATTAGCTGTACCCCCAAAGGCGGAAATAAGGAAGGCTGTAGATATTAGCTTCTGCAGTAGAGCTAAGATGATTTCCATTGAGCATATTAATGCACATTAAGGTATAGTTAGTGTTTAAACTGTTTAAATAGGCAGGTATAAACGTTTTTAGAGGGGGTCTGAAGTATTTGTGGATTTTAGCTATTCGCAGGCAGCTGTGGTCCCCAACCTGATCCCTCCTGAGTGCATCTCTTTTGAAGGTTTTCATAGTACTTCCAACAGGAAAAAGACCCCAGGGCACACCCAGAACTCGCTGGCCTGGGAACTCCTTGGGATCCCTCTGGGTGAAGTAGTGAATGTTGCTGGGGGATATGGAGGCCTTGGTTTCTTTCATGGATTTGTTCTCCCTCTGACCTGATCTTGGACAAGCAAAAAATAATGGATAAACAGATTTAAGCTTTTTCAATTTATAATTGGATCTTGGACTTGTTGGGAGTGGAATAATTCCCAAATATGAGTTCCGACTTTTGACCCAAATAAATAGCAGCATAATAGTACAAACATTATGAAGGGAATCAATCTTTCCATTATTTACCACTATTTTAAAGTAACTTCAGAATCCCAATATTCTATTATGCAAAAACTTGTAGTATTTGTACTATGCCTTTCTGTTCTGTGTGCACTCATTTCCAGCTCATCCAGTGTCAGCAGGTTCACTCATCCGCTGGATCCTAACCTATTTGCTCAGGATCATTCTGTATAAAGTCTTTCCTGCTGAAAACCTAGGGAGGCCTACGTATTTTTTCCCCTCATCATGTGGTACCACGGCCCCAGACCTGTTCGCGTTTGAAAATGCCGAACTAAACTGTGCCAGCTGTTCAAATAACATAACCCCAGCTTCAACACAGGTTCCCCATTGAAGCCATACTCCACTTGATTGAGTGATCTAGCCTGCAGTGCACTTTATGGTGTACACACCTAAAAATGGCGACATTTGTAAAAAGGCTAATAAAAACATTCCTGCAGCTAGGAATGCTCCCAGGTATTTCCTCCCTTACACCTGGTTACCATTGCCCCTGCTCGTTTGGCTGTTTTCAAAGCAACACGTTCTTTCAGAGAGTGGATATGGTGGTTCTGCATGCATGAATGTGCATTGTAGGTTATCAAAGAGATCACAGGTAAAGGTTGTAGTTAAAGTGCTAAAAGTGTGATGCAATTTCAGCCAAATGCTCTGGAGCAGCAGGATGAATATGAGGGATAACGATTGAGTATGCTTTACAGTTTGGTGATCAAAAGTCTGGAACTATCTTGTCAGTGTCTGTCATCCCGTATAAAATCCTGGGGGAGGCAGTGACATTTTATCAGCTGAAGTGTCACTCAGGTCAAAGAGTCAGGTCAGGTGCTGCTGAGTAACTATTGGTCACTGTGAAATGGCTAAATCCCATCTGCATCACTGTATATATTATGGTTACAGATGGCTTGCATTATTTTAAAGATTACTTTTTAAAATACATGCAGCAGTTCACATGTTACTCATTAACAAGAGATTATGTAATTACTAATGTACAAAAGTGAAAAAATTTTTGTCCTGGTACTGAAGTTTGTCATCGAAATTTTAGTCCTGTCCGAAAATGTTGCTGTATTTTTCAGTTCTATGCCTTATGCTGATTCTGTAAGGCAAGGCAAGTCAATTTTATTTGTATATAACACTTTCAACAACAAGGTAATTCAAGGTGCTTTACATGATCAAGGGGCAAAGTAAAAATAGCTGTAAAACACAGACAAAGCATATTAAGTAAAAACAGCAATAAACCAAGAAGCACACACAAAACAGATGAAACATGAAAACATTACTGAAAGGCAGCTCTAAACAGAAGGGTTTTTAGTTGTGATTTAAAAGAACAGTGTTTCAGCAGCTTTGCAGTTGTCTGGAAGTTTGTTCCAGATTAGAGGAGCATAGAAACTGAAAGCCGCTTCTCCGTGTTTGGTTCTTAGTCTAGGGCTGTTGAGCAGACTGGAATTGAAGGACCTGAGTGGTCTGGGGGGTTGGTATAGTAACAGTAGATCTTCAATATACTTTAGTGCAAAGCCATTAAATGATTTATAAAGTAGTAAAAGTATTTTGAAGTCTATTCTCTGAGCTACAGGGAGCCAGTGTAAGGACTGTAGAACTGGGGTGATGTGCTCTACTTTCCTGGTTCTAGTGAGGACACAAACAGCAGCGTTCTGGATCAGCTGCAGCTGTCTGATTGACTTTTTAGGCAGACCTGTGAGGACGCTGTTGCAGTAATCAATCCGACTAAAGATAAACGCATGGATGAATTTTTCGTAAGCAATTCAAAGCAGTAAACCCCCAGACGGTGGTGGTAGATGGCCGCTTGTACTGAGCCAGGTTATGCTGGAGCTTTCTTCCTGTTAAAGGGGAGTTTTTCCTCTGTACTGTCGCTACATGCTTGTTCAGTATGAGGGATTGCTGAGGGATTACTGTGGTTGGAAGTCTGCATCAACAGGACACAACCTCAAATTAATGCAATCTGCTGGGTTTCCTTAAATAGGAAACTAACTAAAACTTTAAACTAATTGGAATGTTTGTATGATTTTATTGAAATTACTTTTCTTGTAAAGTGCCTTGAGATGACATCTGTTGTGAATCAGCAATATAGAAATAAACTGAATTGAATTGAATTAAAGCCAAAAGGGCGATTAAGTTTTATTTAAAAAAAAATCATAACAGAGATGCTATATCTAGAAAACATCAAAATTTTTCTCCATCTATTGTCTATACCCTGTGTCCTTGCACTGGAAATGTTCTTCTCTATAAATATATTTCTAACAAGCTGTAACGATCCATAGATGTTCTTTTGTTGCATTGTTTTTGGGATTGCTTTAATCTTTTTATTAGTTATTTCCTTACCTCTTCATTTTCTTTGGGGTTAATTCGGTTTTACTTTATTTCTCTCTTTAGATTTTTTGTCTTCTTATCTGAGTTTCCTTTTACTTGGTGTTTATACTTATGTTTTCCTTCTGTTCTGTTTTTCTTCTTTCCTTTCTGTTTTATTAGTGCTTTTACATTGAGTCTCTTTTGTGCTTCTTTATTTATTTACTTTGATCATTCTTAGTTATACCTCTGTGATCCCCTTTTGCATTTAAGATTATTTTATGTCTTGTCTTCTTTTATGTTCCAGGCTTAAACCTTTGCTTACTCCTTGCCATTCTGCTTCCCTGCCCAGGTGCACTGCATTTCCAATATCCCTGCTCTCTCTTGGTTGGTTTTATTTTTCTTTGTAAGACAATGCTTGGCAATAAACCATGGGCTAGTTTTGGCCCACACCAAATTAGTTTTTGGTGATTTTTGTTTTTGGCATTGTAACGGTGTGGGGTGGCTTCTTCCTCACTGGGAAAGCAGGGCTTCTCTTGTCAGTCTCAAAGCATTGAAGTATTTAGAAGTGATTCTGGTACAACTTGGTGTCCAGATGCTGGCTGAGCCCGGCCTGGGGATGCTATCCGTCCCCTGCGGCTATCGGTGGGGCGCTGGGATGTTGGCGGTGGGGATTGGCCTAGGGTGGAGGCGGCGCGTGGCGGCCGGCCGCGGACCCTGCAGTACCGGGGCGCGGCCGTTTGCTGGCGGGGCCCGTGGGCTCGTCACTGCTGCCCCCCGGGCCCCTGCATAGTGGCCGCTGGATGTTCCCCTGGGGTTCTCCTTTGCTCCACTCTTGGGGGATGCGGTTGGCCCCGCCCGGGTCCGCCTGGGGCTCTGGGGGTCCTTTGGACGTCCTTGCTCCAATCTCCTTCATGTCTGCATCGATTCCTGGGAGACGGATTGATGCCTGCTCACACCAGCTATCGAACACTCTTATGGAGAAACCTTATATGCACCAGCATGCTAACACACACACATAGATGTGGGGTCTCTGGTGTTTAAGGATATATTCTTGGGCTGAGGTTATCATTACTAGAGCTTGATTAATCGGTACCATGAGTTTTTCTGTGACATTGTTGTTGTATTTTTATATCTATTTTTGTGTGATGTGGTTGTGTAATTCTTAGTTCACAATGTTTGGTTTGTTTTGTCGATGTTCCTTTTTCGTGTTTTGTTTTGTTTTTCCCCCTCTCTCTGCCGTCCTGTGGGTATGGAGGCAGACTTCAATGTCTTCCTGTGTTTTCTTTGTTCCCCTTCCTCTCTTGTATTTTCAACTCACCCTCTATCTTGACTTTTTGTTTCCTACCTCTCTTCTTCATCTTCCTTCTTTCTTCTCCTTAATTTTCCGTCTCCGTGTCCATAACATCAGGAAATAAAAACCCCAACAATTCATAATAAAGATTTTTCACACATATAGTGGAGGACTATAGCAAAAGCTGTACTGCTCCGCTTGTGAAAGTGAATCTGTTGGGCTTCTACTTGGTACTCAGACACTAATTCTGAGCTCCACACTGCCAAACAGGACACGTAAAAAAAAAAAAAAAGAAGTGATTCTGTGACCAGTTGTAATCCCGTGTCTCAACTTTCAACCTGAACTTGGTCCTCCGAGATGTCAGGTTTGTTTTAAACCCATTCTTTTACACAGACAACTTTAGAATCGTTTAAGGACTCTACTCTTTGGTTGTTTACTTAGATGTCCAAACTTGAAGGGATTGGTTGGGTTGTTACCAAGATCTAATTCAATGTCAATATTCCTATTGGAAATGTGTTTACTGGACAAAATATCAGCAGGTTTGATGCTTGTTTTTCCCTGGTGTACAATAGTTTGGCAAGCCAGAAGAATAGATGATTCAGCAGCTGTATAAAGAAAAGCATTTGGAGGGACGAAAGGTCAAACCACAGTCAGTTCATCTCCTCCCTCGAGGCCTTGTTTGATTACATTACCTGAGGAAAAATTGACCTCTGCTTAAACTTAGATGACTGCTAACTGAGAACCGCAGATAGTATACAAAGAGTGAGAAACAAGTGATATTAAAGCATGGATTCAAAGTCTTATTTCAAGCTCAACAACAATAATCAAACAAAATTCTGTCTTGACTCACACTAGAAACCCTAAGTTAGAACAACTCTGAGTCTGATACTTCTACTTTGAGCTGTGGTGTCTTGTTTTATCTCATACAACTTTCTGAATTTGATTGACAGAAACTTCTTACCTGTAGTGATCTGAAAGTGATCTGATCAAAAGTACAAAATCCTTTTAACGAAATCAAGACATAGGAAAATCAAAAATAAGATTTCCATGCAAAATCAATGCAAACGTCTGTGTAAATCAAAACAGTTTTTAAAACATCTTTAACTTTGATTGCAAAATCAAAAATTGACACTTATAAAGCGTTTTCTGCTCAAAGATCTAAAATCAAGAGTTTTCTTGGACATTGCCCTGTAACTGACAGCCAATAACTCATCATGCAGGTTCTTTCTCAAAGAAACATCTACCACTCAGTCAAACTGTGATAAAGCAAAGGAGTTGCTGAAGCAGATGGTCATAATACCATTGGTTTATGTCTTCTGGACCTTCGAACATTTAATTTGGGTTAGAAAATGACCTTATATGCAGGGGAATTAAGACAACAGATTATTAATTGAATTATGAGCGCAGCTAGTTCAAAATCATTACATCTTGCTTACAGTTAAATCAGTTAAAGGGAGTGTTTAGGTGCTGAGGGTGGATCTACAACTGAGTAATTTAGATTTTTGGGTTTGGTTGCAGAGGACAGAGGAGATAACAACCTGTGGTTGTCAAAAAAACGAGATCCGGTGTGTACCGTCGTTATGGCACGCGCAGAAATCAAATTTTGATGTGTCCCTCTTTCATTCTTAGCCAGATGACAGGAATTGGTGTTTGTAGTGTGGTTTTTCAGCTAACCAGGTGGATCCATGATGCAAAAAAGTGAGTCCACACAATTGCAAAACATTCAGTTCATGATGTGTGAAGTGTGCTACCTCAACGGGGAGAGTGGTTTGCCAACCGCATGTTGGTTTCCTCTCAACTTTCAACAGTTTCTTTTGTGGCTGAGTGCAATCCATCGATGGAACCTGATTTAAAATATCGCACCATCGTTTACAGTTGAATAATTTTCATCTATTTTAAATACTGGTTGTGTTTTACTGTTGTAACAGAACTGAAAGAGCCCATGCAAACGTGAACTCGAAGATAGTTTTACAAATTCCCCCAAAAGAAAGAAGTGAGTCAAAAATGCTCTCTGAAGGGTATATATGCTTAATTGATTTATTCACCCCACCCAGCTTTAATAAGCAGCAGGTTACTGACCTATTTAACACATCAACTGGAGCATAATTACATGACTGTAATAGCTCAAGGGTCTTACCAAACTGGCTAACTTCAAACCTCCCCTCCTCCTCCCTGCAGCCCTTTTAATAACCTGTATCTCTTGTATGATCTGTGCCTTTTCTCTTGCTTCCTGAGAGGGGCCCACCATAGATCAGACCATAATTGATTTGCTTTTTATGGTGGTAAAAAACAGACCAGGCTGCTTCTTATCATAGTAGAGGACAGAAGATTACCTAAAATTCGTTGTCATTTCATTGTACACTAGTATACAACACAAAGAGACAGTGTTTCCCTGGCATCTACAACATTAAATAGATGGATGAAAACAAAGATAAAGAAAATACATATATTGCCTAACAAAAGCATTCATTAATTTCCTTAAACCTTTTCAACATTTTTCAAGCTACAGCCACAAACTTTAATGTCTTCTTTTGGGATTCTATGTGATTTATGGCTGGCATAAATGTGAAGTAGAAAAAAATTATACATAGTTTTAAGAATTCTTCTATCTATTAAACCTCAGAAAAGTATGCTATGCATTTATATTCAACCACCTCTGACACCCCTACATTCAATCTAATGAGAAGACATTTCCAATTGTCTTTTCAGTGTAAATCCAGCTGTTCTGTAAAGACCTCAGAGGGTGAAGAACATCAGCGGACAAACAGCATCATGAAAAGCAGGGAACACAGCAGACAGGTCAGGGAGAAAGTTGTGGAGACTTTTAAAGCCGGACTAGGATCTCAATCAGTATCCCAAGCTTTGAACATCTCAAAGAGCTCACTGCTCAATCCATCATCTAGAACTGGAAAGAGTATAATACAACTACAAACATACCAAGACATGGCCATGCACCTAAACTAACTGGCTACGAAAGGAGATCATTAATCAGAAAAAAGCAGAGGCCCAACTCTGGAGGAACTCCAGAGATCCACAACTCAGTTAGGAGAATCTGTTGAAGAAAAAAAAGAAAAAGAAAACCGTTACTTGTGCACTTGATCTGGCTTTTGTGGAAGAATGCCATGTAGGGCACACAGCAAATATAGAGAAGAAGGTTCTTTGCAACTGACCAAAACTGAACTTTTGGCCTACATGTGGTTAAAAAAAAGCTAACACTATATATAACCAATAACACACCATCCTTGTGGTAAAACACGTGATGCAATAAAGAATAGACACAAATTTGATGTTTAAAACTGGTAGAACCATGACCTAAAAAACTTGTAGCTTTGAATAGAGCAAAATTGGTTCTACAACATCTTGATGTCAAGACTATGCTTGCCACCACTATTTGTCCAAAATTTTGAAAATCATGCATGTTTTTTTACACTTAGCAACTGTGTGCTACTTTGTGTTGCTCTATCACATAAAGTCCCAATGAAATACAGTCAAGTTTGTTGTAACGTGACACATTGCTATAATGTGAAGAGCATAATCTTAACAGTATTTTAACAGCTTGAGGCAGGAAGCTGTGCAGCAGTCCAGTGGTTCTCCCTCTGATGTTGTGGTACGGCTTTTCTGATGGCAGCTATTCAAAAAAGTTTCTGGAGAGGATGTGAGGTGTCTCTGAAAATGTTTCGAGCCCTGTTCCTGCAGCTCATACTTGAAAGAGAGTAGGAAAACCTTCAGATCCCTTTACTATCCTCCGCAGGGTCTTCTTGCTGATCTTACTTCAGTGGGAGCGCCACACGCAGATGTGGTTATGACACTATCCATTTCTAGCATCACTGCATTTTTCATTTGATATGTCAAGCCTAGGTCATGTTTTTTTCTGATTGGTTGAGGAAATTACTGCAAGGAGGGACCGTTGACATAAATCCTTTTTGCTTTACTTTATGACAAAGTCCCCTATTCATCGGCCAACCTTTCTCAAAGTATATAATCATCCTGTGCTGTCACAGTGAATAGTGAGGAAAACATACATAGTCACCACTAACGACATGTGCTGTGACAAAGTGGGGGGAAACCTGAGTTTGAGACCACTTACTTCTCTGAGGCTTCTTTAAAGATCAGGGGTCAAAGTGGCTGAGTCCATGACCTCTTAAAAGCCTGAAGTCCCCACCCTCTCAACCTTGACTGACCACCTAAAACTCACCTGAGCTCTGCCTTGAGCGCTTATCAGGCCCATCTTGTTTGCAGTTCAGCTGAACTGTCAGAACCTGTTCTGGTCACAAGACCTGCCGCCTGCTTTGTCTTTGACTAACCGCTCAGGTAATGACTACCGGGTCAATTAATTTCCCCTCTTTTTCTTCATGCCATTAAAAGCCCTAAGCTGTCAACATGCCTGGACACTTCTCTGCTGTGGCGGCACAGGTTGTGTACTTCAACCTGGGGCCGGCTGAGAGGATAAACACACTTGATCCAAAAATGCGTCTGCGACATTCTGAGATGCAGCTGGCGTGTTTAACCCCAGGCAGAGCTATCTTGCAGGGAGAAAAGCCTCTGCTAATCTGCCTGGCCGTCTTTTTAACCAATTCAGACATTCTATTGTTAGGTTTAGAGATGCTTTCTGACAAAGGCCCCGCATATATGTGTAGGCCTTCGAGTTCAAATCTCTGGGAAACTGCATTCCAGCATAATGATAATCTCCAAAGAATGTCCCACCTAAATATACATTTGTTCTTTATGCAAATAACGCAAAAAATAAATAAATAAGAATATATAGGCAGTGGGAATTTTTTTTTTCTTGGTTCTGCTTCAGCGTTTTAAAACAGTCAGATATCGCAGGTTGCCAAGCGTATGTCAGAATGAGTATTACTGAGGTGTACTCTGGTTTTATGCAGCTGGTAACCACTTCCTGTTTTTCGAGCAGTGAATCTTCTCACAGTTTGGCCATAGTTTCCTGAAGTGTGTGTTTCGTGTGTGTGAGCAGCAACATTTGTGTGTTGTGGGTTAACGCAAGCTGAGGTGGCTTGCATGTTTGCACTGAACAATCACGGTTCCTCTCTGCTCGGTGCGGTGGTGCACCTTTCTGAGTTGCAAACAACAAAGGTTGTAGGTAAATGTTTTGCAAGAGAGACGAAAAACATTCATATACATATATATGTGTGTGTGTGTGTGTGTGTGTGTGTGTGTGTGTGTGTGTGTGTGTGTGTGTGTGTGTGTGTGTGTGTGTGTGTGTGGGTGTGTGTGTGTGTGTGCGTGCGTGCGTGCGTGTGTGTAAGTTCAGCTATAAAATTGTATATGTCAGCACAGCGCCTTCTGTGCATGTTCAGAATTGGATACGAATCGTACATTGAGGCATCTCTGTTTATTAATATTATTTGGAAGCTGATGTATTTTTCACCATTTTGAGGTCATCCTTTAACCTTCCCCCTCTACTTAAATAGTAACATGTGAGATTTGTGTTCACTTCCCTTCTTGATCTCTGAATCGGTCTCTTTTTGCTCTCTGATGGACCTCACACAGGCTCGCAGCAGAGATACCACATTCTTGCCTGTGCAGAGGCCCATGTCGAATGTTGTCTTTCAAATCAGAGATTAACAGGAACACATGTATTCCAGTTGTGTACATAGGACGTGACTCCGAGAGAGCAAAGCGGAGTGCTGAGCATGAATTTGTTTTCGCGGATTCTTAGGTAGACAGCACAGATATTCCTGCTTTTGCTGAAGTTGCCTGACAGGCACATTAGATTTACAGCTGCTACACCTGAAGATTTGGTGAATGATCTACAAAATGCGGCTCCTTGAAAAACATTTTCACTCTTTGTCACGTTACAAACACAAGCTTCAGTGAATTTTCTTGAGATTTTATGCAATTGACCAACACAAAAGCAGCTCAATAATTGAGAAGTGGAAGGAAAAGATACACAATTTTATTTTTTATAAAAATCTGAAAAGTATGACATTTGTATTCAAAAATATCTGTTTTATACATCTCGAAGCTGAAATGTTCGCATAGTCTTTTATAACAAAACAACTTAAACTCAACCAGACTGGAAGGAGAGTTTCTGTGATCAAGAATTTCCAGTCTTTCCCAATTCTCAATTAGATTTTGGTCAGGACTTTGACTGCACCACTGTTAAGACATAAATAAACCCTTGTAGCTTTGACTGTGTGTTTAGACTTGATGTCCAGCTGGAAGGTAAACCTCTGCAACAGTGTCATGATATGACATCATGTCTTCTGCAGCCTTAAACAAGTTTTCTTTCAGAACTATGCCTCACTTAAGTTCATTCATGTTACCATATATCTCGACAGTCTTTGCTTTCCTTGCTGAAGAAATGTCTTAACTTTGGTCCCATCTGTCTGGAGAAGCTCCTTCCAGATGTTTGTGGAAAATTATAGGACATACCATAGCTTTCCTCTTGCCATTCTTCCTCCTAGGCCATATTTTTGATGTGCACGTTCAACAGATTCTTCCACCTGAGCTATGGATTTCTGCATCCCTTAGCTTCTTTGATTAATACATTTCTTTCCCAGCCTGTGAAGTGTTTAAAGCTTAGGCCATTGTTTTTTTAACCTGATCCTGCTTTAAACCTCTCAATAACCTTCTCCCAAATCTTTTTGCTGTGCTCCTCGGTCTTCATGATGCTCTCTGTTCATTAAGGTTCTTTAAGAAATCTCTGAGGCCCTCACAGAGATTCAATCACACAGGAGCATTCATTTATTATGTACCTTCTGAAGAGAACTAGTTGTACTGCATTTTATTTAGGATTATCAGAGGAAAATGGGATAAATACAAACAAAACAACAATCATTTTGGGTTTAAGCCATTTTGAAACCCATGCATGATATTCCTTTCATGTCACTCTGTGGACTACTTTTTGTTTGCCTGAGTATGTGGTTTGTGCACTTTGACAAAATGTGGAAAAAAAATCACTTCACCGTACGTTTCTAATCTTGAGGAAATACCCAGCAGAGATTAAAACTCTCCTTCAAGACCGTGTGTGTAAATTCATCTCGGTTTCACCCAGTTTTTCAAATATCTGACAGAAGGCCAAGCCAAGAACAGAGCAAACAGATAATCTAGCATCTGCATCGCATAGGTAGCCACACAAGCCACAAGCTGGAGAAATGGGCCTGACTTGTGGGGGAAGAGGTTCTCCACTGGTTTTACACACAGAGATAAACAGCACATTATGCTCAAAATAGACTCCCTTCATCCCCCCTTGACCTAGAATTTGTGCAGCCACATTGAGGTTTTTTTTATATATTCAACCCTGCTGTTATCTGCTACTGAACAATTGAGGAATGTTCAGCACCTAGTTGATCACCCAAGATAGCCTTCAGCCTTAAAATACAGATTGGGGTCATCCACAGAGAGCTTCAGAAACCGTTTTCGTCCTTAAATATCCTCATCAAGGGGGGACAGTACTGGGTTATAATGGAAATGTATGGCAGGGTGTGTCGTGTTATGAAAATCCCACAAATTATGGGCTGGTGGGGAATTGTTCTAATCCAGCAAACCAGCGCTGCGGAAACAGAGCTGCCATTTTGGAGAGAGAGTTAAGAGTTATTTCCTGAGTCCAGGCCAAGAGAAAATGGATCAGGGGGAACCTGTGTGGGCCTGCTGGTGTATTTTGATGGAAATGGGACCCCACACTTTCATGTATAAAACAAATACCTGTCAGGGAAACTTTATGGAAGTTATAATTACAGTCAATGGTTATCCAAATACAGTTGTGACATGTCATCCCCTCTGATTTTACAACAATTTGCAGGAAGATGTCCAGAACTGAGATCGAAGATAGTACAATTTAAGATTTCAGCTATTTTCTCCATCCTTGGAGTGACTCTCTCCTAATAACTCGCTTTGCTCAGCCGAGGAGTGAGAGACGAGGAATCAGATGTTGAGACAGAGCAGCGTTCCCGGATCATGTTGTGCTTCTGTGGCTCGCTGCTTTTCTTGGAATGTGCTCCGTCTCTTTGATTGTTCTTGTTTCCTGTGATTCAGAGGCCCTTTGTTTCTACGAGGTAACGTCCTAATCAGGGAACTCCGTCACAGCGCCCCCGTCGTCGTTCCGCGCTCCCTAATGTCACCCTCTGTGTTATGATATTTTTAGCTCTGTTCTCATGCCTCATGCAGCCACACACGCATACATACAAACACACAAACGAATGAGAAGTGAGGAAGAACAATCACCTTTTGGAATGTGCGGAGTAAAAAATGACATAAGTGGGAGCTGAGGAGGTACAGTAGCCACTCTGATTGTGAGAAAAAACAGCTGTAAATCTTTCTCAGAGGGAATTTACTTTCTGTTTCAGACGCCTGCTCGCCTCACTATGATTTACTCTTCTATATATTCAACATTTATGGATATATATCTCAGAAAATGTGCACAAAACGCACAAAGTCAGAAGAATCACAACCAGGGCAGTTTTTTTCTACATTCTGGGTTTCCCCCCATCTCCTTTTGCTTAGACTGTGGTTTCATGATGTGTTATGAGATCCATGAAACAACAATGAAACCAGATGTGCTTAGTAATACATCTATGTATGGCCTTAACTTTGCAGAAGTTGAGCTGGGTGCACGCCGTGCAGTCCGTGTGAGAACTTTGTGCCGTCTAAGCTTTCTGGAAAGGATCCCTTCCCTTTATATACTGCCTCTTAAAATAACGGCCATCCTATTGGCTGAGAGCAGCCAGGTCACTGAATCACATCAGGCCAATTAGAGAGTAACACTTCCTTTGCTGTGAAAGATGTTTCCTGTTGATAGTAAATGTACGACCTGCCAAGCAGCAAAGAATGATGGGGGGGAAGGGGGCTGAAGGGCTAACAGTGTTTCTCCGACCTTTGTGGCCCTCATGGCGGAAAATGTGACACTGTTGTTGAGGTTAGGTGTGTGTTTTGACTGTGTGTTTGCAGCTGCACAGCAGCGGTAGAGGACATTTAGTGGACAGTGTAAAAGTACAATGATGAGATACATGGGTAGACCTGATGTTCTCTTTATTTGCATTTCCTTTCCGTTCTTCGCAATCTTCTCACAGTTACAAATTTCTTGTCAAAGTGAAATTACACTTTAAAAACCGACGACCAAGTTTCCTTTTAAACACACAACTGCCTCAACACCTTTTTTTTCTGCCAAGAGGCTGCTAAAGGTTGCAAAAAGCCCTAAAAATATTTATTTTCATTGCAGTTTCATAATCACAAACAGCATTATTAGAATTAGAATAATCCAACACTTCAAAAATCATGACTGTTAGGTTAATTGGTCTCTCCAAATTGCCCTTAGGTATGGGTGTGTGCGTGCATGGTTGTTTGTCCTGCATGTCTCCGTGTTGCCCTGTGATGGACTGGCGACCTGTCCAGGGTGCTGCATAGGATGGACGGTTACAGATAATGGATGGATATATTGTAGATTGGTACAATCTACAAAAGTCTACACAAAATGGCAGTTTTTTAAACTCTTTAATGTGCAATTTATGTCGTTTCGTTAAAGTGAAAACAGATAAATCTGCTAGAAGAGTTTATAAAAGAACAAAATCTTGAATCTAAAAGTGATGTTCAGTCTCTGACCTTTGCTCATCTGCATTCTTCAGCCAAAGTCTGAAGTTAAAAATACTCTAAAATATCTCATTGTACAAATATATCAGTCAAAAGAAGGGTACTTCACATAGTCTTGAAAGTAAGAGTACAATAAACTATTAGTATTTCCAAACTTATTTTGTATCTCCTTTATCAAAGAGTTCTGTCCTTCTTTCCTTCGCTCCTTCCTCAAATACCTCCTTGAGTAGCTCTTTCTTTCATTCTTTCTTGTATCCTTCCCTGTTTTCCTTTTGTTCTTCCTTGTTTGTGTCCTTCCCTCCTTCATTATGCCCATCCTTCTTTTCCTACCTCAGTTTCTCCTTTCTTTTTTCCTATCTTTTTTCTCTCTGTTATTCTTTTACTCTTTGTGTCCTCCTCGGATTGTTCTCTCCTTGCAATCTTCCTTCCTTCCTTCCTTCCTTCCTTCCTTCCTTCCTTCCTTCCTTCCTTCCTTCCTTCCTTCCTTCCTTCCTTCCTTCCTTCCTTCCTTCCTTCCTTCCTTCCTTCCTTCCTTCCTTCCTTCCTTCCTTCCTTCCAAGAAGTAGGCTGAAGTATCTCAACCAGCAAGGCATCAGGATTAAATCTAAAGAAATCCAAAAGCTAATCTCAATAGCTGCTTGAGATTAGCTATCCTTGGCAGCAAAACTGCCTCCAAGACTTATTAGGTGTTATCAAGTTTTTCTCCTCTGTGGACCAGTTTTGACCCACTCTTCCATGCCGATTTGTTATAATTCTGCCCTGTCAGAGGGTTTCAAGCATAAATGACCTATTGAGGAAATTAATTTTAATCCAGACTTTGACTAGGCCACTCCAAACCCTCCAGTTTTTAAGCAATTTAGGGGTGGACATGTTGATGTCAGGTCATCATATGGCTTTTCGCTAGAGAACCAAATTCATGGTTACAACCATTACAGCATGTCATTCAGGTCCAGTCAGTTATTTTTTAGTGTTTGTCTTATAGTTATTGGAGTGGGTCACAGCAGTGGCAATTATAACTGCATGTTTTTAATACAGTTTATTCAAAGCGTCGTTTTTTTGTGTGTGATCCAACTACCTTTCATTTGGATCAGTAACACCACAGTGCTTCTCATGTTCGTGTTGGTAAACTGATACATTTCTAAAAAGCTGCAGAGTGTTTGACAAGCTGGTCCCATCCCAGCCTGAAGGAATGATGGCTGCACTCTCATCACTACAGTGGGCTCACATTCCAAGACTGCAATTACAGCAGCAAACATATCTGATATTTAACTCTTTAAGGCACAAATGTTGTGTCTTTATGGACATCTAAACAAACAGAGACCACAAGGGAGCTTTTTATTGTCCTCCCGCCATCACTCCTCTGTCTTTTTGATGTTTGTGAGGAAATCTGATGTGCTTAGCGATGAAATCCTCTAACATTTGTTGAAGCTTTTCTGTCTGTCTCTGATGGGGCTTCGGTGACCAGTCTCACCCCCGACGCCCACCTGCTTCTGTGGCCTGTATAGACCTGGGATTGTTCAGCTCTGCTGGTATTCTGCTGCAGAGTTAAAACCGAGGGGCCCGATGGTTACAGCCACAGGTTGAAGGAATGTCTACCGTCTGGACGGGAAAATGTAATCAGCTGAGATCAGCGAATTAGAGGCCAGTTTCTCTTTCTCCCTTTGCGCTCCCACTTTCCCCTCCTTGTGCTTCTCACGCATGTAGGCACTCTTACTTCCCCCCCTCTCGAAGGTGTAGACACACACACTTCCACGCTTTCAGATGAAGAAAAATGACACCTTTTCTTTCAGCTATTTCCTCTGTTTTTACATACTTGAGCCGAGGGTACAAGAGGCAACAGTGTGTTTTCATGTGACAAAATACACAGAGGCCTGTGTGGATTCAGGAGAGGTGAATAGCCTAATTCATCATTTGGGGGTTCGGCCTGTCCAAGCCTCATCTGGGAATATCTCTATCTACAGTTCAGATGTGCGACTGTCGGTGCTGTCTCCTTAGCTTAAAGGAACAACAGCTCAGCCCTGTCCTCTTTGTGACAGATGACTTCACAGAGGACTAAAAGTTTCTCAGCTAAAACTGAGGACAAAGGCCTCCTGAACCATTTTTAAGTCAGAATTCTTTCTCACTCTATGATTTACCCATTTTGAAAAAATAAATAAAAATAAATTTCATTTTACAGCAGATGTTTCTACAGTGGTCGGATTTAAAATTTTAAAATTAGCATAAAAAACCCCAGACTGTAAGGAAATGGATAGATGGATGGACAAAGTAGGAATCTATGAGAACCTAAAAGCCTGCATTGGATTCTTAACAGTCACCTTTTTCAGCTTCAAAACTGGATTTAATTTAATCTTTTATAGCTTTTGGCTTCACTCATGCAAAAACCAAACATCAGGGATAAAGGAAATAGTTTCAATTTACGCAAAACCTCAACTGTGAAGACGGTTGTTTTCTACGATACCATGTTTCAGCTAAAAGAAAGCCAAATATACAACCGGGCGGACAATATTTCAAGGTTTAAAATGAGTGAAGATAAATATTTTAATGATATAACCTCCCTTTACCACTTAAATAATGCCTTAATATTGTTTCTTTTGTTTTTGTTTGTTTTGCAAATTCCACAGTTATTTGCAGCTATGACAATAAGGCAGCCTTCAAAGTTATGCTATAGTTTTATTCAGTGTCTGGTAACATTTCATTACTATTCACAAAGGCCTGTTTACCCAGCCCATTCTTAAAAACTAGAAATAAAAGAGAACATACCATTCAACTAAACCAGATGTGTACTGACATTCACATGTATATGCCTACAGCCAAAGCAATAATTAAAAGGTTTAAAGCAACATTAAACATTCGACAAGCAAGGCTGGATGCGCACCCAAGTTCTATTTAAAGGTAGATAAAACATCTTAATAGTTCACTGTGAGACAGCTTTAGTACATCCTTGCATCTTGGGTTCACCAGGTCTCCATAGCGACTGTTTCTATCTAACAGATTCTGCCTATAAACAAGCCAGACAAAAAAAAAAGTATCTTTTGTCCTACCGTCACAAATGTAAATGTGCAAGTTTTGCTAAAAGTTACTGGGACTTTAACGGGACCTGTGTTGTTTGGTCAGAAGAGGCAAAGTTTTAATTTTTCTTTATGAGAAAACATCTTGATGGGTTTCGCATAAAACAAAAAAGTGAACATCTAGACTGCGATGGACTAGCGACCTGTGACCACAGTTATCGTTGTGTGTTGAGTAGGCATCCCCTCTTTGCTTTTATCCCACCCCAGAATCTCAGATAATTTTGGTAGAAGGAGGGTCTCATCCACGGCACTGCTGTCCAAAATCAATAGGTCCAATTCCTTTCTGAATAGTGCACCATCTTACTTGGGTACATTTGAACTCAAATCAGTCACGTCATTGTTAAATCAGGTTCAGTGTGATTTCTGTCCTCGTAGTTACAGAACAATCTAAGCCAGTTGAGCAGTCAATGAAAGCTCAGCTAATTGCATCAAGCCATTCCAGCATTTCCTTTTAAAAGTTATACACAGGCCACGACCTTAAAAATGTGTTGTCATCAGCACACCTCATGCGTTACCCTCCAAAGGAGTTGCTATTTGTTAAAATTAGGCCTTCTCAGTGGACAGGTGACAGGTGAACCACAGGCGCGCTCAAACTGCACTGTATTCCTCCGCTGCCTGTCAGGTACACTCACCCTCGCACAATTTCACTTGCTCTCACACAGATGTCAATAACCACACTTGTAATGTGAACCCCACTGCTGAGGGAGAGCAGGCCTGTAATTAGAGAGCAATAGTGGGAGAGAGCCATAATCACAAAGACTCAAATAGAAATTTGAATCAACGGATGATTTCACATTGTTTCCCTCCCTCTGTTTAAACAAGGCCATTTTGATTTACGTCCGCCACTGGAAAACCTTTTGTCCAAATGTTAGCGTTTTCTCTGACTGAGCCTTTAAGACAGCTGTGAGCGGTGACATGTAATTGCGCTCTGCTGATTTTTTTCTGCTTTCACTCAGAGGCCACATCAAAGGTGGGTTTTTTGTCTGTTAGGCAACAGTCAGCTTTCATTCTGATCATAGCCTCTAACAGACAATAAAGAACAAAAAGGAGATCATTAATCGATGCCTCACTGTGAATCACACCATGTGCACCCTCTTTCAACGGATACCTCGGAGTGTTTCTGCCTAATTTTACCGTTTCTGAACGAGCCAGCGGAAACCGTTACATGAGCACAAATCTGACACCTCTGGGGTATGAAAGTTGGATGCTATGCACAATTTCTAGCAAAAATAATCACACTTTTTTTTTTCTTTTTTTTTACTGTTTCATTTTTTGTCATAACCTTCAATGTATTTTGGGGGAATCTTAGGCCAACAGGAAATAGAGCAGGATTGGGAAGAGGAAGGAAAAGCGAAGAGGGTTTTCAATTTTTTACAAATAAAAGCCTGAAAAGTCTGAACTCAAAGGTATTCAACCCATTTACTCTGATAACCCCTAAATAAAATACAGTGCAGCCAACTGCCTGGTGCTCTGGTTAGATGAGACCAAAACTGAACCTGAATATAACTTCCCTATGATGAAACATGGTGGCAGCAGTATAATGGTAAACGGACAGTTTTATAGCGCTTTGTCAAGTCCGAGGAATCCAAAGCACTTTACACTACAATCAGGCAGTCACACATTCACACACTAATGCTGGTAAGCTACATTGTAGCCACAGCTGCCCTGAGCCAGACTGACAGAAGCCATTCAGTTGGCGCCACCTGGACCTCTGACCGCCACTGGAGGGAAAACCGGAAGAAGTGTCCTGCCCAAAAACACAGTGGCAAAGTGCCTGAGACAGACAGAGCAGGTGTTTAAACCGCCAACCCACTGGTTACAGGACAAACTCCTACAGACAAATGCTTAATACCCCTATAAAAACCCTTATAACTGCCCATTTAAATGGCGTAAACACCAAAATATATCTTAATTTGCATTAGTACGGAGAGTAGAAACTGTCATAGCACTACCGCAGAAGCTAACAAAACATCAACATCAGCCAGTAGAACGTCAAGTAGCATTAAGTCTATCTATCTATCTATCTATCTATCTATCTATCTATCTATCTATCTATCTATCTATCTATCTATCTATCTATCTATCTATCTATCTATCTATCTATCTATCTATCTATCTATCTATCTATCTATCTATCTATCTATCTATCTATCTATCTATCTATCTATCTATCTATCTATCTATCTATCTATCTATCTATCTATCTATCTATCTATCTGTGTTTCAATAAAGACTTCGAGACTTTCATAGCTTTAAAAAAACAGAACTGTTTAGAAAAGTGGAGTTGCTCAATGGCAGTTGCCTCAGACACCCATTCCTTTCCTTGGAAATGAATGCGTGCCCTTGTTCCAGATTTAGTTCTTGCCCGTCACGATGGCCTGCTATTTGGTCTGCCATTTCTCAGGGTTGTGGGCTTCTTTAATGAGCACTTTGATCCCACTCAGGTCTGGCCCTCATATTTACACAACCCTGAAGAATAGAAGAAGAGGAAGAAGGAGAAAAGCATCTCATTTTTTATTTTTATTTTTTTGTAGACCAGTGCTGTGGTGTCCACTTTTGTGGCTGCATGATGACCCTGAAGACATCGTCTTCATCTTTTTAACTTTCCATCACAGTAAAGACTTTGAAGTTGAAGCAGGATTGCCTTTATTGTAGTGAATTTACCAACACATGAAAACATTCTTGAAGAGGAAAACACCACTTGTAAAAAGCTATTCACACAGCAAATGTAACTTGCAGATGTTTGTTCCAGTGCCATACACTGTAAAAAAAACAAAAAACAAAAAAAAACATCTGCAGGCAAATAGGCTTTCCCTTTATTAGTCTCATAAATGTCTTAAGTAAACTGTAAGAGTTTCTTGGCTCTATGGTCCAGATATTTTATGTCCGCAGCAACTTCGACATGGAGCAGCTGTGGTGGGAGCACCTTGGTTCTACTTTTCCCAAAGCTGCTGTGTTTTTGTACTCTCACTGTAACTTAATATCTGGTACTTGTCAAGCTTGTTTCCTCTATTTTCTTTTTAATTGTTACACGAAATTTCCCTAATTTACCATTTAAAGAAACTCAAAATGTGACTTTGTTAAAATAGAAAGAAAAAGCTATAGTGAAGCGGAGAGGGGTGAAAATTATGATTTATGTAGAATTAAAAAATTTAAAATGTATTTTCTAAACTTGGTCTTGCTGCTTTTTAGCCAGCTCTTTGTAGTAGGCTAAACTACAAAATATGCTTCTAGGGATGCACCAATCACAGATTTTTCACCAATTTCTAACCACGGATTTATGGAAAATTTGACTTGATGGATTTTAAGAGATTCCAGGATCTGTTTAAGATTATTTTTTGGATCAATTAAAAACCTAGTAGTTGTAATGAAATGTTTTATGAAAATAACTTTTTTAATAAAAAATTAAATCCAAACAGTAACAATAAATAAAATCCAATGAAAAAGTATTACATCGTATCTCGTTTGCTTCTTTGCAAGACATAATTTAGCTCACTAACTCCAAGTCCAAGTCTCTTGTCTTTGAGGGAAAGGTCCTATTCAATTCCCAAGTCTTTGGGAGACAAGTTCTTTTCCAGGTTTCAAATATTTGAGAGGTAAGTCCAAGTTAAGTCTAAAATCGTGGAGAAGCATATCTAAGATAGTTCTCAAGTCTTTGACGAGTAGATCCAAGCCATATTTCAAGTCCCAGAGGGACAAGTGACGTTTCAAGTTTTTGACAGTTTAAGTCAAGTAATAAACCCTTGAGGGCTGGCCCAACTCAAGTCTTTTTAGAAAAATTTCCTATCCAAGTCCCAAGATTTTGAGAGGCAAGTCCAACTCAAGTCTCAAGTCTTTCCCCCAATTCCTTGTCAAGCTTCATGTCATTTTTTTTCAAGTCTCAAATCTTGTAGCAGATCATCCAAGACAAGTCTTGAGTTTTTGAGGGGCAGGTCCAAGTCATGTTTCTAGTGTTTGAGGGGTAGGTCCCTGAGCCACTACTACTACTTTCAGCTTTCACTCCTTTGATGGACAGTTCAAGTCATGTCTCAAGTTTTTGAGGGTCAGGTCGATGTCAAGTCTCAAATCTCTAATGACTGAAATTCCTTTTTCGTATTACAAGGGCAATATGTAGTCTGCTAGCAACACGACAGGTTAGGAATTTAGATCATGTCATATTTTTCCTTATACCTAAGTTAGGACATGAACATTTAAAATATGTTTTTTGTTTTCACTTTCGACATCTAATTCATCATGCAAACTAATAAACTGTGACATTTACCCAAAAAGAAAAATAAATGTGCATTTATGTTCAAAGACAAATGATAAAAAAAGATTAATACCTGTCAGTGTTGAATGTAAAACAGACAAAGTACTTTTGATTTCTTATTTGTAATGACATTAGTCCCCTCTGGCCTGGGAGTTCCCCTAAAATGAGCTGGAGTGTAATGCTTTGGACAGGGATGATCTGAGAAAACTGGAAGATAACGAAATGATCTCAATAAACTCTTAACAAACACGTAAGCAGAGAAAAGGGAATATTTTTGTCCCTAAGAGCAGTTAGGAATGTTGTGCAGACGGCAGAGGCCAATCAGACTGTTACACATTATGACACAATCAAATCCAGATTGACAGCAGCTCTGAGAATGTTGCATGCTGGAACTGGCTGTGTGCAACTTACGAAATGACACAAAACAGCTGGAAAATCTTCGTCATCAGCAGTGTTTCTCCATTACCATGGCAACACAGGCATATAGAAATGTGATCCGGTTACTTGCTAAGGGAAAACACTGTAGATACTCTATCCTAAACATCTATGGTTTGCAAAACATCTGTTAGTCTGAAGGAGCTATGTAATAGAGTCATGGTGTTTTACTGTTGAGTAGGTACAATCTCTGTTACATGTAACAGCTATGCAAGAATCTGCATGGACACTGGGAATTACGTATGTGCAATTTATTATGACATTATTTTTTGATGTAACTTGGAAGGTATTTATGTGCTCAACAGTTTAAGTCCAAAATGTTCCCTGTGGGGACAGTAAAGCATATTGTATCTGAATTGCCTGGGGTCTGAATATGGGCCGTGTTCTTGCATCAGTAAAAACATCTGCAAGAGGTTTTTTTTTTGGGGGGAGTGTAAACTATGAGTTTTTGCTCCATCTCTCCCTCACTATGCACACAGCTGTCAAACAGACATTGGAAACAATTAAGCAATCAACAAGGGGCAGCACAACATTATGACTTGCGTAATGAGTAATAAACTGTGGGATCTGGATTCAAATGTGTGCCAGCAGTGAGGTCTCATGTTGATGGAGGTTAAATTAAGATTCACACTTTGACCACACGTGTTTATCAAATTAGGAGGGGAATAATTCTTCTTTTTAATGACTAGTTTTAGATGCTTTGCAAAATTTTTCATACCAATTAAACTTGTTTAACATTTCGTCACATTAAAACCATGAACTATGTATTTTGTTGGGATTTTATGTGCTAGACCAAAGCAAAGTAGGGCGTAATTGTTTAGTCTAAAAACGTTTAAATAAATAAAAATCAACAGCTACAAGTAGTTTAGCTTTGCACAGCTAGAAATTGATTTATTTGACCTTTTTCTAGCTCAATCATGCTGAATGGAGAACATTTGTAGATAGCAACTTTCAACTTGATGATCTGATCTTATAGTTAATACATAATACTTCTTTTGACCTTCACAGAAAGCTGGCATTGGAAACAAATAGAATCACCCCGATTTATTGTCCTTGATCGATTATCCAATATATAACAGGTCGAGAAAGGAGACCCAGCCCCTCTCCCTGGCTCCTTTTGGGGGATCCCAAGACATTTTTGAGGCCAGAGGCCATTTACAGTGGGGCAAAAAAGTATTTAGCAGCCACCGATTGTGCAAGTTGTCCCCATATAAAAAGAGAGAGGTCTGTAATTTTTATTATAGCTACACTTCAACTGTAAGAGACAGAATGTTAAGAAAAATTCAGGAAATCACAGGTGTTTGATTTTAAAATAATTTATTTGTATAATGGTGCAGAAAATAAGTACTTAGCACCTACAAACTAGCAAAAACTCTGCCCCTCACAGACCTGTTATATCTCCTTTAAGAACTTCTTCCATCCTTTGCTTGTTATCTGTATTAATGGCACCTGCTTGAACTAACTCGTTATCTGTATAAAAGCCACCTGTCCACACCTTCAAACAGTCAGACTCCAACCTCCATCATAGCCAAGACCAGAGAGCTGTCCAAGAACACCAGGGACAAGACTGTACACCTGCACAAGACTGAGATGAGCCTATCTACAATAGGCAAGCCGCTTGGTGAGAATAGATGAACTGTTAGAGCAATTATTACAAAACGGAATAAATACAAGATCACTGACAATCTCCCCTGACCTGGGGCTCCATACAAGATCTCACCTCATGGGGTACACATGATCTTGAGAACGGTGAGGAAACAGTCCAGAACTACAAGGGGGGAACTGGTCAATGACCTGAGGAGGACCACAGTAACAAAGGTTACGTTTAGTAACACACTACGTTGTCATGGATTCAACTCCTTCAGTCTTCCTGCTCAAGCCAGCACATGTCCAGGCCCGTCTAAAGTTTGCCAGAGACCATCTGGATGATCCCGAGGAGGATTGGGAGTATGTCATGTGGTCAGATGAGACCAAAATAGGAATCTTTGGTATAAACACCACTTGCCGTGTTTGGAGGGGGAGAAATGCTGAGTTGCATCTCAAGAACACTTTACCCACTGTGAAGCATGGGGTGGAAACATTATGCGTTGGGCCTGTTTTTTGCCAGGGTATCATGGGATTGTGGGCAAAAATCTCTTTCCATCAGTGAAGATAAAGATCATTGAAGATGAAACGTGACTGGATCTTCCAGCATGGCAATGATCCCAAACACCCCGCTCGGGCAATGAAGGACTAGCTACGTAAAAAGCATTTCAAGGTTCTGGAGTGGGCTAGCAAGTCTCCAGACCTCAATCCAATAGAGAATCTGTGGAGGGAGTTGAAAGTCCGTGTTTCCCAGCTACAGCCCCAAAACATCACAGCTCTAGAAAAGATCTTCATGGAAGAACGGGCCAAAATACCAGCTACAGTGTGTACAAACCTGGTGAAGACCTACAGGAAAAAATGTTTAACCTCAGTCATTGCCAACCAAGGTTACTTTACAAAGTATTGAGATTAACTTTTGCTATTGACCAAATATTTATTTTCTGCAGCTATATGCAAATAAATTCTTAAAAAATCATACAAGGTGATTTCCTGGATTTATTTTGACATTCCTGGATTTATTTTCACAGTTGAAGTGTACCTATAAATGACAGAGCTCTCTCTTCTTTTTAAATAGGGACAACTTCCACAATCGGTGGCTGCTAAATACAATTTCTGCCCCACTATATATACATATATATATATATATATATATATATATATATATATATGTATGTGTATATATATATATATATATATATATATATATATATGTATGTATGTATATGTATATGTATATATATATGTATATGTATATATATATATGTATATGTATATGTATATATATATGTTTATGTATATATATATATATATATATATATATATATATATATATATATATATATATATATATATATATATATATATATATATATATATATATATATATATATAAGCCTAAATACTACACACACTATTTTTCTAAAAACAGTAAGGCTGGAATGGAACTATGGAACTATGTGAAAAAGTAGCCAAAGTCTTTAAAATACCTTTACAACTATTCCTTAAGACAATTTCAAGATGATTCCAGGACAGCCTGACATTCTGAAGACAGTCTTCCTTCTAGTAAGACATCAAGAAAACAGAAATGACTAAAGACTGTCGCTAGCTTCTCTGTACGCATGCATTGGCGTCTCAATTGACCTGGTTTGTCATGTACTTTCTAAGCCATCAGCAGGAATATCTGCATTCCTTCAATTAAATTAACAGTTTTATGAGCCCATTAAGCACAACAAAGATTCGACCAGGAGTACTGAATGTTCCAAAGTCAATTACAGGTTGGCACCCAGTCCCATCTGAGGTCACGGTGAGAAAAAAAACTCTGAGTTTCTCTCTGTGGGTTGACACTGACCAAATACAACTCCAAAAGTAACCTAACAAATGCTTCATCTGGCATAAATCATACACAACAGTTCCTGGAAAACAATCTATGATTAAACATCACAAAGTAAAAAAGAAAAAAAAATAGACCTCTTTGTTTTAATATGAAGAAGATATTAGCTGTGTCCTGTGGGACAGATTAGGCTTTAATCCTGTTCAAATGAGGAGGCAGGATATGCAAAGCTACCATAACGGCCATGTAGACAGGTGTGTGTATGAGTGTGTTGGCTTTAGAGAACTTGAAACTGCAAGTAAAAAAACACAGAAAGAACAAAGGATCCCAAGTGGAAATTGATTGTAACTTATAGTTCTTTTTGAACTCAGTGTACGACTGTAAATGGGACGGGCATGATTGGCACGGACACAGGCTTCAAAAATGCGATGGGAACCGTTGAGTGCCAGAAGACAAGAAGACGGTATGCATGCTGATGCAATGACTCACTGCAAGCTAGCTGCTGTTTACAAAGGCCTGTTAACCACAGTGTTTGGCCATGTGAGGAACTCTCTACAGGTAGGCACAAACTGCTGCCACCTTGCAAAAATGAAATAATTAAAATGAAATAAAATAAAAAAATAAATATATAATGAAAAAAAATGGATACAAATCTATTTAAATTAAATGATTAATGTATAAAAAAAATTAAAAAAAATTAAATAACATCTTATGAAACCAAAACTTGAGGTTTCACATGCAAGCTCACATGTTTAAACTTTGTTAGTTAATTGTGCAGGATTGCTTGGTGTGAGACGGATCAGGGGATTAATCCAGGTGTAAATGGCTGCAGCCCTGTGCCTTGACTTGCCTGTTGCCTGCCCGTCCACGTGTTCTGGCTACCCATGTGCCAGGGTGGTAATGAGTCACTCCAGACACAATGTTTGCCCGAGCAGCTCTGACTCACAACAGCTTGACTGGATGGGATTTGCGCTGCAGCTATTTTCTCATGCCTTAAGTACAGTATCTGTTTGACTTGGAATTAACAGAGAGGTATTTGAATCCGCGTTGTTTGCATTCGTATGCATCCGTCATTTTGACCTGATCATCACTCAAAACTGCTTTAAAACTTCAAGGTGCATGGATACAATGCCTCCAAAAATGCACCAGCATTGTCAACATGGCGACTCCAGCGTTGCTCCATACACAGTTAAAGTTTTGGAAACACGCGTGGGCGTCTGTCAGAGCCTTGACTCTGTGTCTGGCCAAGGGTTGCAACCCTGTGTTAACCTTACTGCTGACACAGCGACATGATATGAGTCTTATCTTCTCCTCAGGCTCCTTAAGTCAGATATACACCACTGCAACAAAGTTTTATAGAGGCTGGAAAAAAAGGATAATAAACCAGAAATGACTGACTGATAACTGCACTCAGCTGAAAGATGCCCTCTAATTAGTGTTTTTATGAGGACAGGATCCAGAGTGAAAACATGTCGGAGCTGCGTCAAGGAGAAAACTCTGCCTGGGAGGTCGTGGAGGCTGTAGGGAGCTCTTCAGTGTCCTATCATCCAATTCAGGGCAATTCGTAGAAAGCCAGCTGGAAGACCTTTAGCACCCATATTTTTTTTTTTTGCAAATTGCACAGTTAATTACAATGTGAATTATGTAGTCATCTCAATGTGTAGCCTGGACATGATAAGATATTCAGCTCTTATCTTCATGGTTAAGCAGCTGATATACTACTAATAAAATACTAATAACTTAGGTGCTTCCAGAGTCTGCACTGACTCACTCAGTGATTAAATAATGATGTGGAAGTTAAACTAGGAACATCTATCAGTGACAATTTTCCTGATAAAAACTGAATTTGATAAAACTAAATAAATAAAGGTCATACAGGTGCTTCTCAATTATCATCAGAAAGTTTATATATTTTAGTAACTTAAAAAGTGAGACTTTTATAATAAATATATTTATTACACAGAGAAATGTGTCAAGCGTTTGTTTCTGTTGATTGTGACGAAAGAAGTTCAGTTTAAATCGGTTACATCGGATCAATAAAGAGTTTTTAATAAAGAAATGGTGGCCTACAAAAACTATGTCCATGTACTGTACCATATTCGCTCAATACTTGCTTGGGGTTCTTTTTTTTATGATTTACTGGATGAATACAGTGTAGTATGAAGTCGATGAATGGACGTGTCTGTGTGTGGTGACCCCTGAGAGAACTGACCCCAGGTCTTGAATACTCATGCTTGACCAGGTTTCCAAATTCTTCCAAAGCTATGGTCATCGTGGTTGCTTGTACGACTTCTTTCAGGAAATGTTTTCCTTCCACTCAACTTCCATTTATATGCATGGATGCAACACCCCAGGTGCCATTTTTTAGCCCTTGGAAGAATTTTGTGTGAACAACAATGGTGGGAAATAAATAGTTTTAAAAAGCATTTTGAAGGTTATAACATTATTAACATCACAATGTTAAGTACAAATCCATCTATCCATCCATCCGTTTTCTGTACCCGTCCATCCCATGCAGGGTACCGGGGGGGGGAGCTGGTGCCTATCTCCAGTAGCTCCACCAGCGGGGCGAGAGGCGAGGTACACCCTGGACAGGTCGCCAGTCCATCAAAGATGTACAAATCAATGTATTTCTTTTTTATTTTCTAGTATTTCTTTTTTTTGTTTCATAGGACTTGCAACACCTTCTACTCAAAAACAAAAGTGTACATACCCATTCATTAAACATTTAAATAACAGCAAATGTTTTTAAAGAAAATAGTGACTTTCTTCCAGGATTTGTTACTGAGAATTACTAAACTTAATTTTGGGTTTTAATATTAAGAGAAATACATGCTTAGTGGAATGTAACTTTTTCACTTAATGTAACTTTTAGTCATTTTTGAATTGAATTCCAAACATAAACAAACTTTTAAAGGCAATTTTAATTTGAGGCATTTATACGTAAGAATGTACTAGTTTTAAAGCCCAAAGAAGGAATCAGCAGACTATTTTTGCTCCAAATTTACAGTTCTGTAACCGTTGCTTCTACAGTCCAAGCAATTAAATGTTTTTCAATAAAACTAGAAAAATATGAAATAGTAAATAGTAATAGTAAATAAATCCATGACTGATCAGATGGAGCCAGTTTCTGTTACGATTTCCCCCAAAAAACCTACAAATGAATGGCAGGCAATCCCAAGCTTGGCATCCCCGGAATGAATCCCTGGAGAGCAGTGTGTGTCTCCTGTTTCCCCTGCTCCAGAGTAAGTGAACAGACCAAACTCTCAGCAGAAAAGCTCTTTAAATGATTGAAATATTTTGGACACTCATCAGGACAAAAGAAGCGAAAACAAGGGAAAGGGGTTAATCCTGGTTTACTCTGGCCTCACTCAGCACCTCCTCATCGCCGAGGTGATAAACATGAGTAAGAGGAGGATTCTTCTGTCACCTGTAGATAACATAGTGTTCACACAGTGCCTCAGGCTTGACTTAAGAGATGCCACCTGACGTGACATAATGCAGATATCTTGTAGAACAAGACACAGGTTCTAAAGATTCACAGGAGCCATAACGTTAACATTTTCTAGAGAAAAGCATTTTTTATTATGAAGTCATAAATCATGTGTTACATATGGCAGAAGCTACACAAAAATCTACCAGCTTTGTATCTCTGAGTGGAAAGTTTGTAAACGTTTTTTCTTCTCAAAGTAGGTCAGAATTCACAGCAGTTTTCAAGTTTTGCCACAGATACTGATTTACATCTAAAGCTGGACTTTGAATAGGCCATTTAAACACATGAATATGCTTTGACCTAAAACGTTACACTGTAGCTCTAGCTGTATATTTGAGACGATGTCTTGCTGGGATTGTAAGCTCAGGACGATGTAGTGTTTTGCCTGTTGGCTAAAAAGTTCAGTTTTGGTATCATCTGACCAGTGACCCTTCTTCCTTTTTTCAGTTCTGAGAATTTGGTAAAAATTTTAACATGTAGAAAAAGAATCAGTATTTTTGTTTACTTTAGAGCCAATCAGTCTAAAATGCCTTTAAGCTTTTGAACTGCAGTGTGCAGTTTCCTGGTTATCACCAGTGACAAAGTTTAGCAGCAGCATCCTTATGACTTAGTTTGTTAGCATCTCAGAGATGGCGCAGTGCTGGCAGAATGTCTCCCACGCAAATGAGAAACACAGTTAAATTTGTAAGCATAAAATAAAGTCATTAATTCACGAACAACTGCAATAGAACCATGCACAGTATGCAGTTATGTGGCTTACCTGGTTGAAGCTCTTGGACTGTAATCGAGAGGTTCGATCAATGAGACCAATTTTTCAATCTCTACGAACAGTTTGTTCACTGATGTTCTCCAAGAACCATCTGAGGCTTTCAGAGATTAGCTGGATTTGAAATTAACTTTATTCTCTAATAAGGTGACTTTACACTAGATTTTGTTTGGGGGTTTCAGAATAAAGGGGTCTGAAAAAAATGCAAGCCACACAATTGTGGCTTGCATTTTGTTGTTTATTTGTACATAATTTGGGCTTCCAGCTCATAAAACCCACGAAAACAAGATTTCAGAAAGTTAGAATAAAGTGAAGAAATCAGCATTTACTTTTCAGTTTTTGCAGAAAAGAAAAATAGGATTACATCAAATCAATCAAAGTATGGTACTTTCAAAATATGTCAATCTTCAACACTTGGTAGGGAATCCCTTTGAATTCCTGTTTTCTTGGGTTTCATGAGCTGGAAGCCCAAGTTATGTACTAATAAACAACTAAATACTAGAAATCGTTTAAGTTGTGGGCCCTGAATCTATAATCATTGGAAGTTAAACATTTTGAATGGAATTGTGGAAATAAATACACCTTTCCATGATATAAAAATTTTTTGGAAAGGGTCTATATGTGTCAAGTCTGTGAGACCATTTATATGGGAAATATTAAGTAAAATGTCCCCTTATGTATGGTTTAAGATGCTCGACTTTTTTGTGAAATGCTTAAGTTTATCTGCAGTGTGGAACATGCATTGACGTGTTAAAAGGTTTATCCCTACGGGACAATAAAGACTATCTATTTCTCTACTTTTTTCCACAAGTTGTGAATAAAATACATTTAAGGTTGTTTTTATTTGACTAAATTGGTATAAATGCTTTAAATGTTTCAGCATCTTTCAATTTTTGACTGTCATTAAAAATGTCTGCAGTAACTGCTCAGCTTGTTTGGTTGGTTTCTTTGAATTGCTGGAGCTCCCTTTGTGCTTACAAGAGTTTCAACGAATGCATTCAGATTCTCAGAACATCCAAGCTAAGCTCCTGTCCTTATCATGCCGAATGTTTCCAGGTAACATGGTGTGCAGCTTTAAAAACAGAGAAAAAAGGATCACAAGTTCAGAATGAAGAGAATTTACAATAAGGGAGATTTACAAAAGACGAGCAAGAACAGAAAATGAAATAAAACACGAGATTGGGGCAAAAACATGTCACACTATTATTGATTAACCCTCTTTTCTATTGCTCTAGTGCTTTTTGGGCAAATCAGCAAGCTTTTTCTTCTCTCCAGCAGCTGATAAATTCTGTTATCGTTCAAGGTAAATGCAAAGTTCAAAGGATGTCAGAGCTGTTTGCAAACCATTCGGTGTAAAAAATTAGCTTAGCAGCTATCTGGGTTTTTTTTCATTTAGTGATTAGCTGAAGCTGATTCATTAGTGTCAGAGGGTTTCAGTCGGCCCCCCTGAATGGCGTAGTTTTTAATTTCTGTAGGCTGTAAGACCGGAGGGTTTCCATCTGAGGCCCACATTTGAGCAATAACAGTCAATCAGCTGGGGCATGTTTTTGTAGCTGCACAGTTTGTGTAGGTGTGTTTAGTGTTAAGCAGGCTTATAAAACTATTACTACATTCCATATGTGTGTTTGCTTGTTTCTTCATGTCTCATCTTTACCACACCCATACGGGTTTTTATAGGGAACAGCTATATTTTCATGTCACTACGACCTTTGAAGCAAAAACGGGACTGTCTGTGAAGCTCTTGTGTCCTGGAATAGTGCCTGGAGAGAAGTATTCATGTTTTGTCATGTCGCAATAATAAACTTGAATCCCTTTTGTTGGGATCTTATCAGAAAAAATAAATCAAGGTAGAGAAATGAAATGAAGGGAAACATGGTTTTCAAATCTTTTTACAAATAAAATCTAAAAAGTGTCTCGTGTATTTATACTTAGGTCTCTTTACTCTGATACCTCAAATAAAATCCTAAATCAGTCACATATTTAATAAATGGCACCCTTGTGTAATTTCATAAAGTATAAATCCAGTACCAAATCTCCATGTTGAAGCAAAATGGTGGCAGCATCATGATGTGGAGAATGTTATCTTCAGTAGGGACAGGGATGATGGTCAGAGTTGTTCCCTGCAGCCCACAGCCTACCCAAAACAGTCCTTGCTGAGTGAGTGCGGGTGCAGAGGTAGGAACAAAAGTGGAGAAAAATGGGAACAATAATCAAGTAAGAGGGTGGCAGAGACAAAACTTTTCCAAGGCACAGTTTGATTCTTATTTGCTGGATTTGAAATCTGAAATTTCACGTGATTTGTTTGTTTTTTGCTCATGACTTTATGCCACAACCATTTAAGACCATTTAACTTTTTTCACGTTGGGGTTTTAATCATGCTTTGAATCTATATACATGTTGGTAGTTTAGCTCATCATTGGTAATGATGAACCTGCCTATCTGATCAAAGCTGGAGTAAATCTTCAAAGTTGAGTAGATACAATTACTAATATAGCAGAAAAAATATTTTATTTGGTGATAAATAAAATTATTTTGCACAATAAGTAGCACAATTAATATTTTCTATGCTGATGGTTCACAAAATACAGGAAAATACGTGAATATAAAGTGAAAAAATTTGAGAAGGGTTTTATCTTCTCAACAATCCCTGCAAAGTAGTAAAACAGCAATAAAAACCAGTAGAAGTTTTTCTTCCTGAGTGCATCTTTGCTGTAAAATGTTGGCTGAAACTCCACAAGTCTTTTAAGGAGCGGATCATAAAAACTGAAATATGCACTTCTATTGACATAGTGAGAAAATTAAAAGAGGGCTGGCTACTTTTTGTCTGCACGTTTAACAAAGCACACTCTGTACTGCACCTTTTCATTGCTTTGTAGTTATTTACCATTCATTAGGAGCATCAAGTCCTGCAGGTAAAGCCGCTTCGTGACTTGGATTTTCTCACAGTCAGAAAACCACATGAAATTCTTTTCAGTCCGCAAACTGTGATGTTATTTTTGAGCTCTGTTTTGTGTAACCTCCGACTCAACTTGTTTGTGAAGGAAACTACGCCAGCTTCAGTTATTTATTGGCTTGGCGGCAAGACAAAATTTGTTCCAGTTGTTTCTCACATTTTCCTGACTCTCAGTCTTTCAATAATTGATCATTTCCGATGTGATCAAGGATTTTGTGAAAGCCAAGCAGGAGGACGGTAGACTGATCCAGTCAAATTATTGTGCAGCAGCTAAACTCGGCACTAGTTGGACGTACTTCGACACACTCAGTCAAGCACAAGCACACACCTTGCACCTGTGCAGGATTGCGCTGAAAGGGCTGATAGCAGGGTGAAAGAACTTGACATTTGCTTTCCTAATTACCTGCAACACCTCCTTTTTGTTTGAGCAGAGCAAGAAGTATCACAGAGTTCAACAAAGGACCCATTTTCTTGCAGAGCCTATTTGTCCAAGCCTGCTTTTCTGCTGGCTCTCTAAAACCACAAGCTCTTTATTTTATCCCCTAATGTTAGCTTTTAAATCCACATCAGTACTCTCATTTATTCTGAGGTGGTAAATATTTCTGCAGATAATACACACACATGCAAACTTACACACACACACCTGATAAACAGACTTTTGCCTACTCCACCACACATTTGCTTATGTTTCCTCATTATATCCTCAATTTCAGCAGGAATAGTTTCATATGGTCCTTTTAGGCCTCATTATGAGGATTTTAAAGCCCAGATCATTCCACTATGTACCTCCTGTACAGCATATAGGTTATGTCAAGCTATAGAATATGATTCTGATAATAGTTAAACAATTGGTGCATTGGCTTTGTTGAAATAAATTAATGAAACTTATGTGGAAAAAAGTCAAGCATGGACCAAAGCTTGCCATAGAATGATGATGTTGTTTTTGACATGCAGGCCCAGAGGCAAACACAACTAACTGCACATGAGTTTCCATAATTTATATCCAGAAATATTAAGGGGACCAGAGACTAAGACTGGACAGAAAATGAGTGAAAGCCGCCAAAACCCAAAGAATCCCTTTAAAACAATGCAAAACAGTTTGACTCATCTACTTTGTTTCAAGCAATTTTTAATAGTTTTTGTAAATCACCATAAAAGAAACAAGATGAACCTTTTTTCCTTTATCAGGCCTCCATCAAGCCCAGCAGAACTTCTCTAACTTAAAGAGTAAAACTTTACAATAACTGAGTGACTAGAGAGCCAAGACACTTTGAGAACTACCACTGTTGGCACTGCCGCAGTGACTGTGCTGCACAAATTAGATGTTTTTTAGAAAGATTAAATAGTGTCATATTTTGAGAATAGGAATATGATTTTATGGAATGCAGAGAAATGCAGTAGTCACTGTGGAGGGGGACTGGAACTACCAGACAGGTAGTCTGAAAGGAAAATGAAGCAGAGTCATCTCAAAACATAACAAAAAAATTAAATTAAATTAAAATAACAATAATTTTAAAAAGATATTTAGCAGCAGTCAAACTCTGATTTTGATGATTTATCTTGGCCTTCCTGTCTACACCCTAATCTTTATCTCCCTCCACAAAATCTGCATCATTTTAAGTTGGGATTCTGGCTGGGCCACCAAAACCCAATTTTAAATTAAATTAAATTAAATTCAGTTCAGTTATATAGGGTCAGGTCATACCTTACCCTGGAGTAAAGAAAAAAAGGTATTTTGAAAAGGTATTTTTTTAATAAATACCTTTTTATTGGTAATCAAACAGAAAAATCCTAATTTCTTTGCTTTTTTTGGAAAGGTGTTTCCTCTGTCGGAACTTTAGGGTAATTTTACCGGATCTCTTTCTGATGGGATCATGCCCACTCCTCTCACCAGTCGTGTTTCCATACAAAAGTGGCCCTTTAAGAAATTAACTAAGACAGCAGCGTATTATGACTATATCTGCAGTGAGCACCATCACTTATCAGCGCCAAAAGGCACCCACAGCAGCAGAAATAACCAGAGATTAAAATAGAAGAAGCAGGGATTCTTGCTGCATTTCTGTTTGCTGTTGTTATAAACTGCTTCGCCAGCAACTCTTCTTATTTTACCAAGCCGGTTGTTTGGCGATGTCTGCTCATTTCCCTCTGAATTACAACCACTCAGTGTGACTTAACCAGAGCTCCCGCCTGGCGACTCTACCGGGCCATTTCCCAGTACATACACCAGACTGGTACTACATTGGTTCTTGAAATGGCCCCAAAAACGGCCCTGTCGGCCCGACCCGGTGAAGTTCTGGTAAGAATACCCTGAAGTTCCTGTAGTCTAAAAGCACCTATTAACAAATCCTAATTATTTGTTGATACTTTTACTCTGGCTTTGAAAACAATGAAATATATAATTTCAAAATGTCACCTTGCCTTTGAATGTACTTAAGTAGTCAGATGTCAGTTAGCAGAGACAAAACATGAATTAGACTTGCTGTGTTAGTCCATTGACATTTCAACGAGACGTTAATTGCAGTCATTTCAGACAGCATTGGGAGCCTGTTAAGTTTTCTGTGGCTAATGAACTCATTCTGTAGTCCATCTATGCCTTGTTTTGTGTCAGTCTGTTGGTATGTATGCCTTAGTTTCTGTATGTTAGGAGGCAGAAAAAGATCCAATCCATCATCTTCTTATCATCGTAACCTTTGGAAAAACATTTTTTATGAGATTATATAATTTGAACATTGGGAGATTTGTAAGAAAAGGACTCATGCAGATTTTATTCTAGTTCACTCAACACCTCAGCTGTCTTCCCCCTCCTCCCCCACACCGTCTCAGGTTGCCTGCAGTCAGGTATGATGGCCCGAGGCCTCTGGTTAAATCCCCAGCCTAGACGTCTGCACTGCTCTGGTCTGCCTCATAGGGAGTCCTGCATTGGCTGCTGCATTAGTCCCCCATCTTTAATGGGGGCCCTGCATTGTGAGGGGTCACTTGCATTGTGTGAAGGCTGTTGTATGATTGTCTTTACTGAATGTTAAAGCTTGGCTGTGTGGGCGCTAGGCTGCTAGCAGCTCTTGTGAGGTCTTGTTGACCCTCTGAATGGGGCCACCCCAGCACACCACCAGGACACCAAAAATGCATCAACTTCACTGAGGAATGTGGGAGAAATGCTGCTTCTTGGACCAACAGTCTCATAAAACCTGTAGTAATGTGGTATTTCCTTTAAGAGAACCTAAACATCTTATTTTATTCACATCTTATGACAATTTTTCAAGTTATTGTTCCTCGATCTTCAAAAGAAGGCTTCTTACTTAGTGATGGTTATTTCACCCCTTCACCATTCCCCACTGTCAGTATTGATTTTTTTATTCACAAAAAGGAGCCATCAGCCTTTGTGTCAACTATGGGTCGACTTATGAACTTTTCGTTCCTAGCTTGACAAATAACTGTTTACATTAATAATTACATGAACCTGCTCATCATCTACTCGATGAAAATGTGTTTCTGTGACTTCAGTTAGTGTGATCCAATTGTGAAAGGATGAACAGAGTTATTCTGAGTTATTTAATGATACAATATTTATCTTCAAAGTGAATTCTGTCTCACAAAATCCAATCTAGTTGCTATTTTACTACATGGGCCCTGAATATGAAGGCATCTACTTTAAACTTGCCAGTCTGTATCTATGTTTGAGACTCTTATACTGGAGTAAGAAAATGCTAATATATACTGCGCAGGAAGAGAAAAATCTATTTTTCAAGTCTCCGAAGCCCTGATTTGGGAATTCTTGCTGCTTGTACTAGACACATACTCTGGGCATAACTATTTTCTTGTTTGGTTTCCAAGACCTGTTGTGTTACTGGTCAGAAATGTGAAGTGGGCATGGTTATTACACTACAGCAGGACGGACCAATGAGGAATTCCCAGGGAGTTTTGCACTTGAGATTTTGTGAAGTATGATATATCCGGGCTAGAAAGAGCTGCTTGATTGCCACCTTGAGGAATAGAACAAAAATCTATGTTCTTGTGGAGTATGGCACACTCTCTTTGTACTCGGGAGTCAGATTTTCTAAGTTCACTGTCAGAAAAGCAACAAGTACTCCCCCTAAATTGGACTTGGAAAGCTGGCGCTCACCAAAGTATGGCGCACATACAGAAGGTAAGGCAAGGCAAGGCAATTTTATTTGTATAGCACACTTTCAACAACAAGGTAATTTAAGGTGCTTTACACGATTAAGGGGTCAAATAAAAATAACAGAAACACAGACAAAGCATATAAAGTAAAAACAGCAATAAAGCAAGAAGCACACATAAAATATATGATACGTCAAAACATTAGTCAAAGGCAGCTCTAAACAGATACGTTTTTAGTCATGATTTAAAAGAACTCAGTGTTTCAGCAGCTTTTCAGTGGTCTGGAAGTTGTTTTTCCAGATTAGAGAAGCATAGAAACTGAAAGCTGTTTCTCCATGTTTGGTTCTAACTCTAGGGATCTTGATTAGACTGGAATTAGGGGACCTGAGTGGTCTGGTGGGTTGGTATAGTAACAGTAGATCTTCAATATACTTTGGTGCTAAGCCATTAAATGATTCATAAACTAGTAAAAATATTTTGGAAGTCTATTCTCTGAGCTACAGGGAGCCAGTGTAAGGACTTTAGAACGGGGATGATGTGCTCTACATTCCTGGTTCTAGAGAGGAGTTGTAATGAAACTTTCCAGTATTAACCATACACTAAGCTCTTTTAACAGTGTCTTGCTAATTAGAAAAGGTTTGAATGCATGGTATGAGGAAAATGTAGTTACCTGCTAGTATTGCTGCTAGTAGTTAACACCAATACATCTGTAATACAGCAGTAGTTCATGGGTTGTTGTCGATGTATGACAGACTAAGCTAATAAAGAACTTAGAGTGGCCAGCAATACTCTAATGTATTAGCAGTAAAGACATCTCCACCACTTTTAAAAGGTTTTGTGTGGCAGCATTTTGGAAGCTCAATAACAAACAGAAACAGTGACAGACTAGAAACAAATGATTTGTGACATAGATGTTAGCATCTGCTTTGATGCTAACTTCCCATTTGTCCTCTACTAAAGGGCTATGCAGAAATTTTTTAAGAGTCTGCTGTGCATCTCTGGATCAAAATCTACAATATCTAGAGTGTTCAAACCAGAATCTCATGGGTCTACAGACAACATGGATTTGTAAAAACAAAAAAATTGAGCATTTTCTATTATTTTTTACCTACTCGGAACCCCTTAGAATTAGAAAAACACAAAAAAAACTTTGTTTACAGATGGTATGAAACACATTTAATCTTTTTGTGAAGTCCTAGGGGATTGGCAGACTTCAGAATGTTTGTCTCGTTCTTGTGAACCCAAGTTTTGTTTTCCCTTGTCTTGTAAGTAACCAAGATAACATCAGACAGTGTTTGTTTATTTAAAAGTTGCAGACATCAGTTTCATTTTTATTCCTTCTCCACATGTACATTGTTCTTGGCATTCAAAAACAAAGCAATCAAACATTTTCACAAGGCTGAATTGTTTCCCCAATTTTTAAAGGGCATAGTAGGCCTATAGGTCACAGAATATTTGTTTTTGTTTTTTCTTTGTATTTCTTTTCTTGATTTGTATTTTCATGATTTGTATTTTTTTGATGATTTGTATTTTCTTGATGTATTGTCTCAAAATGTTGTTTCCATTTCAGATCTTGTCTTCCTAACCTGTAAAATATGTTTGGTCAATAAGCTTTTCAGGACTTTTAGGTGCTCTTTTAATGTGATTTAAAGCTTTTGGTCAGTATGGTCAGATAAAAACTTTTTTTTTAAGTGACGCCGAAGTCACTCTGACCTGTTAAAATACTTGCTCTCCACATTTAAAACTGCTCCTCAGATCATTGCTGTGTGAGGAAAACAAGTCTGTTTCATCTATGTGTGGATGCCACTTTAACTGCTGCAGGATGCAACAGTTAAAACTTTCATTCAGCCTCTGTTTTGTTTCTGTTTTTAATTCTTTCCCGCTCTCTTAATCAAGGACCATGCAGGCCGCTATCAGATCAAGCAACATTTTAACATCTTTCAGTTGACTAACAGACCGGCCAAGTATTCTCTCTCATCATGCTTTACATGAGTAAAGATTAAAAGCAACTGTGACGCTAATTTTGTTTGTTTCTATTTTCAGAGGACTTTAAAATGACACTCTGCATTAATGTTAATAAGTTAACTTTAAAGGCTATTACAGATACTGATCTCAGTCCTGTGTTGACTCATGAATGTCACTTCTAAAAAACAGCATGGTTCTGAAAAAACAAATTTACCTGAAGAAATGCAAAATGCAAAATAAAGATGCTTCAATCCTGAGGTTTTTTGGGCATCTGATCCAACCTTAATTTGAATATCTGCCAATATTTTCCAATCCGGAGACTTTTTACTTGACCAGTTATGGCAGTTTTTTATTATGGTAATGTATAAGCTACACTGTCAGCTTTACTGCTGCATTTTTGCCCATGCATTCAGCTCTAATTAATCTTACAAGACTGATAATTACTTAAAACTTTTCAGAATGATGCTTTGTTGTCTTTGTTCTTTCTTTGCTGTTGTTTTTAATGTACTTGTCAACTACAGTGTTGCTAAATCTAAACTACAGACTATAAAGAGTGACATGCTAGGGGTGAAAAAAGTAACAGATGTAATGGCAGTTTAAAAAACAAAAAAGCTGCTCCTTTCAGCTCAGTTATTTTTGAGCGGAAAACGTGGATAGAAGAGTTTGAAAAGCTGCTACATCCTGCAACAAAGACATTTGGCAGTAGGCTAGTAACTTGACAATACTTTCTGCATTGAACGGTCATAGAGCTATCTCTACATATTTTTTAAATTGTAAACATTCGTTTATTGGCTCAAAGTCTTCCACAGGAATGTCATCATTTATACATTCAATATGTTTCACTGCAGATAGGGGTTAAATGCTCGAAAGGAAAGGATAAATCAACTTTCTGTAATTTAATTAACCATTCTGTTATTTATTGGAGCTCATTGTAGCTCTTCCTTAAAGCACCAAGTAGCGTGAGCATTTATCACATAATTTATCCTGAATAATGTCCTATCATGATAAGAATTTAGATTTCATTTTTGTTATGATAAATTCCAGTTAATATTATTTAAAACGTCCAAAACTAATAGTATTGTTGGATTTTTATTTTTTCACTGTTTGTTTCATGAGAGCATCAACAGATTTCAATAAGTTCAAAAATATTATTAAATGCACTTTAATGATACAAATTAGACTTTTTTTATGTTATTGGGGTCCTTAAGAAAACAATTTTAACTGGGTATGTTTAGTGTTTGTGCTGCACAGTGGTGACTTGCAACACGAAGGTCCTGGGTTCAAATCCTGGCCGGGGGTCTTTCTGCATGGAGTCTGCATGTTCTCCCTGTGCATGCGTGGGTTCTCTCCCAGTACTCTGGCTTCCTCCCACACTCCAAAAACATGACTGTTAGGTTAAACCAGCCCCCCACAACCCTCTATAGGATAGACAGGTATGTATGTATGTATGTATGTATGTATGTATGTATGTATGTATGTATGTATGTATGTATGTATGTATGTATGTATGTATGTATGTATGTATGTATGTATGTATGTATGTATGTATGTATGTATGTATGTATGTATGTATGTATGTATGTATGTATGTATGTATGTATGTATGTATGATGCCATCAATAAAATGCACCTGTGTTCTTCATCCATAACAGATGCCTGCCCATACCATAACCCCACCACCACCATGGGCCACTCGACCCACAACATTGACATCAGCAAAGCGCTCACCCACACGACGCCACACACGCTGTCTGCCATCTGCCCTGAACAATGTAAACCGAGATTCATCCGTGAAGAGAACACCTCTCCAACGTGCCAGACGCCATCGAATGTGAGCATTTGCCCACTCAAGTCTGTTACGGCAACGAGCTGGAGTCAGATAAAGACCCCGATGAGGACGACGAGCATGCAGTTGAGCTTCCCTGAGACGGGTTCTGACAGTTTGTGCAGAAATTGTTTGGTTATGCAAACCAATTGTTTCAGCAGCTGTCTGAGTGGCTGGTCTCAGACGATCTTGGAGGTGAATCTGCTGGATGTGGAGGTCCTGGGCTGGTGTAGTTACACGTGGTCTGCGGTTGTGAGGCCGGTTGGATGTACTGCCATATTCTCTGAAACACCTTTGGAGATGGCTTATGGTGGAGAAATGAACATTCAATGCACGAGCAACAGATCTGGTTGACATTCCTGCTGTCAGCATGCCAATTGCACGCTCCCTCAATGCTTGTGGCATCTGTGGCATTTTGTAGCAAAGCAGAAGTGCTCATTATCACACATTTAGACTGATTTGTGAACAATGTTTGAGAGAAATGGTAATATTGTGTATCTGGAATGAATTTTAGATCTTTAAGTCCATCTCATGAAAAATGGGAGCAGAAACAAAGGTGTTGCGTTTATATTTTTGTTGAGTGTATGTATGTTTTGTGTTTGTGGGGTTATGATTGCCGTGCCATGCAGTCACAGCCATACAGTTGCCTAAATAAGAAGTGATCAATTATTTTTTTTCATCATCACTTTCATTGTTATCAAATCAAAACAAAATATTGTGATAAAATTTTAAGTCCACATCACCCACTGCTAGCACAAAGTATTGTTACACAGAGCTTTGCCTTTTGGATCCCCAAATATTCAACTGCTACATGTTTCATCGCATAGATATTCTCCCCAGACAGAGAAAACCTCACTTTTAATTTGTTAAATTTGAACATCTGAGGTTTATGAACAGTTTGGATTGAATTCTTTAAAAATAACACCTTGCCTAATAATTGTGCACACAGTGTAACTTTTAAAATGTGTCTGTTTCTTGTATGCAGCTGGATTCAGATCAACGAGCAGATTAGACGTATTTAAAAAGAAGAGTGTATACAGCAGATTTTAGAAAAACAGTACTTCATAAGCAACCTTATACTGACGGTCATGCAGATAAACCGGAGGTTTCCTCTACAGAGGGATGTGATTGGGGCTCATGTTTCTGCAGCTCACAGTGAATCTCTGCGGATAATGACAGTCAATGAGCTCGACTCTATTGTGTGCCTTCTTTTTGTATTACATGGGAATGAGGACGGCAGGAAACCTTCCTTTTGTTGAGCTCTGAATATTTTGTATTATCACTGCAGCAATTGGTACATCGACGGGCACAAACCCAGAGCACACACACATACATCTTCATCGTGTGTAAGAGAGGGAGCTTTGCCACTTCAAGGCCTTCGATGTGTGCACAAAGCAAATGGCAGGAGGAGGCAAATTAGAGGGGGGACACGGGTGCTTCTTCAGATGGACAGGAAGCATATCGGAAGAGCCTTTAATCTCCCACCACCCGGCCATATCGAACACCCAGACGAGATGACGTCTGTGGCCATAAATTTGCCAAACATATAAAAACCATTGCCGTCCCAGATCAGGTTGTCCACAGCAAGTCAGACGTTGTATTTCATCTTATTCTTGGTTATTTTGTGAGCAGCTTTGTGTAGGTATTACATTTCTAATCTGCACTGACAATAAAAAAGGATTCCAGGATAATTTTCTAATCTATTTTAACAAGATAAAACTGTTTTTCTGAAAATAAAATTCACTTTATTTTTCTCCATCAAAGCAAACTGTTCACATCTTTATAGTATAAAGTTCTGATTGTTAATTGAATTTTCTGTTTTTGGATCACCTTTCGTTGTCTCCCAAAAAAATGCCATCACTCACAAGTTTTGGATTTAAAAAAATAGATGAAGAACAATGTCTTACATGAGATGTAGCCCTTAAACTGAGCCCCCACGTTCCAGCAGCCGAGCTTAACCCGTCATCTCTCTCTTTGTGACAACCTGCAATTCAGACTTTTTAAGCAGCCCTGGAGATGTGTTTAAGATAAGCCATCCTGCTTAATACGGCCAAGGTTTTCTCGGCAGGGCTCCTGCAGGCGATGCGTTCCCGCGGGCTGCAAATCTCGTGTAGCGGTGTCATATTTCAAAGGTACTGTTGGACATGCATGAGAGGGGCCCTGAAAGCATCTTGTAATTAGCAGAAGAGAAATAATCCGAAAGGAAGTTTCATAAACAGATGATGGTTTCAGTCCTGATTCTGAGTTGAAGTGTGACTTTTATGGGGGGTTTTAAACTAAAGGAGTCATCCACGAGACCATGAAAGGCAGTCGTTGAAGTGATTAGTGGCCACAGCTTTTGGTGAAGTCACACTCTTTAATTACTGAAAACACCAATGGAGGTAAATGCTCCATCATCTGATAGCATCTGGAGTTGAACACCCACCTCTTTCTCTGATCAACATTAAACACAGCTCCAGTAATGAAGCTGAAGCGCCTGAGGTCCCTCTGCCTACAAAACATATCACGGCCGACAAAAAAATCTCATTTGAATTGTTGGGGAAAGGATCGTGTCATCTCTTTATTTTTTTGAATTTAGGAGGACTTAAACTCTTTCATTTAAAGACTGTATCTCAATAATTTTGAATATCATCAATAACTTAATTTATTTCAGGAATTCAATTTAAAAAAGAAAACCTATGAACAGATTCTTTACACCGAGTGATATATTTCCAGATTTTATTTTGGTTAATTTGACTATTACAGAATGGCCTACAGTGAATGATAACCCAAAATTCAGTATCCCAGAAAAGTAGAACACCATTGAATACCCATTTATAGTACCAAAATGTTGTGTTATGCTTATAGTAATATCTACATAATCATGGGGAAAATGTGACATTTCTCTGGCAAACAGTCACTGAAACCCTTCACAAAGAGGGTAAGTCACAAAATGTAAAGCTAAAGAAGCTGGTTGTTCAAAGAATGCTGTAGCCAACTGAGTGGAAAGTTGAGTGGAAGGAAAATGAGTAGTAGAAAAAGGTGCACAAGCAACGGAAATAACCAAAACTGCGAGAGGATTGAGATGCCAAGACCATTCAGCAGTTTAGGGGATAGTCACAATGGGCTGGAGTTGATGCATCAGTAGCCACCAACACACAGATGTATCAAAGGACATGGGTTACTCACGTCTCATGACTAGCATAAAGCCACTCAAGAACCAGATCATGACGACATATACATCTTAGCTAGCCTAAGAAGAAAAAGAATGGGACTGTTCATAAGTGGTCCAAAGTCCTCTTTTCAAGGCTACGGATATCCCTGTTGCTTGTGCACATTTTTCTGCCACACTTTTTCCTTCCATTGAACTGTCCATGACTTAAGTTTGGATACTGTAAATGTATATTTAAGTGTCTAAATGCATATCTATCAAGACACTTTTGAGTTGAAATACCAAAATAAATTACATTATATTCTTTCTACCTTATTGAGGTGTATGAGGTGTATTTTATTCAAAAACTCACCTACCTACAAAAGACTAACTCACCTCTTCCTTTAATGACTTGAGCTGATGACTTTGTAGCTCATATGTGATTTTTTTATCTCCTGCTGATTAACTTCAATTTGGAAGAGCACATTTACTAATCCAACAGCTGTCTCCTTTAATGTGCTGTGATTCAGGCAACTACGTTGCTTAATTTACTGTACAAAGGGCATACCTGCATCACACAGTTCAAACACTGTGTGATGCAGGTATGCTTGAGTAAGAATTGTAGGTGAAAGCATCCAGGTGGAGATCTTAGGGCAGGTCGTTCCTAGAGCCAACAGGCACGTCACCTTTGAACTTTAACCTCTGATGAGTCCGAATGTTTCAGCTTTCAAGTTGCAGATGGTTTGTAATAAAAGACAAAATTAAGACAGAAAATACTTCTCAAAGGGTTGTATGTCTGGATATCTAATACATATTTAGCATTTTTTAAGTTAAAATAGAAAACATCTGACAAAGGTAACATGGATATGCTTTTAGCTACCTTTACTCTAATACACCAAAATAAAATTTACCACAAACAGCATCATGAACACCAAGGAACACAGCAGACAGGTCATGGAGAAAGACGTGGAGACATTTAAAATAGGGTTGAGTTAAAGATATTCAAAGCTTTGGACATATCATAGAGCATGGTTCAATTTGTCATTTGAAAATAACATTATGGAATGACTGCCAAAAAGCAGCAAAGAACCCCAAATGTAACTCTGGAGGAGCTGCAGAGATCCACAACTCAGATGGGAAAATCTATCGAGAGGAAAACTTTGAGCCGTGCAAAACTAAACATCTGGCCTTTATGTGTGAATGGTGTTATGATCTGACTCAGATGCCACCATACAAAGGGAGACACACCACATGTTAAAGGTCTGAAATATAATTGTAGTCAGCACAAACTAAGGTTACAACCAGTTTCTAATATGAAATATCAAAGTTAGTGGATGCTTGAAGGGCATTAAACAATGGATGTCTGTCAACTTCCTTAAAGCAAATGATTTAAAAACTGAGATTTTAATTTTCGGCAATCCTGATCTTTTAAACAGTGTTACTAGTCCTCTTGGCCTTTGTTCTTATTTTTTAAAACCCTGTGTTAAGAACCTGCACTCACCTGTGTTTTTAGATGGTTCTTTTAAGCTTCATAGACTGGTGAGTGCAGTAGTCCAATCAGGTTTTCAACATTTGAAGCAGTTAGCTAAGGTAATGTCATACCTTCCTGCTGAATTCCTTGAGCATGTTATCCATCTGTTTGTTTCCTGCTGGTTGGACTGCTGCAACTACCTCTACCTTGGCCTGGACCAGTCCTCCTTGCATCGTCTTCAGCTGGACCAGAATGCAGCGACCCGCTCGCTGACTGGCACCAGTAAGCGCGAACACATAACCCAAGTTCTGGCCTCCCTCCATAGGCTTCCTGTTTCCTACAGGATCCATTTTAAAATTTTACTTTTTGTTTTCAAAACCCTTCATGGCCCGGGCCCATTTTATATTTCTGAGCTGTTGACTGTTTATGCTCCCGTCAGAAACATGAGGTCCAGCTCTCAGTGTTTTTTGACAGTCCCTAAAACTTGTTTAAAAACCCGCGGTGACAGAGCTTTTTCTGTGGCTGGTCCTAGGTTATGGAACAGCCTACCACCTCACATAAGGACCACACATAGGTTAGAGCAGTTCAAATCCCTACTTAAGACACACCTATTTGATCTGGCTTTCAATGCAGGTTGACTTGAGCACCTTAATAGTTCTTATTAATTATTGTGATTGTTTCTTAACTTATCTCGTTTTATCTATCACTGTGCTTGTATCTTCATTTTATTTCTTCTTTATGGATTGTTTGTTACTCTTTGTGTTCTATGTCTTGTTCAACACTTTGGGGCATACTACTGTAAATGTGCTATATAAATAAAACTGACCTTGACCTTGACCTTGACCTTGAAACAAGTGGTGTTCAGTATGCATGAACAGATGATATGTTGTGATGTCCATGCAAAATTGTCTACAAAGCAAAAGGTGTCAAGTAATGTAAACAAGTAATGGCTCGCTTCCACTGCGCTGTACAGGAAAGTCAGTGCAGTTCGGAGCGCCATTTCGTCCGTTTCTATTGTAAAAGTGGCCCATACAACCGACTTGTACCGCACCATTCCTGGGCCACCTTCAGTTGTAGGTCTACAGCACAATGGTACAGTACGGTTAGGGTGGAGCTACTGGCGTTACACAACACAGTCCATTGATTGGGGGACAAGCAAGAGCTATACCAGAGTGTTAGACGTTTGGGTATAAGTAAGTAGCAGCCAATTGTGATTAATTATACAAAGTTGATTAAATTATAGATGAATTTGTGAAACAGAAGGTTTTGCAACTAAGTTGTTTGTCCAGCTTTAAAAGTTGTTGTAGAGGAATTTTATTTCCAGTGAAAAACATCCAAGACAGTTGCCAGTCCCCCAAAGTTTGGATGTATGAATTCACCTCAGAGAAAAAGTGCCAAATCTGAGCCTCCGCAGACCTCCATCATCATTTTAGATGTCACTGACAGCAGAATTAGAAAAAGGCTGAACAAGTAAGGAAGGGCTGCCAGAAGAAACTATCTTCTCTCTGAAAAGAAACATAGCAGTGAGATTGAAGAGCTGCATCTGAACAAACCACAAGACTTTTGGAACAATGTCCTCTCAGACAGACAGGCCCGGAGTGCAGATGTCTGGCCATTATGCACGTTCTGAGAAAACCAAGCAGTTTGTCTACATAAATAGGTTTGCTCTTGCTGGAACATTACTCACAAATATGGGGTTTATTCCCTGAGTTTTATATCCTCTGAGGTTGGAAGACTCGGTGAGAATATTGTAACTTTTCTCTCTCTATTTCAAATTTGATCACATTACACCCAGAAACTTTGTTGTATTTATTGAGATTTTTATTGACAGAACAACACAAAGTAATGCAGTATTATGAAATGGAAGGAATTGATAAATGTTTTGTGTTTTTATTTACAAATACCAATCTGAAAAGTGTATTGTGCAGTCATTTTAGCCCCTGCAGAAGAAATGCATCCCTGCAGCATGATACAACCACTACCGTGTTTCACACTGTGTTCAAAGTGATTTGAGATGTTAGTTTTTCGCTTCATATGGTGCTTTACAGGTAGGCCAAAATTTTCAATGGTGGTCTCATCTGTCCAGATTCCCTTCTTCTGAATGTTTCCCTACACGGCCTGGGACAAACTTCAAACTAAACTTGTCGTGGTTTTCTTTCAACAATGGTTTTCTTTTTGGTGCTCTTCTATTGTTAAAATTTGTGGATTGCATGACTTGTGTCCTGCTAACAAATTTTCACACTTGAGCAGTGGATCTCTCCAGATACCATGAACCTCTTGGTTGCTTCTTGCATAGCCTGTCACTTTGGTGACTAGTCATGTCTTCGTAGGTTTGGAGTTTGTGCCACAGCCTGCTTTACCCAGCTTTCTTCCTCCACAACCTTCTCCCTGAACTCTCTGCTGTACTCCTTTGTCTTCATAATGCTGTTTACTCAATAATGTTCTCTAACAAACCTCTGAGGGCTTCACAGAACAGCTCGATTTATCAAATTACTTTACAAGGCAGATGGTTGCACCAGTTTTTATTTAGGTGTATCTGAGTAAAAGGGGTATGTATAGAAATTCACACAGTTTTGAGGTTTTAATTTGAATAAAACAAAGAAAGCCGCCAAAATTATACACCACTTTGTGCTGGAGTTGTGGTTGTGACGAGAATAAACAAATGGGGAAATAGTTTCTGTTGTGCAATAAATCTGTTGCCTGTTCCTCAGTTAGTTTATCATGAGAACAGTATGAACAAATTGTGGCTTTACGTGTCGTCTGACAAGAATAAACAACTCAGGAGTTCTTCAAATGATATCTATGAAATTTTATAAATGCACCGCAACCTTTCTGGTTTCAGAATCTTGGGTAGGCTGTAAATCTCTGAGAAACTATTTTGTATGGTTGTAATATTTAGGATGCTTTGCATATTTGAATATGCCTTCCATTTGTACTGTAGGCTGCATGTCATATGTGTTTCTCTGTGCCAAAATAGACATTTGATTTTGACCAAAAATCCACCAAGAACAATTTAAGAAATAAATAAATCATTTTTTTTTTAACTCTTATCTTTTCTACTTTTTCATCCTCAGTGCTCCTGGATATAAGCCAACTCCAAATCACATTAGGGAAAATTCAACATCAAACCCTTGATTTTTCCATTTTCCACTATGAATATAAACAATATAAGACCAATAGCTTCTCATTTTCCCAGGGAAAAATATGTCATAACATTTATCTGGATTATCTGCAAATACAGTGGCTTGCAAAAGTATTCGCCAACCTTGAACTTTTCCACATTTTGTCACCTTACAGCCACAAACATGAATCAATTTTATTGGAATTCCACGTGAAAGACCAAAACAAAGTGGTGTACACGTGAGAAGTGGAACACAAATCATACATGATTCCAAACATTTTTTACAAATAAATAACTGAAAAGTGGGGTGTGCGTAATTATTCAGCCCCTTTGGTCTGAGTGCAGTCAGTTGCCCATAGACATTGCCTGATGAGTGCTAATGATTAAATAGAGTGCACCTGTGTGTAATCTAATGTCAGTACAAATACAGCTGCCCTGTGACGGCCTCAGAGGTTGTCTAAGAGAATGTTGGGAGCAACAACACCATGAAGTCCAAAGAACACACCAGACAGGTCAGGGATAAAGTTATTGAGAAATTTAAAGCAGGCTTAGGCTACAAAAAGATTTCCCAAGCCTTGAACATCCCACGGAGAGCTGTTCAAGCGATCATTCAGAAATGGAAGGAGTATGGCACAACTGTAAACCTACCAAGACAAGGCTGTCCACCTAAACTCACAGGCCGAACGAGGAGAGCGCTGATCAGAAATGCAGCCAAGAGGCCCATGGTGACTCTGGACGAGCTGCAGAGATCTACAGCTCAGGTGGGGGAATCTGTCCATAGGACAACTATTAGTGGTGCACTGCACAAAGTTGGCCTTTATGGAAGAGTGGCAAGAAGAAAGCCATTGTTAAAGGAAAACCATAAGAAGTCCCGTTTGCAGTTTGCCACAAGCCATGTGGGGGACACAGCAAACATGTGGAAGAAGGTGCTCTGGTCAGATGAGACCAAAATGGAACTTTTTGGCCAAAATGCAAAACGCTATGTGTGGCGGAAAACTAACACTGCACATCACTCTGAACACACCATCCCCACTGTCAAATATGGTGGTGGCAGCATCATGCTCTGGGGGTGCTTCTCTTTAGCAGGGACAGGGAAGCTGGTCAGAGTTGATGGGAAGATGGATGGAGCCAAATACAGGGCAATCTTGGAAGAAAACCTCTCGGAGTCTGCAAAAGACTTGAGACTGGGGCGGAGGTTCACCTTCCAGCAGGACAACGACCCTAAACATAAAGCCAGGGTATCAATGGAATGGTTTAAAACAAAACATATCCATGTGTTAGAATAGCCCAGTCAAAGTCCAGATCTAAATCCAATCGAGAATCTGCGGCAAGATCTGAAAACTGCTGTTCACAAACAATGTCCATCTAATCTGACTGAGCTGGAGCTGTTTTGCAAAGAAGAATGGGCAAGAATTTCAGTCTCTAGATGTGCAAAGCTAGTAGAGACAAACCCTAAAAGACTGGCAGCTGTAATCGCAGCAAAAGGTGGTTCTGCAAAGTATTGACTCGGGGCTGAATAATTACGCACACCCCACTTTTCAGCTATTTATTTGCAAAAAATGTTTGGAATCATGTATGATTATCGTTCCACTTCTCACGTGTACACCACTTTGTATTGGTCTTTCACGTGGAATTCCAATAAAATTGATTCATGTTTGTGGCTGTAATGTCACAAAATGTGGAAAAGTTCAAGTGGGCCGAATACTTTTCCAAGCCACTGTACATACTGAGTAACAGCTAAAAGAATCAGTTACAGAAACCTGTACACACAGTTAGATAAGATAAACCAAGCAGGCCGACCCACAGATCCGTTCTTGAGTTGTAAAGCTCTCAGGCATATTTGCTGTAGATTAGATAAAAATCTGGCACATCACCAGATTCAATAACTTCTGCTGCAAATGTTTTATTTACACTAAAGCAAAGATAAGGCAGCAACCTTTGCAAACAGTTAGCTTTGGGCGATAGCCCTGCCTGGAAGACGAAAGCACGAGCATGTGCTCTCTGGGACTAGGCCTCGCAGATAAAACGTGTTAATTACCCATTACTGGAACTGCTTGATCCTACCCAGAACAATGACTTATGTTGCTCCTAGACCTGCCATCAGAAGACGTTGGAGAGGCAAGTCACGGCCTATGACAGTACCACCAATTATCCCTTCATATGCTTTGTCTTCATTCTTATTAAATGCCTCTGTGATGAACAAATGAGTAATAAATAATAGCATTAACCATGTGCAGTCTTGTCATATTTGCAGAGAGAAAGCTCTCTGATGGTCTGGATACACCTTTCGGATGCCTTAAATTTAGAAAACCAAGCTATGCATGCCTTAGATATCTGACAAGTAAAACAAGCAAGAATCTATCAAAAAAATTCTCACATAGGTCTTAGAATTAATGAATACATTAAAATGGTTGCTTTTATATGACATTTCTTGTTTTAGATGTGACAAATGATAAAAATATAATTTAAAAAAATGACAAAAAAGATAGTGTTGCTCAATGTTTCTCATTTAGCTGTTTAAAATAAAAAAATTGCTGACAAAAGGCAGTGACAATATCCTGAGTTTCTATAAGCTGTGTATATTTTCACTCGATATGTCATTAGGTAAGAGAAAAGCTTCAAACCTGAGCAACATGGACATTTAAATTTATCTTGGATTATTTTTCCTTCTCTTTGTGCAGCACTTTGTGATGTCTATCTTGAAAGTATATAATATAAGGTGCTTTTGGTTTCACTTCAATAAAAAAGAAAGAAAAACTCAACTTTTGATGTTTTTTGTGTTTACTTTATGAAACAAAACAACCTTTTTCTCTTTATTTTTCTGGCACTGGCAGAAACATACACTGTATCAAGGAGGGACAGCCAAGATATTCTTGCTTTTTGACTCATGCCCAAAATATGTGAGTTACTCACACAGATACTAAGATCCTGTGACTAAGATTTTAGTTTTCTTTACACGTTAGTTATTAAATATTACAATGAGAAGGTTTGCCAACTGGTCCTAAAGGTTTACAGATTAATTTAACAAGACCCATGAAGTCCCAGTTTTTGAAACTCACCTTTTATCTAAATGAAACAAAAGAAAATTGCTCACAAGAAACAGCAATTTTAATTACATTTTAGGAGTTTTAGAGCTGTTAGGAGAGTTGGGTTGAGTAGCCAAAACTTGTACTCAAGCAAGACTAGCACTACTTCAAAATAATATTACTCAAGTAGAATTAAAAAAGCAGAGCAGTAAAGCTACTCATAGAATTACATTTCTTTGTCCAAAAACTACCCAGGTAAATCTAACTAGTTACTACCCACCTCACCTGTTGGGAGTTTTGTTGTATTTCATGATACCTTAGAAGCCTTTTCATGTTTTATCCTATTAAAACCACAGACTTCTATGCACTTTGTCAGAAATGTTATATGATAGACAGACACAAGCTGTAAGTCTTCAGAAAAATGACTATCAGCTTTGCATCTAGAGACCGGTATTTTTGCCCATTTGTCTTTTCATAATAGCTCAAGTTCAATCAAATTCAGTGACGAGTGTCTGTGAACATCCATTTTCAAGTCTTTGTCACAGATTTTTTTTAAACTGGGTTTAGTTCTGGACTTTGATTTTGTCCTGATGGAAGGTGAACCTTCATCTGAGTTTCAAATCTTTTGGAGCCTTCAACAGGTTCTTCTTCCAGGATTGCATTGTCATCTCCACCTCCATGTCAAAGTCCAATTTATTTATAAAGTGCATGTAACAGAAAAAGTAAAACTAAAGTGCTTTTCAGCAATAAGGTAAATAAAAATATAATATAAAACAAAACACAAGCAACTTGAACAAGTAGGGTAACTCAAACTGTGCTGAAGCCAACGCTGAAGAAGAGCCTCCCCTTATCATGATGCTGCCACCACCATGTTCCACTGCTGCGATGTTGGGTTCAGGGTGATGTTCAGTGTTAGCTCTCCACAACACACTGCAACTTCTGAAAAAAAATCGGTAGGAGTGGATTTTATTTAGGGATATCAGAGTAAAGGAGGCTGAATGTAAATGTATACCTCACTGTTCAGGTTTTTACTTGTGAAGAGTTAACTTTCTTATTTACCTTATACTTTGTGTTGGTCTCAAACAAAATCCCAATGAAATTCATTGAAGTTTGTGGCTGTAACATGACAAAATGTGAAAAGCTGAAGCCCAAGCTAACTACTAAACTATTTGCTTTTTGTGTTCAACAGTGGAGGTGAGCTTTAAAAAAAAAGTATCTTCATTATTGCCCAACTTACTCTTTGCTTTTACCACGCTAATCTCAGATCTGCATTACTTCATTTTGTGTACACTCTTCATCATCTCACTTAAACAATGGGTACAACAGTAGAGTATCTCTTTAATCCCTAAATCATCAGAATTAGAGAGACTTTATTAATCCCTGCAGGGAAATTCCAGAAGTATAAAGTTAAAAATCCAACATAAAATACCCAAGTAGCTTTAATTACACCTGTTATACAGAGAAAAGTAAGCACTGGATCTTTTTTCTCCTTAAGTAATCTTGGAGCTGGAAACACTTTTTAACACACAAAAAACGCCTACAGCTCATAAAAAAACCCAAACTGGACAATGAATCTGAAGTTGTTAAAAATTTATAGTGAAATACCCCTGCCTGTTCCCTCACCCTCATACGCACAAGCCGAAGTCAAACATTTACTGACCCTAAAAATAAAATGTTTTCTGCAGATTGTATAATTACACGGCACGGGGAGTGGAGATGTTAGCATGTAATGTGATGCCTCTTGTGTGTGTGCGTGTGTGTGCGTGCGTGCGTGTGCATGTGCATGTTTGTTTGTGGAGGGAAGGGGTTGCGGAAACGGGAGGGAGATGGGGCGGGGGAGCTTTGGTACAATGTAATTAAAATAGGATGGCCTTTGCAGAGCTCAACATGTTATTGTCTTCTGAACCTCAACTGCAAAAATAGACATGTTTTCTTTTTCTCTCTCCATGTGATTCAGACCGATTTTGAGGGATGGATTCAACTTTGAGGCTGTGATGATCAACGTCTTGTGAAAGGACAGCCTTTGGCTTAGTCTCTATCAAATTCCTGTACCTGCACACAGTAGCTGCATGTGTATCTGCTGTAAAACTGTCAGCATGATAAATCCAGCTTGCACAAAAAGGCCCTTAAAACATCAGGTAAATCTGCAACTGGTCCCATTCCCTGGGTTTCACCCTAGTCTGTCCAGAGCCTGCCTTTCTGACTTATGCAATTCCATCCAAGAGGCATTTTATTGAAGTGGTTGCCTATTTGCCCTCACATTAAACGCCTGAGGAATGCATCCCTGGGTTTGCTGAGGTTGTTTTGATGTGCACTGAAAAGGCCTGTGTGCAGAAGGAGCTTATTCACAGCTCGCAGGAACTCAATGGCTTCATTTGTCCTTGAAGGTAAACACTTGCAGAGAGGAGGCCCACAAATATGGCCTTTTCAAATGCCAGCACCCCTCGGCTCTCCATCTTATGTGACAATGAACAAATTCCTATTCAAAAGCGCTTACTGTGCGATAGCGTAGCCATTGTGGCGGCGTCAACACACCTGAGCAAATGACTGAACCACATCAGTGCTGAACAAAGTCGACCTTGAACTGTAAATGTGACGTACGTGTGTGGGACACTCAGACAGGATAAGTGCCATTTTTCATTAGGGAGTCTGACAAGCTGATGTTAGCGAGTTATTTCGCTGTTATCTGCCTCTGCAGCTGTAGTTATTTTACCTGTGATAAACACGCCAACTATCGTAGTTCGTTTGAAATATATACCAACACTTTAAGAACAAGTCAAATGCTGGTTTAATACTGTTGGGACAGAAGTTGGTGAGTTTTACACAAATGCTGTGTCAGTTTAAAGGTGGGCACATTCCTCCATCCATCCATCCATCCATCCATCCATCCATCCATCCATCCATCCATCCATCCATCCATCCATCCATCCATCCATCCTATCTCTTTGGCTTATTTAGGCTACTCTGCAGAGAACATTTAGTTGCTTGTATCTAGAACCTTGGCTTGGCTTCTGGGACTTGAACGTGAAGTTGCAACAGTTTTTAATTTCCCTTTTGGATTAATAAAGTATTTTTCAACTGAATTGAATTATCATGGTTTTATTGTTTTCATTTTAAAAAATCTGGTATTTCATCAGGGACTTTTACTCTTTTGAGAGCAAGTGTAGCTAGCACTAGCTTGTGCTAACGGCTTGGCAACAAAAGGTTATTGTTATCTTTAGTGAAGAAACTGGTTCTCTGGTGTGAAGTCATTAACACAACCCATTGACATCAACATTATCATACATCATCATCACCACCACTAGCTTCTACTGGATGATGGAGTTCCTCACCCCATCTCTAGGTCTGAGCCCGTCCACTCTACAGTAGGAGCTTATTTCACCTGCATATGTCCAGAACATTGTTCTTTTGGTGATGAACCACATCTAATTGTCAGAATGCAGATGGGCCACTGCATTTTTTTACGACTGAATCTTCTGAGAACATAACTATAAATATATGTCAAAGACAACGTCTTGACTTCATCTCAAAAAATCTTACAGACATTTTCTCACACTCCCCAGCCTCTTGATCCTGATCGCTATGTCATGCCGTGCATGCTATCGTGACAGCATAGTTGCGAGACTGTGCACTTGGCATGTGCAAGCAGCTCACAGGTGCTGCCTCTCTCCACCCCCAAGTTGAAGCTGACAGACGTGTTTCTGCTCACTGTCACGTGAAAAGCACAGGATTTGTTGCTCTTTTAAGAGGGAAACAGGAGGTTTGAAGTCAAGAGCCTACAATGGAGTAATTCATGAAGCCAAACTGACATGCATCTGTGAGGGAAAGAGTCTCAAACTCAAGTCCTCGATGTCCGGGTTCCTGCAAGACCTGCTTCAACGCAGCTGACTGAAATAATTAAAATTAGCACAACAATGTAGAGCCTGACTGAATGCAGCAGCATTGTAGACACTTGTTTCACGTGTGTAGGACCTGCTCTACTTGAATTAACTGATTACACAGTCCTGGAAAAACACTGATAGGATCCTGCAGAAAAAAAATTATGTTTAAAGCCCTTCTAGAAGCTTTGAACTGTGCAATTTATGTCGGCAGGCAGTGATATAATGATTTTCTCTAATCCTAAACCTGGGATTTCTACCTGCCGTGGGCGCCTGTCCTAAACCTTTCCTGTCTCATTAATTCTGACACTTGAATTGTAACCTACAGGCATTCCCAGATCATTTTTTCAAGAAAATGTCCAATCTCAAATGCTTTTATGACAACAGATTAGGTGTCCATGGAGACCTGAACTCAACATCAGACAACTTGAACAATCTGAAGTCTTTATTGCACCAAAGGTATAAAAAAAAAACTCGGAAAACAAAATCAACAAGTCTTCAAAAAATAAATACAACCTAATCAGATCTAATAATGTGATAATTAAAATACCAACGTGCCAGAACTCTCTTAAGTTTACAGGTTTCAGGCTTGCAAGTCATCCCAGGATGCATCACACAGCACAGTGGTGTCTGTTTTTCTCAGCATTCCCAGGAGAGGTGTGTGTATCTGCTTGTCTATAATGTCTTCACTGCGCCACAGCACTTCAAAGAGTCTAATAGTGCGCCCCTTTCAACACCTCGGGGGCTATTATGAAGAATAACTCAGAGTCCAAAAACAACTTAGAAAATTTGACACTGTAGGTATGAAGATAGGCTATCTCGCAGCGAGGAGACACTTGTTCCCACACCTGTAAAATTCCACCTCTGACTGGAGAACTCCTGCAGCCAAACATGCTTTGAAAATACTAACACACTCATGCTTAAGATAAAAGAGGTGCACTTGTGCATGGCTAAAAATTCACAATGAGCACAATCCTTTCCCTCTGACTGACAGTTTGTTCCACAGGCAAAAACAGCCTGGGTGTGTTGTATTTAGAAAAACTTTTCATCTTTGGGTGACATGAAGGTTGTTCAGCACACAGAAACATATTGTTTTCAAGCATACTAATAAGAAACTGAGGATAAAAAACTGTGGTGGGTTATTTGTAATCATCAAAATTACAAATCTATCTCTGTATTTGAGTTTTACTTTTTGGATTGAACAAATAATTTCGGGCCGGATTTATCAATATTCCAAATAAAGAGCACAAAATTGCGTTTTGGAATTTTGAGGGTGATCTACTAAGATTGTGTGCGCAAATCATAACGGGCGCAAAGAGCAGTATTTAAATTAGGATTTTGCATCCGCTGCTGTGGGTGCCAGGCTTTCTGCGCCTGCCTAGTAAATCCCGTACTGCATGTTTTTGCGCCTGCACACGTTTTAACAAGAGCAAACCTTTGATAAATCAAGGCCTTAATTTTTTGACGATATTCAGATTTATCAGTATTCACCAGTACAACAGAGTCTGAGTTCATCCAGCCGTTTTTCATATCTGGTTAATCCATGCAGGTTTCACTGCTGGTGCCTTCGTCCAGTAGTAATTTGGCGAAAGGTGCTGTACATCCCCCATCCATCACACAACCAACCATGAATGGATACAATCAGACCTGAGCTTAGTTTAGAGACCAGGTAACTCAACATGTATTTTGAGTGTCCCAAGAGAGATGCAGCCAAGTCTGAGTGTTTGGAAGAAAATAAAATAATGAGGCATGAACTGCAGTGTTGTTTAAGTTAGTGCTTTTTTTTATTTAAGATCTTTCTGTACCCTCAGTTTATAATAGCAAATAAGTATTTTAACTGGATGAAACACAGCATAGCTTTAAAGTTATTCAACTCCAGTGACAGGAGGGTATCCTTATGGTTCAGATACTTTCTAAAAACAACTTTTGCAGCAGGAGATTAAAATATTTCACCTATTCTTTGCTAAATAGCTCACGCTCAGTCAGACTGGATAGAGGGGATCTTTGAACACCAATTTCTTGTCACAAAATCTCAAGAGGATTCAGGTCTGGACTCTGACTAGGTCGTTCTAACACATGAAGATGCTTTGGCTTTTTGTCAACAATTGTTGTTCAAAAATGGCCGGAAAATTCTCCCACCTGAGCTGTGGCTCTCTGCAGCTCCTCCAGAATAACTGTGGGCCTCTTTGCTGCTTCTCTAATTAATGTTATATATGCCTGGGCCTTTAAGTTTAGATGGACAGTCAGGTCTTGGTAGGTTTCCAGTTGAGCCACACTCTTTACATTTTCAAAAGATAGATTGAACAGAGCTCTATGAAATGTTAGAAGCTTTGGATATTGCTTTATAATTCTGTTTAAACTTTTCCACAACTTTATTCCTGACCTGTCTGCTGTGTTCCTTGGTCTTCATGATGCTATTTGTCACTCATGTTCTTTAACACACCCCTGAAACCCTCACGAGTGGAATTTCCTTTACTAACAAGGTAACTTTACATGACAATTGGTTGAATTTGATTTTTTTCAGGGGTACCAGCGTAAAAGGGACTGAAAACATATTTTTTAAGTTTTAGTTTGTAGAAAATGTTGAAACCCACTTCATTATAGTGCCGTACTTTAGGTCGTCTTGTCACATAAAACACATTCAAGCTTAAGGTTGTAACTTGATCAAATGTGAAAAGATTTAAGGGATATAAAGACGTCTGCGAGGCACTATAAAAATCAGACTTTTATATAACAAATTTAAGCCTTATCACATTTCCTCATACTGAATTAGGTGTGGTTTTTAGTAAGTTTTCTTTGTGCATTCAGGATACTAATAAACACGTAATCTTGCCCAACATCTGACATGACCGAATGAATTATGTGGAAGACTGACTATTACCACTCAGTGATGCGTGACAGAGTGAAAACAATGAATCACCAGATATTATCAAAGAATGAATGTAACCTTTAAAAAAACATTTAAGTTTTGCTAAGCCATGTACTCGTGTTTTCTTGAGAGTGTCCAAAGAATGTGTGTGGGGACATCGATAAAGTCCTCCAAACCTGTTCAGAACAAAGAAAAAGGAAACTTTCTCTACACGCTCTGAATCATCCTCTGCATTTGTACCCATCAGCATGCAAATCATGCAAATTGCAGGGAAGGGTGGGTATGAGTGCTGTAATTTCAATGGGATATGTGTGCTTTATTTAGAGCGTGGCGCGGTTAGGGGGGGCGAACTTACAGAGGAGCTGGGGCCTCTGGCTGCTGTATTGTGCTAAGAGACGGGGCCTTTCCACTGGTCGTGACGGGCGGTTCTGATGTGGCCGACCACGCAGCCCTGATGACGGGGTAGCATGTGTTCCTTGACCCTGACCATAATGGACAACTTTTACCCGCCGGAAGAAAATTACAGCCCCTCAGGAATGTTGCTGTTATTATTTTTCCTTCTTCCTATAAAATTGAAGAGGACTTTTCAACATGTAAGCAATCGCAAAACCATTGGTTAAACCATCCGCAGAGGGAAATGGGCTTTCTCTTGCTGTTGTTGTCCATGTAGGAGGGAAATAGATTATTAGGAGGGAAGGGAGATGAGCTTATGGAGGAGTTTTGCCAAATTAGACAAAGTGCAATCAACACATTAGAGTAATTTGTTCCTCTTCTACCCGCCTACTACTAATTCACTGTGTTGCTCAGCTTGTAAGCTGTATGGCAGAGTGAGAAGCGACAGAAAGAAAGAGTCTTTCCCACACAAGTGTCTAACAATAACACTCAAACACTTTAACATATCTCCAGAGGGAGTGGAGCAAATTAAACTCTCCTGAGTTTTAAATCATCCTCAAAATACATCTCCTGCAGGATTCCTTCAAACCAGCCTGTGCGCACTGCTAAAAAAAAACTAAAAGTGACTCACTAGAATCCAGTCCACATAAACTTAAATTGCTTGATATATTTGGCCTGAGTCAGTCGGGTAAATTTAATGGGGTCTGCATGAAGCTAAATAGAATGACCACATGGGTCAACACCAAAAGTGAAGCTGGTTTGGACCACAGCGAGCGGATCCAGCATCTGTTTAAAGGGTACTAGCTCAACACAAACGGGGAACTCTGGCTCACCCTCCTCTCAGAGGAAGGCAGAGCTTAAATCTGTACAAACAGAAAACAGAGCTGGGCTGTTTCATCCCCCATGAAGTGAAACTCCTCATTAGGGTTCAGGTCAAGAGATTTTGTTGAACTTTGAGACTCAAACAGATCTTTTTGGTCCTTTGGTCCCTTTTTTTTTTTTTTTTTGAAGTGTGGAGATAAAGATGGTTGAGATTAGCGCAGCTTGAATTCAGAGAGGTGGCTTTAAAGGTCTTTTTAAGGGGTGGAGGGTGGCATTGAGGTACCATCAATGATTATATCTGCAGCGGAGGATCAAAGGAGAGGAGCCTTAGCCCTGAGGGATGCTGCCTCTTGTTGTTGCTCAACTCAACTCACCTGTCCTGTTGGGTGTGTAGCAGAAAGCTGGAGAAAACGCAGTGAGAACGAAAACGAAATATTTCAAGTATTTTGTTAGTTAAATTAAGTTAGACTGGTGAACATGTGCATAGACAAGTCCCAGTTTGCATAAAATTGACAAATGCGGACAAGAGAGGACAAGATGAGTCGCTGGCAGAAGTATTCATATCGTTCAAATTTGTTTCTCCACATGTGTGCTATCGAGATTTTATGTGATAGGAACACATAAATGTGAGCAAGAAGGAAAGGGATCCATGGTTTTCAAAATGTCCTACAAATTCAAATCCGAAGAGCATGACACTGAAACCCCTAGGCATTTCTGGGGTACCTCTCTTCCAATTTTGTTAATCTAAAATCTAACATTTCTGTCAATTCTTTGAAAAACAGCTCAAACACAAGGAAATTGGATAGAAAGCATACGTGAACAACAAGATGCTGGAATGGCCTAGTTAAAGTCCAGACTTCAACCTGATTGAACCCAATGTGTCAAAGTATTGTTGGAACGAAAAGTGGGCCAACAAAACTTCCTCTGCAACGATAGACTGATAAAGTCAGAGAGATAATTGCGAATTGTTATTGCTGCCAAAGCTAGTTCCACAATAGCTAATGAATCCTGCTGTGTCATTTTTTTACATTTGGGGTTAGATTTGAATAATTTAAGAAACTGGAGAAGACCAGATAATCTCTACTGTGTCCTTGGAAATAATATTTTCTACATATAAACTCATCTCACAACTCATGTCATATCCAGAAAAATTAATTAAAACCTATTTTCTGGGTTTAATAAGCCAACACATGTACAGCGGCTATGTAGTGTGATGAAACTAAGTAAGATTTCCTGCAAGTTGAAGGAAGAGTTTCTGCGCTGAGTTGTGACTCAACTGTGTTTTGTGTGGTTGAGCAGTAGCTGCCAACTGATTTGAACAAGTTATCATCCTTGTTTTTTTTTATGTTTTAAAAACAATATTTTTGCCAGCAATGGAACGGGTGAAAGATTCATTATGTTTTTTTCTTATTCCAGTGAGTTGAACATTATGTTACAAGGAAGTGCATCCTATTGTGACAGTGACAATCACAACAGGAGATGGAGTGAAAAAATTTCCCCACAATAGAAATGCAAACAGGGAAACATTATTTTGTAAATGTTTCCTGTTAACACACATGAAGCTGCAGTCTGAGATTCAGACTTGTAATTTATTGCATGGGTGCCCTATGATCTCCTGTAGGCATGAGAGTAAATTGCTCCTCTACGTAGATAATGAGATAACAATCACAGGTCTACAACCTCAGCTTTGGTGTGAAGTTTTTTAGACACGTGTCAGAAGTCAATTAACCTTGTTGGAAAGGTCACTTTGAGAGCACATTTTTAATTTTAGGAAACTTGGTTATTTTTTCTTACATTTAACAAGTTTATATTTTCAGGGGAAAAAAATTTGCTATAAAAAACACAAACCATATTTGTATACATTTAGTTAGCCAGAACAAACAAACATCAAGATAATTTCTCTCTTTTACAAGAGTTATTTTGGGTTAGACAGAGATCAGTACATGTTAGGACAGGACATTTTGCAACAACAAACCACATAATTCACTTACATAATCAACATTTTCAAGAAATTCAATTAAGCAAATCATTTACAGACAGATGACTCTCCAAGTCATCAGGATGTCCTTTAGTATTGTTCTAGGTGATCAGATCCTTGATTTTTAGATTAGGGAGACAGGACTGTCACCATATGAACTTTTTTGATAAATGTACGCTTAGTTATGCCTAGTTATATACTAAAATATACTAGTGTCTAATTCTGCTGTAACTGAGCCAGGGTGGTAGGCTATCTTGCTCATAAACACACCTTTCCATCTATGCTTTCAAATTTTCAATGGGACTAAGATTAGGGCTTTGTGATGGTCACTCCAAAACATTGACTTTGCTGTCCTTAAGTCCCCTTTTGTAACTAATCTGGCTGTATAATGAGGGCCACTGTCCATTTGGAAGATCAGTCTGTGCCCATGAAGCCATCCATTTGTTGTGCCAAAAATACAAACAAAATTAAAGTCTTGGACCCTGAGCAAATTTGTAAAATCTATTTTGGATTGATGTTGATTTTGAAGTAATGACGTCTTCCTCACTGATTGGCACTTCAGTCCATGTTGGTACAGGTTGATCATGATGCATCCTTGCTTCCAGCAGATTCATCACAAGGTCTTTTGCTTTTATTCTGGAGGATGGCTGATGGTCACATCTTGCAACATGTTTTTCTCTAGGGAACAGAACAATATGAGAGCTGGAGATTCAATTGTTTAAAAAGATGAATGTAGCAACATTAGGCATCTAGAAATTGTAACCAAGATGAACCAGACTTATGAAGTCTACATCTCTCTTGGTGTTATCTTGTCAATTGTAAACCATATCATCATCATCATCATCAAGCACAGACAATAATATAGGAGCATCTAAATCTATTTGATCTCAAAAGCCAAACAGGTTTAAATTTTTAAGTAAAGAATCTGTTTCGGTTTATCCTTTCTTCCCAAAATTTGAACTTGAAAAGTGAGTCAGTAGTCATTAAGTAGAAATTCTTGATATTAACATTGGAGGACAAGCTGTGAAACCTCAAATGGGGTAAATAACCGCAGATTAGGTCAGTTATAGATTATGAATTTCAGAACAACTACAGAACTGCTTCCTCTAAATTTAAAATAAGTTAAGACACAAACATTATCATCAGTGCAAAACATTTGCAATGGTGACACGGCTAACGACATTATTATTACAAAGGATGAGTAGGAGTGGTGTGTATACAGACCCCTAAGTTTGCTTTTACACTAACACGGCTAAAGTTATACAGTTTATATCCCACCTAACCTTATACCTGTCCACACACACACAAAGCATAGTTTACGACCCCCTCCTGCCATATGCTCGCTGGTGCAACCACGACCTATTAGGCATGTGCGGAAAAAAGGCAGACCCACATATATGACGTCACAGTCATATATGTGGGACAATCAAAAGTCCAGCTAATAATCTTTTTAGCCAGCTTCATAAACGACACTTGCATTTCCACGTTGAAGCCTAATGTTTTAGCAGAGTGAATCGATGCCCTCAGTTGGCTACACATCAGGTGTAGCTAATAAACCATTTCAATCTTCAGTTGAGCCCAGAATTTCTCATGCTCTTTTTTATCTTTTGAGAGATACCCGTCTCATTTTCTATCAGAAACCTTGATTTTGTTGTTGAATGAACACAATTAAAAAATCTAAATCTGCAAGGGGTATTAATAATTCTGGAACTAGGTATAAATGCCAATTAAGCTCTGTAACAACCTCTATTTCCAGCTCTGAAACATATCAGCTGTGGATTAGCTTTGACCTTTTACTTTGTCTCTGTGCTTTCATAAGGGATACCGATGCGCATCAAATGTGTTTCAGCCTGGTTGAAAATGTGCAAAAACGCTGCTAATATTAAGTATTTTTCTCTTAGTCTGAAGTAGTAAAGCAAGTATGTCGAAGACTGAAATAACACTGTGTACAGCTTGTGAGTTAAATACAAGAGTGCTGTTACTTAAAGAAATTAAGCAGACAATGAGCTGTGTTTATTAGTACCAAGGTGTTTTGATGTCATTTGTCTTAAAACAGATGGTGGTGTTATTCTGAAACAGATTCAGGCCTTTGCAGCCAGCTGTGCATAGTCTTTTCATTGAACTTTTGGTTTTGCTGTGCAGCTCAAACTCACTGGCTTCTGTTTGTTTCAGATAAACTTACAAGGCTGCTTGCAGGACCAGCAGCACACAAGTAGCAGTTTTACATTTTGAAAACTGAGTATTGAATTTCAGAATATTTCCAATTATTCACCCTTAAAGCAATCAATTAAAAACTTTTAATCATTAGGAAACTATTATTACTTTGGTAGAAGAAGTGCTTAATTTGTAAATCAAACAATACCAGAACGCAAAAAGCGATGTGAGACCAGAGTTCATTGAAGCCAACACTGATACCGGAACGCACACACACACACACAACCATAGGCGTTGCCAGACCGAGGTGAGTGCTCCGGCAAACTCATGCGCAGCACTGTGTGATGACAGACTATTTTGAAATTTTGACAAATTGGCACAAAGAGTTCCCGGATCCTAGCAAACAGTTAATGGAACGCACCTTTTTAAAATAAAACAGTTGCCGGATCCTGTTCTGGCAGAATCCGGCTAAAATTATGCCCTGGGGTGAAGCATTAACATGCTCAATCTTACCAAAATGTCATATTAATGAGAATATGTTGCTAGAATGGCAAACATCCTGTAATAAAAGGCCTATATTTCAATGAAAATGCCAATTTAACGAGAAAAATTGTAAATGGACTGAATACCGCTTTTCTAGTCATGCTGACCACTCAAAGTGCTTTACACTTGAGCCACATTCTTCCATTCACACTCACAAATGCGCACACCTTTACACACCGATACACAGATCGGTAGGCAACTTAGGGTTAAGTGCCTTGCCCAGGGGCACATTAAAATGTGACAAACAGAAGCTGGAATATAACCTACAACTCTCCCATTACAAGCCCACTACTCTACCTAGGGAGCACACTTGATAGGTCTGGACTTTTACGCAATAAAGTAATACATCTAAAATCAAATGAAGAGTGAAGAACATTTGCCACACCGATGAAGGTGTTTGTGGTGATTTTTTTTTTCTCCCATTGAGAAATAGCAGCTGTTACAATATGTTTTAGGCCATAAATAAGTCACAATAATTATAGACAGTAATCTCTAATTGCTATGAGGTGGGTGAAGGTTGTGTCTGCCTGTCTGGACATTTGAAACGTGGGAGGCAGGAGACGACGGCCACACCTTCTAATATACAACGCTTACTACATCAGGCTATCCGTGTTTGCAGAAAGACTGAAGAAAGCCTTGGTTAATCTCATTAATTATGTCTAAGATTACCAATAAGTGCCATTCTTGACATGTGTGTTTACTTTGGGGAATGCAGATATGTGTGATTCACGTTTCAAGATGTTGGCGTTTTAAGGCTGTGGGCTGTTTGATTTTTTTCTAAACGTCTGTGTCGTATGCAGAGGCACACAGTGAACTAACCACGTGTGCAACCTCCCGACCCAAAATCATATACGAGACGGGGGGTGGGTTCTTTTAAAGCTTTGTGGAGAGACCCCATCATTGCACCGCTGAAACATATACCCATCAAACAAGCTATTTCTGGTCCCAGCTTCTTCATGTGGTTGATGTGCTATTTTTTGCCTCACCCTTGAATTTTAACTGAATGATATTGTATACCCTGACCATATTCCCCCATGCAAATTATATGAGGAAAATCATCTGCAGATAGGATGAGTCACGGTAGGTTATCGTAACCAGCACAAAGTCGAGAACGAGTGGTGGCGAATGGCTCTTCAAACCCCCTGTCCCGGGGACGCGTCCCTTTGGTTTATTTTTACTCAGCTGCAAATGGTTATGGCACCAAACCATATGGCTGTGAGATTGAGTGGTCTTGGTGGAAAATGGGGACGGAAATTACAGAGGGAGAGTGCTGGTGTCACACAGGCCTCTCATTGCTGATTGGGTAAATACACAACGTCTCTGAAACTGGGAAAGAGTTACCGGTTTGGTTCAAGAGGATGCTGGTCGCATGCTTCACCTGCCCTTACAACCGGATATTGTTTATTTTAAAAGGTGTCTTTCAAATGGTTGCTGTGCACTTTCTTTCCAAGCTGTGCCTTGATTTAAAAAAAAGCTGAGAGTTAATGGAAGACAATGACAGAGTTCATTCAAGCAAATACTTTATCATGTACTTAGCTTGAATATTGATCATTTTATTCATATCTGTCTTCTGCTGTCTACTTTACATAATACACCTATTAAATATGAATAATTAACATTGAATAGTTTTCTTAAAGCTTGATAAACCAAAGGTAAAGGTTATAAGTAAATCTTTTGGACAACATATTAGTGTTTCTTTCGAGTTTTAATTAAAATGGCTCAAGTCAATCAGTTTCTTTGCTGATTTACACCCTATTTCTTCCAACTTCCATTTCATACACCATGACATGAATGAACAAGTGCTTCCTTCTTCCACTTTCTTAACCTGTTACAAACCCTCCATGCTAGTCTCCCTTTTCTCATTTAGCAAGCAGGGAGTCCCACTCAACACATGGGTACGCCATCTTGCTATTACCTACACATACATAAAAACAAATTTAAAAACTTGTTCAGGGGACAAAAGTCATAATGTTTCTTAATGTGGTGGTGTACGCTCCGTTTCTAATGCCGCCCTGGGCAGCTGCCCATGGGACCCATATCAAAGTCACTGATAATCACATATTTTACATGTCTATTTTTATTCAAAGTAAAGTATTAACTATCTCAATAAGTAAGAATTAAGGAGATAGGTAATCATGAAAAAGCCAAACATCAGGTATAGTTAAATTTTACTTTACTACCTTGGAAAACTCTAAATTAGTCTGTCATTCATATACATATTGCTTTCATTTTTTTCCCCATTTTGTCATGTTACATCCATAAACTTGTATATTATTGGGATTTAATGTAACAAACCACAAAGGAGTGCTCTGTTTACCCCCGTATTTTAACTTCCTAAAATAAAAAACAGTGCAATTAATTAAAGTCACCTAATTTAATCTCAGAGAGAACATTAGTAAGGAGAAATTACTTTAGATATAATTTAATTTACACAATACTGTATGCTTGTTGTTGCATTAAATCTCAATTAGCATGTTTTTGTAAAACGTTTCTTCTTAATGTTGAATATTAAGTTAACAACCTTCCAATTTAATGGCTAATTCTTGTCCTTAATATACCCAGAAAAATACTTTGAAAATGTGACTTTTCTGGCCGCCATAAATCCTGTCCAAATTTACTCAAAAGGAAAGTCAGGTTTGTTTAGCTCACTTCAACCACCCTGAGAACTTTGTAAGCCCATTCATACATCACCAGATGCCTTCATGTCATCCTTCACAACCACATTTGTTACATTATTTACCCAGACGCCAATGTTGTCTTTACAATGAAAGTTTGCTCAAGGGTTAAAACTCCAATTCCAGGAAAAGTCACAGCCTGACAGATTTTAAGACGGTGCTACATTAACGTTTCTCATGAGAAATGCTACAAAGTGATGGATTTTCCTTTTTCAGAAACAAATGAACAGTAACAATAAAAACATGCCCAGTTCTACTGCAGAGACGGAGAAAAACAACTGGTAATTCTGCTTTGTGTAATTTTGGGTTGAGGAGAAAACAAGAGGCGAAACAATCAAGACACTGCAGACACTGGCAGAATACGAGCTTCAATGTGCATTTCCATACGTAGTTAGTTTATTTTCTGACTTTTATAGAGGTGTGTTTTATTCTATGTTATATTTAACTCTTTAAGTCATGGAGCAGTTGGTGGCACTGTTGCCTTGCAGCAAGAAGGTGCCGGGTTAAAATCCCGGCCTGGAGTCTTTCAGCAAGAGGTTTACATGTTCTCCCCAGATATTCCGGTCTCTTCCCATAGTCCAAAAACATGACTATTTGGTTAATTGGTTTCTCTAAAATTGTCCTTAGGTATGACTGTGTGTGTACATGGTTCTGTATCTCTAAAATAGACTGGTGACCAGTCACCCAATGACCACAGGAGATAAGCACCGGCTACCCTGCAAGGATAAGCAGACTTAGACAATAGATGGAGGGATGTTACTGGTGACTGCATGCAAGGTCATTTATTTTGTTTAAATCTGCAGTAGAAATAAAATTAGTATTTAATAAAGTGGCTGTTGGGTGTAAATTGAAAATGAGTTGATTTTACAGAAGAGTCCTGGTAATAGCACTTATTTAATGTACTGGTAATCTTTCCTCCAAGGACAGAATCTGAATTTTATTCTTTCTGTAACAGTTTTGTTTGATTCAAGGATATATTCCAAACCTACACCTGTGATCTTCTCCTCGATCGTTTTTTTCCCCCAGCTGATTGACGTGTAAGCTCCTCTGCAGTGGCAGCTTTAAAACGATGAATTCGCTCTGTTACCTTTTTTTCCTCCAACCCAAGTAGTCACCCTGCGTCAGGTTTCAGGGTGACACAGTGATGTAAATTTGCTTTCAATTGTGTCCTTTGATGTTCATTTCTTGATTGTACCAATAGGAGTTGATAGGAGTTTGTTGTGGTGCGGGATGCTTTGTCTGCATGTTTACTTTGCTTCCGTCTTTCCAGAGCCCTTTACAAAGAGCTAGTATAAACACAAGCCCAGACACATTCAGAACTAGACAAAACGTTTCATCCAAAAACCCTTTAACCTCAGCAGGCAGGCCTGTCGTCAAACATGAGTTCATTGATTGGATGATAATTAGCGGCGTTCGTTGAATACAGCTATTGTCGACCGCTAATCTGAGTGGAGTAACTGTGAGGGGAGAGGGTGGGGGTGACACAAAGCCCCACTGCAAAATGACTTGCGAGTGACACTGATGTCAAACACATGTTTTCCCCCGCAGCCGAACAGAAATAGACAACCCTATTTAGAGGGTTGGTTTGCATGCAGGCTCCAAGGACTGATGTTTGCAATCTGGGAGCCACAGCGGGTTTTTACATGATCAGTAATTCAAAAAGTGGTCGGCCAAAGAATTCATCTTGTGCCTCTTTGTTTTGCTGTTGCCATGCACTTGTGCTAAAATACCATTTGGTGCAAAGGGCCGCCATTAAGACAGCAGAAAATATGTCGGACAGCGTCCAAGTCCTATCGAATGACCAGAGGAGGCGAAACACAAATATTTTCAGTAGCAAGGAGGGAAACCAAGAGGCGTTCTGGTGGACACTCAGGGTGAATAAGGGGCTTTCTGATGAGTGTGTCAAGGTTCATTACAGCTGTTAGAGTCCAGATAATATCCAGATGTAGAGCTGGCAGGCATGTTAAAACGGCAGTTTGAAGGATGGCGAGAGGAGGTTTGTCCACTGTGGTGCAGCTGAAAATCTGCAATTATCATCTGAGTGCAAGGTGCCTTTGCTCCTGCTGTGCACTTGTGTATCTTTATTTAAATATCAATCAAGAACAGGAGGTTATTGAAAGGTCTTTGAACTTTCCTTTTCAGAGCCAGGTGTCCTGGGCTTGCTCAGAGGCAACAAAGGAGATTTCCTGACTGCTACGTTTCCTCAACCCACATTTATTTAGAGGGTTTCATTCAGTGAAACTGAGTAGTACTTTCTATTTGTTGTTCTGATTGTTGATAAACTGTGAGCAAACTTATGTGAATAGGAATATCTGTGGAGACATTTCCTGTCTTTAGAAGATCAACTCTAACAGTTATAAAGAACTTTGAAAGAAAAACAGTCACACAGCATCACAGAAACTTCACTGCACTCAACAGTGGGCTAGAGGTGTTTATTCGCATATTCATCTTTTGTTACAACTGGGGTTCTCTTCAAGCGTCAGAGTTGTAGTTGACTTAGAGGTTTGAAGTATTGTTCTGACAGCAGATATGGTCATGCATGGGCCAGAAGTCACATTCATGAAAAAAAACAAAATCAACAAATCATCTTCCTTACCTGAAAGACATATTCTTTTATCCTTTCCATTTTAAAAAATGGTAGAGGAACAAGTCTCTGTCTCGAGTTTTATTATCAGCGAAGGGCAGGGAGCCCAGGTTGGGAACCAATGTTGTAGAGCTTAGTTCCTCAAATTTCTAGTAACTTTTAACCTTTTAATTATTGCTCTGACTATAAATCTGAGCAGATTTATGCACATAGCCTTTTTCTGACTTATAATGATGTTTACGGATCTGCCTTACTTGGAAGACCCTGCTTTGCAAAGAGTCCAGGAGAAATAGGCCTCTGATTCACTTTATTGGTATTTTACTGGAATTTGTTACTAAAAATCATTCCAAGCATGTGAATCTCTATCCAAGATCCAGGTGTCCACACATCTGCCTAACTTGTAAGGCATGTTCTTCTATCTAGGGCCCTCAATGTAATGTCCTATTTTTACTCCGGGGAAACAGGAAGTCATGTCTTACTAATTGAAAATTTTAAGACAGTTAAAGAAAGTTTTAAGACAGAAAATGTTTTAGAACTATTTATTTTTGTTGAAACAGAAATTTCTCACATGCCTTTGAACCTCTATCAGAGAGCCAGGTGTCCTGCATTTACAGACGAGACAGAGAAAGCCATTAACCTCTATTGTGCTACAACAAAAGACTTCTCGATTACCACGCTGCCTCAAGCCACATTTATTTTGATGGTCTCATTCAGTGACAGAAAAGAAAGAAAGGCTTTTCTCCGCTGTAATAAAACATAAATTAAGCACCATGCTATTTATATGAAGGACATCTCTTTGCTTTTTTATTTTTTCTAAAACGCAGCTTCCTTTTAGTTGCAAACCGGACACATCTATATTTGTTTAGCGAGGGTTTTGTTTACTTTTCAAGGTTTCCGGTGCTATAGCAAGACAGTTGTGAGAACATTATTCATACCAGAGTACGGTTGGATGTGCCATTATTATAGATGTGTTATTTTCAAATAATCCCTCAGCTGTGTGTGGGGCAAGCCATGGCACTGAAGCCTTAAGAAAGACAAATATATGACTAGAGATCTTAAACACATTTAGAAACCGCTTGTCTTCAATGCTGAGTTTGGATAGGAGTAAAAGGAGAACACATTTAGCGACTGACTAAACAAACAGCTGAGCTGACAGTAAGTTGTTAGTGCTGGTATACCCTTGACTGCCTCAATAGTTTCCAAGTAGTTTCCCAGGAATACTTTGGGAGTAAAAAAAAAAATAGACTGTATAATAAAGTCAGACTTTCATTTAATGTCCGAGGACCTACTGCATGCTGGAGAGGTTTAACGTTTCAGCTTCTAACCATAAATGCGATGGATACGTGAAATGGCTGGAGCTGTGGTTATTAAGAGCAACAAAGGATGACAGGATGAAATATGAATGTGACAGCAGGAATCAACCTTTCTCCACATGCAGTGTAAAATAAAGCAAGGTCTTACTGTTACTACCCCTCACCAGCTATGGCCTCGCTGCTGACGTGAGTTATGCGGAATTTAAGTTAAGCCAAGTGGAGTGCTTTTACGACACTGCTGATCTAAGCCTCTCTCAATTACAAATGTGATTACTGTTAGGAAATTACCAGGAGAGGCTCTCTGTCTGATGCTGCAGTTGCAATAATCAAGAATGAATATTATACAACATGCAAAGAGAGGCAGGCCGGACAGACCTGGAAGGCCCAAACGTGTTGTGAGGGTCTGCTGGGAACATCTGGCAGAGTCTTCTGTCAGAAGGAGTTTCAACTCTCACCTCCGGCAGAACTTCGTACACATCCAGGGGGAGCCGGGGGATTTTGAGTCCAAGTGGGCCATGTTCCGTGCCTCCATTGTCGAGGTAGCTGACCAGAGCTGTGGCCGCAAGGAGGTCGGTGCCTCCTCCCTCAAACCCACTGGTGGACTCCAGCATTGAGGGATGCTGTCAAGCTGAAGAAGGAGTCCTATCTGGTCTTTTTGGCCTGTGGGACCCTGGAAGCAGCTGATAGGTACTGGCAGGCCAAGCGGAGTGCGGCACGGACGGTCGCCGAGGCAAAAACTCGGGCATGGGAGGAGTTTGGAGAGGCCATGGAGACCAACTTTCGTGCGGCTTCGATGCGATTCTGGTCGCCCAACCGGTCTACATGTGTTTTGTGAAACTTGGAGAAGGCATTAAGTCAGTCCCAGAGCATTACAGATCCTACTGTGCTTTTCCACTTATTCATCCTTTGTTTCAAGCTAAATCCACGATGGTGAGTGCAAGATGTTGTGCAGTTTGACTTACAGAAATCTTGGTCCATATAGAGTGCCACCTCTGCAGAGCTCGCACAGAGTGACATGAAGCAATCCTTTGCGACCGCCGAAAACCTCACAGTGTGAACCAGAATTAAGGGGACATGGATAAAAATTGAATAGGTTGGTTCCTCGTGCTCACCGAATACTCTTGGTTGCCAAGCAAGCAATGTCCACAGACTCAGACTATAGAGAATAACTGCAGAAGAATAGATTTCCTGAAAACACAAAATTTATCTGATGTCATCCAAAAACTCAGAAAGACAAGGTAAATTTGATCTCTCATTAAATCACATTATTCATCACATTATTCTCTCATGTGCACCAAATAGTATCTGATGCACACAAGAAAGTATTTGATGCTATGCTGTATGCTATTCTTTGCAGCAGTTCTTGAACAGAGATTTAGGGATTTAGGAAACTCATTTAATCTCTTTTTTTTACTGTTTTTAGAGGCAAAATAAACTTGGGTCCTTGACCACCCTTAATTGTCACAAGTCCAGTAGTGCTTTACTTCCAAATTAGTGTCCTGACAGCAGACAGGGAAAACCAACACGCATCTGTCTGAAATGGCATGTTCTACTGTCTTTTCAGTTTCAGGTACTTTGACATGTATTTACAAGTATCTGAACACCTGTTCTTCGCAACGGAACTTAATCTGCGTAATAAAACATTATTTCAGTGCAGTTTTAGGCTAAGTAATGATGAAGTCCTTTTTGACTGAAAGAGTGAAAGCTGTGCCTATATCTGCAAGAAAAGTCCGATTTTACACTTAAGAGAAACTGGTCTTTATGTCATGTTGATATGCCCGAAGGAAACAGGAAGTGATAGATTACTTATTAAAGGTTATCTAACTCTCTGAACAACTGAAAGTATTCTCTTAAATTTCAGGCACATTTGTCGAACAGGAATTGTTGCGGTGCCAATATTTGTGGCACCGGTGTTTTTGTAAATCTATATTTCTTAATGTGGGATTTGTTTTCTTCCTTGAATAATTAAAGGGTGGATTTTTCCAAAATCTTCAATGTGAGATTAAGTTAAAAGATTAATCTATTTTGATTGTTGTATTTTTTTTCTTTACAAATCTTTACCAGGGGTGCCAGTAATTGTGGAGGGTGCTGTAAAGACATTTTATAAGGACTGGATATGACAGAGCAGTTTGGGTTCTTAGCCTGTCTAGATGATCGAGAAGACAAAAAGTAGTGTTTTAAAGGAGGTAAAATAAAAGACATGGGAAAGCTTTTCTTTTATATCCCTTTAATTTTCCCGCTGACCCCTCTGATATATGATGGAAGCTCTTGGGGGGTCACACTCGCAGCTTGGTAATCATTACTCCTCCGTAATAACACGATGTGGGACTGTGAAATGAGAAGGGTTGGTACGTGCTCGGCTGTAGTTTGCTGATCTTTCAGACTTTGGACTCCAGAGCTGATTAGTCAGTTTCCAAGGCGAAGAAACACCGAAAACACTTGTTAATTAAGATCTCGAGGAGGAAGTAAATATAGCCGTGATGCAAAAATGTTGACCCTGATGTGCACTTTGACCCAGTGACAGTGTGAGTAACTGACCTGATGTGAGAGGCTGGATGTCACGTACTGCGCTGGGCAATATGTGTGTGGAGGTATTCAAAGATTACAGCAGCGTCTCAAGGCCAGTACGGTTGAAAACTCAGCTATACGCTTTTTAAACTAATATTGTTCTAAAGTCTACACAGGAGGATGGAAATTTTCCTGTACTGGATGGAGGCCTGCTATGAAGAAAGCACAGACCACACACAGAGCTGCAGAGGCTTTTCAACCAGTGTAGCAACTATTTCAGGTTTATATGGGTGGAAGCTCCCACCCCCTACTACCTTCAGTGAAATACCTTTTCTGAAGATCCTTTCTCAAAGTGACTCACCGGCTTCTCTTTGTATTTCACAAGTGAAGGGATAGACGTTTCACGCAAGGATTACAGGGACACTTCGCATGCCAGAGAGAGGAACGACCTGGTTTTGACGTCATGCGCACATCAGAGTCCTGAAGTGGCACGAGAGGATTCCCTACGGTTGCTAGGAGACGGGGTTCCGGTTGTGGATAAACAACAGGGTTCCTCGTGGCACACCTGTGCTTGAAGTAGACACTGCCATGCTATCAGACCTCTACCTGTTGTTTCACCGCCATTGAGTAACCATAGTTATTTTCCATTGCCGGAAACCGTTGTGAGGAATTTGCCATAAAATGTGTGTCAGTAGTGCTGTGTTAGCATGACAACCAAATAATAGTAAGTAGGGGGTGAAAGGTGAAGTTTTTTATGTTGTTCACCTATCTGTGCAGTTTTACTGTAAGCAGGACAAGGTTCATTTAACATATTTAGCCGCAGCCATGGCTGAAAATAGTTTTCACAGTTAAACAGTTCAGCTTCCAAAACTATTAATTCCTCAATCAGAGATATATGAAAAGCCTTAAATTCCAAGTCAACATTTAATCTGGCTGCATTTATTTATTTATTAAGGAAATACTTCTATGTTAATGAATTATACATTTGATAATTATTGGCTTCCCTGCCGTATATCCTTTAGTGGTGTCCAAACCTTTTGCCAAATGCGCCAAAATTGTCAAGGCAAAAGCATGTATTGTGATTTTTTTTCTTCTGGTCAACAATGAACTAAGCATGCAGTATTTTAATCACACAATTAAGATGTGTGAATCTTTTCATAACTTAAAAATAGTTTTGCACGTTTGCCTGATCAAAAAAGCATCTGCAAATTATTTTGCCCTCGATTAAAAGAAATAAGAACAATAACAGGATTTAAGTCACTCTTCTTTGAAAATGCCTAACATATTTAGACAAGTTTAACTAATTAATTAAAGCAGATCTGAGTTCACCTAAATCTGCTTTTGGATAAAAGTCACTGGATAGATGTGATCCTATATACTTTAAAGAGAATGTAAAAAGTGTGGCTACTAAAATACACTGTGTTGGACCCATTTTCCAGTTGAAGAAGATTTTTATTTGTCTTTAACCATTTTTGAACCAATTAAAAATAAAATGTCTCCATCTGCATCATCCACCTGTTCTGGAGGGCCACATTTGTATAATTCTTGAACTGCCATCACCCTTAGGACACCCTATTTCTCCTCATGCTTTGTATGACCCCTTTAGCCTATAGGATGGTACTTATTGTTGTGGAGTATTGCATACGGTTTAACCCCTTTCACTTGAGGAAGCTTGATATTTTTCTCACAAAGCTAATTTTCTCTTTTATATAATTGTTTAGACCTGTGATAGACGGGTGGCCCATTCAGGGTTGTCAAAGTACTTTTTTAAATAACTGATACTAAGAAAATTGCTTCTTGAAGAGCAGGTTGCAGGTTAGAGCCCCCCTTAAAACTCTGTTTAGAAAAATATATTAGGAACTGTTTCTTAATAAAAATTTACTTATACCAAAATTATTTTGCTGCGATGGACTGGCAACCTGTCCAGCGTGTACCCCGCCTCTCGCCCCGTGACTGCTGGAGATAGGCACCAGCCTCCCCGCAACCCTGCATAGGATGGACATGTACAGATAATGGACGGATGGATCGCAAACTGTCAACAAACGTCTGTGGGGGGGGGGGTTATTTTTCAAAACTAAGCTTACTTCCTTCTTCTATTTCCTTGTACTTTATTTTAGGACTTAATGACTCTGTAATTATGTGTTTCCTGATCAGTCCCGATGAAGTTGTATGCACCGAAGGTACTGCGCCTTGTGTGAGTCGCATCTGACCTTTGCTTCGGTATCCCATGTTAAACTCCATCACATCATTGGGATCGAGTTTTTCGTGACCGAAGCAGAAGGTAAGTCCAGTCTTTTCAGCTGCACAAAAGGCACCAGGCACTGAAGATATTTATTTATTACATTTTTTGGAAACCTGTGGACTCAATGTCCTGACAGGCTGGTGTTTGTACAGCTTCCACAAACACAATATTTTACCATTTCTAAGAAAATTGAATGCAATCCAAAACTAGTGAACACAACAGGGGTGTTGCTAGACATAGGGCTTTACTGGGGCACAGGAACCCACTACTCAGATTACATTTTTATTACAAAGATGTGCCATGTTAGTGACATGGACAATGTTATATTCAATCTATTTCCCTTTATTAACCCTGTCAGTGTCTATTTCAAACACCTGCTGCTGAAAATAAAACACCAACTGATAAAAATTAGAAAAACTTTTGTATTTTGGCGGTGGGGTAGGTATCATCCATTTATCATTACTGAGGTGAACTGGTCAATATATTGCTACAAAAATACTACACTAAACACACTGAAATGCACTAAAACTGAACACTGCTGTTAAAATGGCCCATTTGGGTCCAAGAAAAGTGTACTTTTGTTTGACTATTTGAATAAAAAGAAAAATATGTTTTGTATTAGGCTAAATCTGTCCTTTATTAGATTGTCCTGTTTTCATCATATCTATAAGTTGTTTGTAGCAAGGAGGACGTGAAATTAGACATTTTCTTAATTCCAAAAACTGTTGGGGAGAACAGAATGAGGTTGACAAGCCGCTGCAGCCAAAATGTAGTTAATCTGTTGTTCCTTCAACCCCAGCGATCTCACGCTGAACCTTTTTATTAAACATGAGAGCTCTGGGCATGCGCTTTTTGGCATGACACCTGCAGAGGCTCCGTTCAGCATGGACTAAAATAGTACGGCCAGGTCAACTTGGAAACAACTCGAAATTCAATGTGACAACTCTAGTACAGGATTTATCTACCTCTTTCTCATAGACCGCTGGAGATCACGTCTAGGACCCTCTATGACCCTGGCTGGAAGGATAAGCTAAAATAAATAAAAAATGGATGTAACTGTTTATAGTGAGTAAATTCTGATATAAATACCCAACCTGTTATAATAACACTGCGGCTTAAGTTAAATAAGGTACATGTTTTTTAAATATTTAAGCATACATTCATGTTTTCCTGCGACCAATGTGTCTGACAGGAATTCTGAAACACGGGGTATGTCTGGTTTCCACAGAGGTTGAATTTACTCTATGAATGTGCCCTTCTCATCGTGTGCCAAGTAGTATGTAGTCACATCGCCGGCAAATATCACAGAAATGCTCCTCAGTTAGTGGGAGGGAGCATACATAGAGCAGCGGTTGGAGATGCTTAAATGATTATGTAAGTTGGCATCTACTCGTGCCAGGTAATTGTTTTCCACAAGGTTTCCCAAGGGCTGTGTTTCCCAGAGACTATTTGAAAGCTTGATACAGAGAAGATAAACCTAATCTAGTCTGGGTAGGTGTTATTCACTAACCTCATATCTGTTGTTCACATCAGCGCTCCCAGACAGAAAATGTAAAAAAACATGACACCCAGACAGGCTCAGATGTAAAGATTAAGGCTGTGAACCAGAAACAAAAACTATGAATAAACCCTCGCACAGGCACAAATACCAGCTTTTATATTGGATCTTTAATGAATTGCATGCACAAAAATATTTCATTCATTCTACAGCAATCAAAGCTTAACATCCTGCTTCAGATTTGTGGTATTTGTTGTAATAAGGCGCCAGGCATTTACCAGTATTTACTGCCATATTATAAAAACCAACAAAATGTTCCATCATATCCATCCTATGGTTTGCTGGAGAGACCAGTTTTTTGTATTAGGTATATAACAATGCAGCAAAACGTCTGTTGCTGTGCACTGTTGATCAGTAGGCTGAAAGGGGATTTATATACTTTTCCCCCACAGGAAGGACCAATTTTTTTTTTTTTATATATTTACTCTGCAGTTCAGCTAACTGATGAGACAGTCTGACTAAGGTCGTTTTCATCAGATTTTTGAGAATTTGGGATTGCTCTGTTGTCATTGTCTGTTGGCAAATGTGCCAGACAAATACGTTGCAGCAATTGACTCAGCATTAGCAGAGAACGATGTGGAGTTGTTGGGCAGTTGTTAGGGTTGTATTTTCCCAAAATGCCTTGTACTATAGTGTGCTTTCTAAGTACCCTAAGTAAATGCATCGAGCAAATCAATGGATGGATGTGGCATAACTTTCTCCAGCTGAATAGAAACAAAACAGAAGTAATTACTTTTGGACCTAAAGAGGAACGATTAAGAGTCAGCACCGCTTCAGTTAATACAGCTAGAAACTACTGATCAGGCCCGAAATCTATGTGTAGTAATGGACTCAGACCTGAACCTCCAGGGTCACATAAAGGGAATAACAAGGTCAACCTTCTATCACCTGAAGAACATTACTAGGATTAAAGGACTGATGTCGCAACAGGACCTCGAAAAACTCATCCATGCGTTTATCTTTTGTCGGATTGATTACTGCAACAGCGTCTTCACAGGACTGCCTAAAAAGTCAGTCAGACAGCTGAAGCTGATCCAGATCACTGCTGCAAGCATCCTCACTAGAACTAGGAAAGCCACATCACCCTAGTTCTAAAGTCCTTACCCTGGCTCCCTGTAACTCAGAGAATAGACTTTAAATACTTTTAGTAGTACTATTTCATAAATCATTGAATGGCTTAGCACCAAAGTATGTTGAAGATCTACTGTTACTATACCAACCCACCAGAACACTCAGGTCCTAGATCCCTAGAATTAGAACCAAACATGGAGAAGCAGCTTTCAGTTTCTATGCTCCTCTAATCTGGAACAAACTTCCAGAAAACTGCAAACCTGCTGGAACATTGAGTTCTTTTAAATCACAACTAAAAATGTATCTGTTTAGAGCTGCCTTTGAGTAATATTTTCACATATCATGTTTTGTTTATTGCCCTGCGATGGACTGGCGACCTGTCCAGGGTGTACCCCGCCTCACGCCCCTTGACCACTGGAGATAGGCACCAGCCCCCCCGCAACCCTGCATTAGGATGGACGGGTACAGAACATGGATGGATGGATGTTTTGTTTATGCTTCTTGCTGTTTTTACAGTGTATGCTTTGTAATCCCTTGATGTATCTGTGTTAGCTTCTTGCTTTGTTGCTGCTTTTACTTTATATGCTTTGTCTCTGTTTTACTGTTGTTTTTATATTACCTCTTAATCATGTAAAGCACCTTGAATCACCTTGTTGTTGAAAGTGTTCTATACAAATAAAATTGCCTTGCCTTGCCTTCCTGCTTTGGAGCATCCTCAGGCATGCTTGGCATTTAAGTATCCAATCAAATCGCATCAGAGTTCACTTCAACCGAGCCGAGACCGAGGTTTTTACTTTCTGGGGAAACAAAGTTCCTTTAAAACAGACTTAACAGGACTGGTGTAAATGGACCCTAAATGACCAGCCATTTTCAGCCTGCAATATTGTTTTATTTCAAATCTAAAGCTCACAACCATTGATGTTGTTCCCACTTACTTCCATATTGTTAAAATAACAGTGGAATCCAGGGTTCCTGCACATTTATTAAGTAAAAATTCCATACTATTCCAAACTCAACTTTCCAGAATTCCTAGCTCTTTGTGTTCACTTTTAAAAATGAAGTTCTGAAAGTTCACCATATATTCATGGCTAATTTTACTTCAGGAATAAGAAACAAGAAGATATGAATGAAGGCGGAAATGGACACAAGGAAGGAGAGAAGACAGAAAGCAAAACCCAATAAGATGTAGGACACAAGAACGCCAGACAAAAGGATTCAAGACAGGAACAAGGACACCAACAAGTAAGGAAGGCAGGAAGGAAGGAGAGGAACGAAGTTAAGAATGAAGAGAAGAACACAAAGGAACGAGGGAGAACAAAAAGAAGCAAGCAAGCAAGCAAGCAAGCAAGAAAGAAAGCAAGAAAGAAAGCAAGAAAGCAAGAAAGAAAGCAAGAAAGAAAGAAAGCAAGAAAGAAAGCAAGAAAGAAAGAAAGAAAGAAAGCAAGAAAGCAAGAAAGCAAGAAAGAAAGAACACAATATTAGCGTGGTCACATTTTCATCTGTTTATTTTTAACCCTTCCGCTCTCCCGGTGGGGTCAAACGGAGCTCAGGCTGTTTACATCCTCCGGTCAGTATTTACAGCCATTATGGTGCACTGTACTTGTGGGGTCCCAAGGACCCCAGACCTGTCCTTCCAACCCCTGTGCTGTGCTGTTGGGGTCAGATTGTCCCCGGGTTCTGGGGTCACATGGACACCACCGACACCATATTTTCTCCTGTCCTTCTAAACCACGAGCTGCGCTGGTGGGGTCAGAATGTCCCTGTTCACTCTGCCCTAAACACCAAGCCAGGACTGCAGGAAGGTTAAACAATATGTGACAATGTCATTGATAAATACATTGTTTAATAGTCTAATGAAAAGGTCTGTATAATTCTTCTCAAAGTTATAGTCCAGTCACATTTTCTGATAATAGCTATCAAAATATATAACCAGAGCCCTTTGGAGTTGGGTTATGCCTTTTTAATAAATGGCTTTTGATGTTTTGGATGTAAATGTATATGTCTCTTTGAGCTACTAAACTGCCAAGGTGAAAACAAATTCCTCGTTAGCCCTACAGCAAAACTTTCACACTGGATCATGGACCAACAATGTTATCTTAAAGTCTTATGATTTCCAACTGAAACAGATATAGTTTAAGATATCAAGACATCCTACGCACAGCACATATTTTAGTTGTTTCCAGGTGAAACTTTATCTTGATTTCAGTCTGGAACAATGATGGTTATTGCTTTATTGTTTCCAGACTTGGCAAACCTGCTATGTGCAAGTTTAAAAAAACCCTGAAAGATAAATAAAACAATCAGAATTGATTAAATCATGTCCCCAGTGTACCAAGATAATATCTTTCAGTTCTGCTGTGGTTGGGTGTTTTTTGGTAAGAAAGACTCCAGAAGGCAGAACAACAGGTGAATATACACACTGTTAGCATATGCCTTTTGAAGATGCCCACAGCATCACAGATTCTCCACTATACCTAAATATGGGACATTTTAAATACAAAAATAATGGCTTCGGCAATTCACACAAGCATCTCATTTTTAACCGTTCACCTTCAACAACTCCCTTTATATTGTCCTTGCTTGACATTTAGATCCAGCCTCTTAGGTGAAAACATGAAAAATTAACCGTGTTACCCTAGTGCCACCTTCCATAGGCTGCAAAGTCCTCCTGACGCCTCCTCCCACTTATAACTCAAGCTGAGACGATAACTCAGTAAGAACAAACCTCAAAGCCACTCACAAAGCTTTGTCTGCCAGGCTCCGGGAGGATCTGACTGAAACAACAGCTGTTCCGGCTTCGAGAGGAGCTGAGGACCCCGGATTGGGGGTTCTCTGAGTGAAACAGAATCTCAATTTCAGGCCAAAGTAAAGTTCACAAATCTTTCTTTTCTGGTTGTTCATGCAAACAATGTAGATGTAGAGATTAGAATGAAAATCAGGTCACAAAACCTTTTTCTTAGACCACTGAGCAGACACAATTCAGTTCACTTTATCAGGGGATACCCAGGGTTTTAAAAGCTTAGGGGTTTGAAAACATTTCCATTATACCATTCCTATGATTTATATTCCATTTAATGAGATGCCAGAGAAAGTACCAGAGCTGTAAAGCGTACAGAGCAACACATAGCTGCACCTTCCCCGGTTGTTGCTGATCCCTGCCGGCTAGCTGGCCAACAGAAGGCTACTACAGTTTTCCATAATTTATGACAAAAACAAATTGGGCAGTATTGAAACAATATTGCCTGAAATATTATAATGAAATATTATAATAAATAATATTACCCAGGCAATATGTGTTAAAGATAATATAACCATGAATATGCTTCATCATATAGGCAGCAGTTTTATTTCTACTAGAAATAAAAGCAATTAGATCATTTTTCATGGGCTTATTAAAAAAAACCACCAATAAAACTGTTGTGCTTTTACTCATGATTATGATACAGTTAGAAATTCGGACAGTTCTGATGCATAACCATGGAAAGATATTGCTTTTACATCTGGGAGCAGCTGATTAGCATCTCCATAGCTGAAATAATACCTGCACTATGACCCCAAATCCCAGAGGAGTTCAAGAGGAGGTTTCATGGATGCAGACCAGGACCAAAAAGCAGAGAGAGATTTGAAGAGCAGCGCCAAAAGCAAATGAAGTGGATCAACAGTTCTTACCAACAATTGATCCAGGACATGTTACTGTGGCATATTTCCCCGCTGCTGAAATATTGAGCTGTTTTCAGTCTTCAATAAGAGGCCTCTTCAGATTCACTGCAAGACTGACTGCTACAGGAGATCCCCCCCTTTGTATCATGTTATGCCCACATTTAATTTCCCTTTTGGGATGAATAAAGTATTTTTTTATTGAATTGAATTCCAGTTTGTTACCCAATGGTAAATATATAATTTTTCCATGTACTGTCAATCTACCGGTTTCCAGAAGGCTCAGGCACTAATATTTTCCCAAACCAGAAGATACTTTGAACTTCGTACACATTTTAGTAGAAATTTAAGTGCAGTTTGCATTAGTAGCTTTGTTTTGTTTATTAGCTCCACCAAGGAGGTTATATTTACACCAGGGTTAGTCTTTCTGTCCGTCTGTTAGTTAGTTAGCAACACAATAGAAAAAAGTTGTAGGTGGATCTGGATACATTTTTCAGGAAATGTCCGAAGTGGGACCAGGAACAAGTGATTAGATTTTGGGGGTGATCTGGATCATCGTCACGGACAAACAACTCAGCTAGTTAGCAACATAAGAAGTTTTAGACAGATTTGGATGAAATTTTCAGAGCTGCCTTGGCGGAGGTCTACACTCTCCAAGTGCTTTTCTACTTTTTGAATATTTAAACAGTAAATAGATATCAAATTGGTAATAAATGTAATACTTGATTTCATTAACTTCCAATTCTTCTAATATTTAAAGTATCAATCATAGATTAAAACCAAGTACATCTTAATCCTGAGTAATACTCAGAAATATACATATATGTGGTAAAGATCATTCAAAGTTTTGGAAAACAATACATTTTTAGGTCATGAAACTGATTTATGAAGATTAATGTACTCTTTATTATAGCTTAATCTGTGATGAGGACACGTAACCTTTTGCACCAGCTCAGAGTGACTCATATTTATTAAGGTATGTCTGAGTCCCCATGGAGGGCAAAATTAAAGCAATGACCTCATGCAGGACCGCTGCAGAACAATAACTAGTCTGTGCTCATCTGTCCTGCGTTTCTCACTCCAACATGTCTCCGACTTTTGCCCACAGCTTGACTCACATCCTTTCCAGTTTTCCTGCTTATTTACGGAGGAATCGCACTTACTTGCTAACAATCTTATTAAAAGTTGCACTGTTGGGGTGTTTTTTTCCACTCGGACGAGATGGAAAGAACTGTCCTTGGTGCTCCCACTTCTGTTTTTCTAAACAGAGTTTCCCTCTCCATTAAACCATCCATCGCAGTGACGTCGCACAAGAAATGAAGCGACCGCATGATGGAACAGTTTTCTCTAAATATACATTTAATGACCGAAAACAGCGTGGTTACAGACAGGGAAAAGGAAAGCAGGTGTTGGGGTGCTTCCTGTGCAGCCTAAACTCAATATTTTAGTATCTTTTGCAAAGCTGAAAAAAAACCAACCCTGTGGAATCAAAATGGACAAACTAAACAAAAAAAACAAAAAACCAGGAAGGCGATGTTTTGGCATTTAACTACGGCATCCCATGCATCTCATAATACAAAATGTTTTGCTATAAATTTACAGTTTTTTAACTAATAACACTGAGTTCATTAACATGTAACAAATATATACAAATAATGAACAAAATGATAAGTAATTGTGACAGAACAAAGCAGCTTCAAAGGAAGAACACATCCTGTAACTGAATGGCTTTTGTGCAGGTGATTACAGTAACTTTACATGAAGATTGTAACACTCTTTTTAACTGTCTGACCAACTCACTGAAGGATTGTGTGTAACTCTGCGGCGTATAAGTGGATGTAAACATTCTTCCTGCTTTCCTCGGTCTCCATCATTTCGGGATCCAATCAACCGTAACATAAATCATGTTTCTGAAGCTTGCCTAACCCAAGCCTCCTTCTAATAATTGCACTGATCGTGAATGGAGGTTTACCAAATTGAGAGCAATACAACTAACGTAAATACTGACAGTCCTCTGATCTCCTGACTGCCACCTGCTTCCACAGCGCATTAGCGCCTCGACTCCACCCCGTCTTGACTTCCACCTGCCCACGTGCCGGCTGAGGCGCTGCCTACTGGGTCCGGAGCTGGTAATCTGTGGAGGAAATTGATGAGACTTAATCAAATGTGCAAATGAAAAGTAGGGAATTCGAGAGAAATCAGCTGGACGGCAGATGATGCTTTCCACCCCGGATTGGATGAAATACGAAGGAAATGAGATGAGGATGTTTGGCAATTAGGGGCGATATTAGCCACAAGACCAACATGTGCAACACTGGTAATCTCACTGTGATGAGCAGGGGGAAGCTCCAGAAAATAAAGCTCACTTTCTCACATTTGACAGGGCGTTGTCACATTGCCTCATGTTCTGCCCTGTATCCCCTTTTCATAGAACTGCTTCTCTTCAAGGTTAGTTCCCACCACATTGCACAGAGTTACCCAACTGTTGCCTAATACCTGCACATATGGGCACTTTAGACAGCTACAGCTAAACCCTTGACCTACCTCCGTTCTGGGTGATGTAGCGCACCCACGGCAGGGCCTGGTATCCGCTCTTCTCTATGATCTTCAGGTAACGCACCTGCAGGGGCACAAAAAGACAAAGAAAGGCATTTATACATATATCTGAAGAAAAAGTCAACCCACAGCAGATAAAGCAACACTTCAGTACCATTATTACCTTTTTTTTCACAAACTGATCAACAAAACTAAACTTTAAATACGTTTTAAGACAATTGCCTGCTTGATTTGACATTAGAAATGACGCACAAAAAATAATAATAACACAGTACCTGTTGACATATTGATACCTATTGACCTACAAGACTGAATGCATTTCAATAGTGTTTTATATGAAAGACCAACACGAAATCCTAGATAACTGAAGTGAAAAAGATACGTTTCACGCTTTTTGATATAAATACAAGCAAAAAGTGGAAAAGCATGGCATACAACTGTATTCAACCTCCAGCTAATACAGCAGCGGGTCTTTATACTTTATCTAGTGTTAGTTATCTGTTGCACATTACATTTTGCATACATACCAAAAAGCGTAACTTTAGTCTCATGTGACACAATTCTTCGACATGTCTGCTCTGTCACCTATATCACTACATCACAAACAGAACATCTTATTGTTTTCTTCTCATCACTTTTTCAGAAAGACTAGATTTGTTGTCCAAGATGAATAATTGTTTTTTCAACAGTTTCCCCCACCAGAGCTGTGGATCTCTCCAGCTCCTCCAGAGTTACCACGAGCTACTTGTCAGCTTCTCTAATTAATCCTCTCCTTGCCCAGCCTGTCAGTTAATGTAACACACTGTATGATGCGGTTGTAGCATGACAAACTTGAAAAGCACTCAGAGAGCTCAGACATCCGCCAAGGCAGCTCAACCACCCCCTTTTATTTGTTTAACTCATATCGGCCGTGCCAAACTAATGCCAGTCTGGGCTTATTCTACCTGACTCTGTAAGCCTTTGACATTCTAAGCACATGTTTTTAGCGGAGAGCGCCTTTAAGCTTGTGGCGAGCAGAAGGTTGTAGTAGTAGTGTTGTTGATGAGGAAGCAGCAGTGTGAGTCACACCAGAAGAAGGAAGCAGCTTTCAAGGGACACACTATGTTAATTTACATAACTGTAGTTTTTTTTTTGTGATGCCTGTGAGGAAAAAATGCACATCAGCACAAATAAGCTACAACTTTCACAAGCCAACCGATATTTCAGCTGCCTGGTGTTACCACAGAGCTGAATTTCGAGAAGAAGTGCTAAAAATACCCCTGCAGTCTTAGCGCTGTCAAAGGGGATTGCAGAACGTTTTTTCCCCCATCTGATGGGGAAATAAAACCGTAGCAGAAATGTAAAGATGTTGAAGTGTTTGGGATGAAGCATTACTTTAGTTGACTGAATGAAACGCTTTAACGATTTTTTGTGTGAATTTATGTAAAGCAGGCCTGCAACGCCCATACCCTGGATACCGATCATGCTTCATTGAGCTGCAGTCGAAATGTTCTCACACTAATAATTCAGCAGAAGAAGAAAAAAAACAGAAAGCTCAAAGTTGCAATTTGTGATGTGAAACCCTGGGACATAACCTCTCGTCTCTGTCCTGGCTGTTCCCAGCTGAAACTGGGACAGACGGCGCAGGCATTTGTTGATCAGAGCTCTGGGAAGGCCACGGCATCGGCTGCCTTGTTATTACCTTCCACTGCTCTCTGTGAGGTCAGAGCGAGCGCCGTGGTCACCCAAGACATGACGACAAAACACGCAGACGCGGGATCACCGAGTCTGCCGGCGCAGCACTTCTTCCTCGCATCCTGCAGCCAAATGCGCGTCCCGGCCTGGCCGTGGGCACGCAGTCAGCAAAACGGCATGAAAGGACAGCCTCCGTAAAATATCATTATGGCTTTGTAAGATGAGAAGGGAACAGGAGGATGTTTGTAGTATCTCGTTTGGTAAGTACAGACTGCATGTGTGGTCTGGATTTATCAGGCTTCTTTGTAGATGGCACGGCCAGAAAGGAAAGAAAAACACATCTGCCAACTTGTTTGAGTTCTCTCACCTACAGAGCCAACATTTGAAAAAACGCTCTTATTTTCACCCAACCAACGTGTGGGGTTACACGGTTTTCCAGTTAAACTTATACGGTGGAGCTGCTTGCATCATACATGCTTCACATGTGCGCTCCCCTACACTTAGTGGTGGAGTTAAGAGAAACTTTCTCATGCTTTGATATTTACATGCGTCTAATTAAGCTTCATAGCCTCTTCTCACACGTAGAGAGTGGTGTCACTTGGCTGCATTAGAGTCTGAGGCCCAGTCTGCAGTTGCCCTGTAATAAGGGGAAGGTTGCACACTTGACACAGGAGTCTGATGGGAACAGGGATTTTTGGTAGGACGTTTCTGAAATTGGATGATGCACCATCGGTTCTGGCATGGGAAAAAATCTGATTTGGGCTGCAAAAACTGGGCTGCAGTGGAACTGTGATGATTTAAACTACTTATTTACACCTCTTCATCTCACATTATAATCGTGACAACTCTTTCTTCAAATGAATAAAAGAGGAGACACTAATGCTAACAAATTAGCTTTAGATCCATTTGGCAATAACACTCCGACGTTTCTCCACATCTTGTCATGTTACGATCGCAACTAAGTTTATGCGATATCGTATAATTTTCAAGTTAAAAGAGAAGATATGGGTTTCAATAAAAATCTATAGAGTGCATTTATGTTCAGTCCTCTTTATTATAATACTACAAAATAAATTCTAGTCCACCCACCTACCTTCATAAATGACCTATTTACTAAATCTCAGAGCACTCTTCAATCCATCAACCGAAAACAGAAAGAGAAACTACCAAAACAAGGCCTCCATTTAAGCAGATAAGAAATCCATCATAACGCTGGAGGAGCTTTTCTTGAACAAATTCGATTGAGCTTAAGCGTGTTGCAGAGAATATGCAAACATTTCAGTCTTTAGGTGTTAAGACTATGGAGTTGTAATTGGAACTAAAGGTGATATGCAATCAGAGTAACTCTGATGCTTGGTCTCAGCTTTTGAAAAACATTTATCATTGTCCTTCAGCTTCACAATTAAGTACTTATTAAGCACTTATTCAATTCAAAAATACTTTATTTATATCAAAAGGAAAAATAAATGTCATATCTCAAAGTATCTTCATGGATGGTGATAGTGTGGCCATAAAGAATTGCCGGAAGCAAACAGTCTTGTAATGAATCGCTAGAGGCCTCTGACTGAAAACAGCTCACTTTCCAGGCAGCAGAGATGATATTCCACAGTAAAATGTTGTGGATGACACAATCAGCTGTTGACAAGCACAGCTAATCCATCTCATTTGCTTTTGCAGCTCCTCTTTAAATCTTTGTCTGGCCATATAGTTAGAAAGCCGGGGAGAGAGACGAAGTCCAGGATATGATTCTTGCCCATCGTGATCAATGGAAGAGATGGTTTTAACTTCCTTCTTCACTCTCTCCTCTTTGGTCCTGCTCTGCATCCATGAAGCCTCCTTTTCAACTCCTTTTGGGATTTGGGTTTGTAGTTCAGGTATTATTTGAGCTTTTGAGATGCTAATCAGTGGCTCCAGGTTGTACAAATATGTAATATTTCCATTCACGCTCCAAAATTATGGTAATTACTGATACTAACTGCAGCCCAAGAGTATAAGACAGTTCCAACCAGAAGAAAGGGGCTTAAAGAACGAAATGTTTTCAAAAGGCAACGTCGGCCACCAAGCCACAACCTCGCCAGGTTGGATTTTGCAAAGTAACATCAAACAGGAGACATTAAAAGGTGGAAAAAAAGTTTTACCCCCTAAGGAAACAAATCAGAAGTAACAGAGATACTCCAACATGCTGCCACCATGAATGGTGGATTCTAGAAGTTGGTTTTATTTCTCAAATAAACGTACGTGAAAAATGAAGTGAAGTTTGTGGTTGTAACTTGACAAACGGTTAGGTAGTTTAGAGGGTAATTTAAAAAAAGGGGTGGGGGTTTAGTGGCTGAAACACGTTAGAAAAAATCGTTTGGGTGTTGTGTGGCATTTACAAACCGACCTTTGGTTTCCTTTCAGGAAGTTTAGTAGTTTGCAAAAGAAATATGCTTTATTTATTTTCCAGCTGTTCGAAGAATTTCATAGCCGATCCAATATTCTAAGTGTAGCTGAGAACGGAAAATGTATGACTTTTTCTGCTCATTATTTGTTTGTTTCTTCAGGTAACGTTGAGGTCAGGATGAAGCTCGTGTGGTAAACACTGGGGGGGGGGGGGGGGGGGGGAACAGTTGATCTGAGTGAATTCAAACCAACATACAGTTATAGGTTGCCCTGTTCTCAAAGCTGTAGCAATAACACTTGAAGGGTGTGTCCAGATTGAAGCGAACAGGAAACCCTCATGTTTTTGAATACAAGTCATCAAGGTTTGTAGAAAACCACAAAAGAGGATCCACCACAACAGCGCAGATGAGCAAGTCAGAAGTTCATCAGAGTAGAGATCGCGTTGGTCATTACAATGTATGACTTTGGACTCTTTTTGTGATCAAATTGAAAATAACGTTTTATTTTTTAAAAGCAGACATCTCCATTTTTTCTGTATAATTTTTTATTTCAAAAAGGCTTGAAATGATTTATTTAATTTACTGCAGAAGTAAGGCAAAACAAGTCTTAAACAGCCTCTGTGACTGCACTTTTTTCATGCACTTGCTATTATTCAAGTATTTACAAGACAGATATCAAATTATGGGTAATTTATTGCAACTCATTCAACTACGGAAAATCACAATTCACGATCTAGCACCCCCCTTTCCCATTGCAAATATCATGCATATCAATCAACTTTGGATAGAGCGTCTTGTTTCCGAGTGGGCTGCATAATAACCGAGCAACTTAATAACATTTTTCTGAGGAAGATAGGAAATGTGGGGAAGCTGGAAAATGTGACCTTTTGGCTCCTTTAATGATTCATACAGAAAACAGCACTAGAAGTTGGGATATAAATGCGACTCTTTTAGCAGGAGATGAAGGTTCAACTGCAGATTTATTGTAGAGCTTATTGCCAAAAATACGTAGCGTGTTATTGAGGCAAGTTTAGAAACTGAATGTTTACATGTAATATGAATGCTTGCTTTGTTACTGAAGAACTCAGCCCTCAAACCAAAATAACCAGGGTTGGCTGGTTGCAGCTGATCTGGATGTTTTCAGTTCATTCATGTCTGCTATTAATGAACAGGATTAAACATTCACCAGCAGATGAAGTGCTATTAAGTGTCTATATTCGACATTATTGACTGTACAGATCAGCTCTTATAACATGCACTGTGGTTATGAGTCAACACCATATCTGAGGTACCGTGCATCACCCTTCACAATTACTGGCACCACTGGTAAAGGTCTGTAAGAAGCATTAACATAAATTCATCTTTTATTGCTGCAGTTCTTTGCTGCATCCTCTATGCCAGTGCCAAACTTTTTAGCTTCTGAGCCAACAAATAGAAATGTGAGAGGGTCGTGACCCCGACTCAGCAAAAAAGTGGTACAATGGCACCACAATCAGCATTAAGAACCAACATTTTGACCAATGAGTTGCTTTTATTTATTCAAGTCCTGTTTTTTATTATCTTTTACACTATCTATAAAATGTATATGCTTTCTCATTGCCATTTTTGGTCTTTAGCTTATTATCACTTACATATCTGAGACCCTAAGTGGGACCCCAACCCAATCTTTGGGAACTACTGCTCTATGCTGTGCAGCTTGGCAAGATAAAACTCGTCCAGCCTTGATTGTGACAGTTCCAGGGTTCATTTTAAATAAGTTCCCGCTCTGACTGTAGTTGTCGGCAGGTTTACACAAGTTTCAAAGCTCAACACAAATCTTGCTTAGTCTAATAGCGTTTACTCTTGTCTTTCCCATTTTGAAAAGAGGCTAAGAGAAATGGGCCCCTGACCCACCGAAACTTCAGGGAAGCAGGAAGTCAGTCAAACATTACTTTGCAGATCAACTTGCATATATATATATATATATATATATATATATATATATATATATATATATATATATATATATATATATATATATATATATATATATATATATATATATATACACACACACTTATTTAAATAGGTGTGGTACTTGTAAAAATCAAAAAAAAGTTCAATACATGATTTTCATTTGTGTGTATACTTTTCAGATTTTCTGTAAACATTATGCTACTGCTACCTTTTTTATTGCTTTTCACACATTTGTTCTTCACCAGAGGTGCCAATAAATGGATAGGAGGTTAAGTATTGATATGTATTTAAATAAAGCTGAAATAGATTATTTTAGCTCTTCTTTTTTAGGACTTGTTCATAAAAAAAGAACTCTCACTAAGAATTTCATGCCTGAAATTATGTGATTAATTAGACTTGGAGAACATTTCAAAATAAAAATTCTATGTTTTCTTTACAACTTAAAGTTTTGAAGTTAGCTTTCCAGCCTAAAAGAAATCCGTCCAACAAACATAAAACTGGGAATGTAATTATGTAGAGGTTCACATACAATATAATATTCTCAAATGACACCAAGTATCGTTTCCTCCCCTGACCAGGACATGGGAAAGCGTAATTTTGTGTTGTGGTGCTACACGTATAATCACAGGACAACTGTAATCATACAGTAAATGTAACACGTGTGTGTCAGTCTGTGGTCAGCATGAGGGGAAGCCTGAAATATAAACATTAACTTCTCTCTGTTGCATGGAAATTACAATCAAAATCCTATTAATCTACCAACCTGGTGCTAGGAATGATGGTTTATATCACTGTCATTATGATAAAACCAGAGGGCCAAGTTCAGGTTGATGAGCACTTGACTTCTGTACAAGTTTACTTTAGCACAGAGTGAGTTTAAATGTGTTCCTGTGCTGCCCCCTCTGGCCTTAAACTAGAATAACGCTACTGGAACAGGCCAACACATGTTGGTCATGTACAGCGCAGGTAAGCAGCATTTGTTTGGATCTGCACCCAGATGAACAATAAACACTGTACGGATGATTGAGCATATTTAGGAAATGTTTTGAACTTTTCTGCTCAGGTTTAAAAGAAAAAGTATTTGAGGGATTACTGTTCGACAGGGGTCACATGTGTGATAAGCCTACCTGGATCCCTGAGGTGGTGAAGTACGGGATCTCAAACTTGACACTGATTGGTGGCTTCCCCTCTTTGTCTTCAGCCTCTACGCTTGGCAACCCGAAGTGAGCTCGCATCAAGTACTCCTTTCCTCCCTGTGACAGGTTGCAACACAAGCTTTTTAACACAATCTAATATGTATTTTTGAAACTTGTAAAAAGAAACCAGAGAATAAAAATAACAAATATTTGTTGTCAACAACAGCAGAGCTACAAATAAATGCTCAGAAAAAATAAATATTATGTATAACAAAAGCTGGATTAGGAGCACAAAAGAACTTAAATTTAACCAAAACGAGCCTTAAGTTGTTTGTAAACAGTCACTATGAAACCACCAAGTCCTGTTTTATGCTCACTGGAAAGGACTTGATTGACCAGACGATCTCACTGTTCTCAGGCACCCACTTCACGCTCCCCACTGTGGTCTTGAATTTGGGTGAGTCAGCGTCCGTTGGCACAGGAATGTGAATCTCCACGTTGTTGGCCGTGGAGCGCCTCTTGAACTGGCTCTTTGCCTAAGAGAGGAAGAACAGGCAGGGTGAGTTTGAAACAACGTGCTGCCTTAGTTAGGACTTAATTGTTTCTTTACACAACGATTCATGAATCAGTGTAGCTTTCAATGCACGTGAACGCACTTTAGACCAGCTTTTACAACCAAACCTTGTCTTGTTGTTGTTTGCATTTTTACAGCAACCATGAGACAAGGGTGTAGCAACAGTGTGGATGACACAGCAGTTAATCCATCTGCTGAGAAACCATCCTACCTTTATCATGTACTCGATCCGACTGTGAGAGTGCTTCTCGATCACGGACTCGATCCAGATCAGGGGCTTCACCTATCAGACAACATGTTAGGATTGAATAGTAAACCGATTATTTCAGAGCTTTTCTGAAGGGCTTACAAGTTTAAATAGCAAATCACCATCGCCACTTAGTGGATGTCCCCTATTACTACATTGAGAACAACGTAGCATAAAAGGCAAGAAATTACCCTTGCTTTTATAATCACAGATAAGCTTCAGGAAATTAAAGAATAATCAAAAAACGTATTTTAATATAGGCTAATTACATCACAATTAAAAGAAATAAACACTTTGCAGTATATCACTCTTTGGACTGAATTACTGAAAAGAAATTTCAGCGATGTTGTAATTTATAATAATGTTGATGAAATACATTAAATTATGTGATCTACACTGAGCAGAATGTGTGCTCTGCAGAATTAGTCTCAACACAGACTATAAGTAATTTTAACCTGGTATTTGACACCCAGTGAGATGTTGGTTTAAGATCAATTTTATATTAGTTTTTAGTTGATTTTCATGCCATTTTTTTAGATCGTTCTAATAAAGCACTGTTTACTTGCTATTTATTGTGTGTTTAAATGTGTTTTGTCTTTCACTTATTTAACTGAACAGCACTCTGGCCCTGTGCTGGTTGTTTAAAGTGCTTTATCAATTAAAGCTGCATTCCGGAGAATATATTTATGTATCAAAGTTTTATAAATCTTTAAAATGATAGTGGGGTTCAATACTATGTTAAAAGGCTAGTGCTCCACAACACTAGTTATTCTTAACTCCCACCTTCCTCCCACAGACCGTTCTTCATTTCACTTTGACCGCCAAATTTTTTTTACCAATAGAATTCAAGTTTCCGCCTTGTCGACTGTCAATCAACATACATGCGCATCGCGCCAACCTGTGATGATGAGGCCGTTCACACACGCCGCTCCTGTTTACAGTCGCCATATTGGAAGAGAGCACCAGCCATGGAGAAGTCGCTCACCTCTGAAATGTCCATAACAAAATACAATCGGGTGATGACTGATAGCGCTGGCTGCTTTCCTCTTGACCCGCTGTGACACCACAGGTGATGCGTGTGCACAGTTGTTAAGGTAGGGCTAGAGGGAGAGAGAGGGGAGGGAGGGATGTTTTGGGAGGGGCCTTGGTAGTGGAATTCAAAAAATCTCTCTCTCCCTCAAATACTCCGGACAGCAGCTTTAAGTTCGACCAGAACGGACAAAATTAGTCTTGCACAAAAAGTACAGAGAAAAAAGAAAGACAATACAATTTGATCATGTCTCATGATCCTAAGTGTTTGCATCAAAAACACAGCAAAGGCTGAATAGTGGTTGATTCTCAAAATATTGATACAGAGATAAAAGAAAGAGAACATTTTCTACAATAATATTAAAAAAGACGAGTCACTAAATCTTTAATATTTCCCATGAAATATGTTCAAAAAGTTCTAAATCTGGTGTACACTAAAAATCAAATAACATTTTCATTCCAAGCTTAAGGTCTAATTTATCTTTATAGTGCAGAACAAATAGAAACAAAACTATATACTCTTAATTGTATAAATAACGCTGTACAACAAAACGAAAAGGTATTTCTGTAGGACCCCTCAACATACGAGTGTGAAAGATTTAAAGTAAATACAAATACCAAAAGAATAAACAATTGCAAATGTGGAAGTCTAGTTAGATTACCAATATTTCTTTTTTGGGTATAAAACAAAGTCTTTCACTGAAATGTTTCTCTGGTTAACAGTTTTAGTCTGCAAACACTGAACGATTTCTGCTTGACATTCAACCTGTACATCCAATTTAAGATTTTCCCACATTTACATTGAGGATAAGTTGGCAGTACGATCAATATCAGAAAACTTTAGTTAACCTCTAAAATGTCACATATTTTGAGACACCAATTAGTCCTCTATTGCTAGTTTTTTGCCCATCTGAGTTTAACACAGAACATCTGGACCAACCCTTCAACTCACTGAATTAGCATTTAAAGCCAGATACTGTTAAAATAGGCAAGGCCTTTTTATTTGTATAGACACTTTCAGCCACAGGGCAATTCTAGTTCTGCTTCTCCATGTTTGGTTCTAATTCTAGGGATGTTAAGTAGACTGGGATTAGAGGACCGGAGTGGTCTGGGGGATTGATATAGTAACAGTAGATCTTCAATATACTTTGGTGCTAAGCCATTCAATGATTTATAAACTAGTAAAAGTATTTTGAAGTGTCTATTCTCTGAGCTACAGGGAGCCAGTATAAGGACTTTAGAACTGGGGTGATGTTCTCTATTTTCTCTAGTTTCCTATTTAAGGAATCCAAGCAGATTGCGTCAGTGATTGGAGTGAGGTTGCCCCCCGTTGAGGCAGACTTTCAACCACAGCAACCCTTCAGCAATCCCTCATACTGAGCAAGTATGTAGCGACGGTGGAGAGGAAAAACTCCCCTTTAACAGGAAGAAACCTCCAACAGAACCAGGCTCAGTAGGAGCGGCCATCTGCCACGACCGTCTGGGGTTTTTAGAAGACAACCAGCTCCCAGTTTTAGTCCGTGAGGCAGACACTGAAGTAAGAAAATATCGATAAAGCGATATATCCCGATATTGTATTGATATTAAAAAGCAAAGTATCATTTTGTAATTTTTTTTAGGGGGGGGATTTGAATGGAACCAATAACGATGACAGTCATTTTTGTAGTAAAATTAAAAGTATGACTGGTAGTTGGTGGCTGTTTTCACCTTATTCGTTCCAGTGGATCAACTACATCTAGTAATAAAACTGGTTGTGTTAAAGTGTGAAATAGGTTAAAGTGTTTAGAATGCTGTGATAGTTTTTCTACAGTTAAATTCAGTTTTAAAAATCACAATATATATTATCGCAATATATCATATCGTCTCCCCAGAGTTTTAGAGTGGCTTAGGTCATCCTGAGCTATCTCTGTAGTTATGCTGCTATTGGCTCAGACTGCTGGAGGACAGACTTTTCCACTTTTCTTCATTCTGCTACTATTCTCGTCTTCTACTCTCATGTTGTATTATTTGCTGTTATTTTGACTGTTAACTTAGTTTTTTTTAGTGTTTTTCTCTCCATAGAAGCTACCTGATATCTGATATCCTGTTTAGCTGCAATGCCCTGTTGGAAGGGGGGCATCCCAGTAACTTAGCATCCCCCGTGTCCTGTTATAAACTTTTTACTTTCTTTAATATAGAAAGTACTCTACATTACTTATTTTTGTTCTGTGTCTCTGCTCTGTCTTCTCGAACCCCCAGACAGTCGTAGCAGATGGCCACTTGTTAAGCCTGGTTCTGCTGGAGGTTTCTTCCTGTTAAAGGGAAGTTTTCCCTCTTTACAGTGGCTTGCAAAAGTATTCGGCCCCCTTGAACTTTTCCACATTTTGTCACATTACAGCCACAAATATGAATCAATTTTATTAGAATTCCACGTGAAAGACCAATACAAAGTGGTGTACACGTGAGAAGTGGAACGAAAATCATACATGATTCCAAACATTTTTTGCAAATAAATAATTGAAAAGTGGGGTGTGCGTAATTATTCAGCCCCCTGAGTCAATACTTTGTAGAACCACCTTTTGCTGCAATTACAGCTGCCAGTCTTTTAGTGTATGTCTCTACCAGCTTTGCACATCTAGAGACTGAAATTCTTGCAAAACAGCTCCAGCTCAGTCAGATTAGATGGACAGCATCTGTGAACAGCAGCTTTCAGATCTTGCCACAGATTCTCGATTGGATTTAGATCTGGACTTTGACTGGGCCATTCTAACACATGGATATGTTTTGTTTTAAACCATTCCATTGTTGCCCTGGCTTTATGTTTAGGGTTATTGTCCTGCTGGAAGGTGAACCTCCGCCCCAGTCTCAAGTCTTTTGCAGACTCCACGAGGTTTTCTTCCAAGATTGCCCTGTATTTGGCTCCATCCATCTTCCCATCAACTCTGACCAGCTTCCCTGTCCCTGCTGAAGAGAAGCACCCCCAGAGCATGATGCTGCCACCACCATATTTCACAGTGGGGATGGTGTGTTCAGAGTGATGTGCAGTGTTAGTTTTCCGCCACACATTTTCCATTTTGGCCAAAAAGTTCCATTTTGGTCTCATCTGACCAGAGCACCTTCTTCCACATGTGTGCTGTGTCCCCCACATGGCTTGTGGCAAACTGCAAACGGGACTTCTTATGGTTTTCTTTTAACAATGGCTTTCTTCTTGCCACTCTTCCATAAAGGTGTGTGTTCTTTGGACTTCATGGTGTTGTTGCTCCCAACATTCTCTTAGACAACCTCTGAGGCCGTCACTGGGCAGCTGTATTTGTACTGACATTAGATTACACACAGGTGCACTCTATTTAGTCATTAGCACTCATCAGGCAATGTCTTTGGGCAACTGACTGCACTCAGACCAAAGGGGGCTGAATAATTATGCACACCCCACTTTTCAGTTATTTGTTTGTAAAAAATGTTTGGAATCATGTATGATTTTCGTTCCACTTCTCACGTGTACACCACTTTGTATTGGTCTTTCACGTGGAATTCCAATAAAATTGATTCATGTTTGTGGCTGTAATGTGACAAAATGGGGAAAAGCTCAAGGGGGCCGAATACTTTTGCAAGCCACTGTACTGTCGCTACATGCTTGCTTAGTATGAGGGATTGCTGAGGGATTGCTGTGGTGGAGTCTGCATCAACAGGGCGCAAGTGCCAGTCAATGACTCGATGCAACCTGCTGGGATTCCTTAAATACTAACTTTAAACTGATTGGAATGTTGAATGATTGTATCGAAATTACTTTTCTTTTAAAGTGCCTAGAGATGACAAACTGTTGTGAATCACTGCTAGATAAATAAACTGAATTGAACTGTTGCAACATTAGTCCTATAATCCTAGAAATGTTCTTAAGGTGATAGAACGCTGACCTTGTTATTGCCTTTAAGTGACCCTGGAGGTTCAGGTCTGAGTCCATTACTACACCTAGATTTCGGGCCTGATCAGTAGTTTCTATTAACTGAAGCTGTGTGCTGACTCTCTATCGTTCTTTAGGTCCAAAAATAATTACTTCAGTTCAGTTTTTGTTCTCCTGGAGAAAGTTATGGCACATCCATTCATTAAATTTGCTTAATGCATTTATGATGTTAATTCAATATAGTTTCTATGCAGGTAAATAAAGATTTTAACAAATGTGTGAGAAAAAGGATGTGCTTAGTGAAAATATTTTCCTAGATATGTAAACACCATTGTAAAAAAAGTATCACTCAGCACCTATGTTTACCTGGTCGCTCTTTCTAGATGTTTATAGAAATACTTTAGACATTAGACACAGTTAACATTTAGCCAACACTTTTTGCATTGTAAACGTCTAAATCCCATGCTGTCACACTGAAGGACTGGCAGGGGTCAGTTTTAATTTGCCTTTGTCATCTCGTTTTCTGAGAAATCCCTTTAAATTGAGACATTCAGGAAGACTGGATTTCCTGTGCTGTGATTTTTGGGGGAGTTACATCACAGATTGTCTGTCATCTGATACAGAGAGAGGACAATAAGCTGTTAACAGCAATATACCTAGGGATGTGTACCGAAACTCGATATTAAATTGGCCCCAGGGCTGATTCTGACGGTCCACCCGGACCGATAAGCTTCAGCCTTATCGGTATACAGATACGATGGCAGTGCGAACGAAAAGATCCAAAATTTGGCTTCATTTTACGAAAATAGATGCAGACAATGCACGCTGTCACATATGTAATAAAAGCTTTGCTTGCAAAGACAGGGAACACAAGTAATTTGACCAAACACCTTGCCAAAATACACCAACTACAAACCGAAAGTGTTTGACAGCCTGAGTGCTGCAGCAACAACAACCCCTGAATCAGATCCAACAGGTATGTATGTTTGTATGCAAAGCAAACACGTGAAGCATGGACATAAGTTTGCCATTTCATTCTTATGATAAATAAATGCTGGATATTTTGATCAACAGTTTCCTTCTTATCCAAGTAAAAAATAATAATTCTTAAACTACAGGTAACCTGCTATTTTATTCTTACAATAAATAAATGTTGGATATTTTGAACAACAGCTTCCTTCTTATCTAAGTTTTTTTTTAAATTCTTAAACTACAGCTCATTATTTGTGTTTTTCCCCTTTTGTTTTAGTCTTTCAAAAAAAAAAAAAGTACCGATAAGGATACCGATAAAGTACCGGATCGATAAGGAGTATCGTTAAGAGTAGTAGTATCGATAAATCCTTAACGATACCCATCCCTAAATATACCTTTATATGCTTATTTTGAAAACATTTCTATCCCCATTTAATAATATTACAATGATGGCTTCAGTATCATCCCTAATGACCCTTTTAGATGTGTAATAAAGGGGTCAGAGATAAAATCTCTAAATTTCCTGCAATCAAGCACCCAGTGTTAAAAATCAGACAACTTTATTAGCTCTCACTGGTGATCAGCAGATGAAACACAGAAAAATCTGAGGGTATTCTTGTAATGTTTTCATTTTCTCTTGTATTTAAAACCTGTACGTCTATTATGGAATCTACAGCACTGTTTTATATTCAGTGTTTATAACATACATATTACAAGTTTGAATGAATAAATAATAGTTCTTAAGAAAAACAAACTCTGAATCAAAAGGTCAGACCTCAAAGAAAAACGAACTGCATAATTATCATCCTATGCTGTTAGATATAATTATGCTGCATCTAAAATAATGGAATTGTAAATGTGCAAAAAAAAACAACAAAGGCATCATGAATCTTTGTTTCTGTTATCTATTTTCTACATGGCTCAGCTGCAGAGAAAACAAAACTCTGAGTACATTTCATAGTGTCTTCATTCTGTATCAAATAAGATCAACTGATCTTAGAGGCTGAATCTAACCAGTCCCAAAGCAGACTTCAGTTTATGCAAACGCTATTTTAAGAAATTGCAAACGGTTACATTTGCACTAGACTGTTATCTACAGAGAAGCCCATAATTATTTGCACAGAAAGTGGAGGCATTTCACAATCAATTATCTTAAAGCGCTTCCATTCAGAAGAGTTTTTCATTGGGATAAAATGGTTCACTGCCCAGGGTGCCATTTCATCAGAGAGCAGCATGAGCAACTTCCACCAAAATATAATCTGTTAATTGTGCTCCTCACACGTTTTCTAATGCTTACTTGCATGTCAAGCCCAAAGGATATGCTGAAGGGAAAAATGAACCATTTTCAATGCTTTTCTGGCAGCAGAGCCATCTTTGTTAAGACAAGAATGAAAAGTGTTTTATGGTGAAACCTGCACTTATTGCGTCTACATTGATTACACGGTCTACAATTACATTAACTATTTATTTAGACATTAGGGTGATTGGCCTTTTATTTCCTGTGAAAATAATCTGTTTTGTGTTAACTGTTTAACACAAATGTGGCGGTAGCTTAAGGGTCTATACTACAGCATTCACACTACCACTGCTGCCACACTACCATTATTGCTACTGACATCTTCAAAGCTGCTGTCGCACTGTTTCCAGGTCAACAAGTAACATTACTTCCTTGACTTGGTAAAAGCGACAGAGTCGGATACTCGATAAGGGTTAAATGACTAAAGATGGAAGAAACAGCTTCTGGTGTGCGGCCATTTCAAACTTTCTGGTTTTCTCTGAGTTTCACTAAAAAAGTGCTTCTGAGGCAATACTCACATGAGTGTTCAAGCGGTAAGACATGAGCTCAAACTCTCCATCTGGAGGAATGAAGGAGATGGTGCGGTCATTCTCAAAGCGAGAAAGACGGACACACTGGTGAAACTTGACATCCTCCAGCTCTACGGATTTACTCTTCCCTCCTGCATTTAAAAAACATTTATCAAGAACAATTACGCCTCGGCTGAACTGTACTTTCAAACTTTTATGGTACTTCAGAGTAGCCAGAAAAGCCTCCTGTACAAAACCTCCTGAAAACGGCTTTGTACAGATACACCTCGATTTATTACAATGTTATCGAAAAGTTTATTTATTTTAGTTTTTCATTCAAAAAGCGAGACTCAATATAGATTAATTACACACAGAGCAACAATTGATGCATACAGCTAATGAAAACCATACATTTGTTTCTCAGAGAATGAGAATATGACATAAAACCAAGTTTTTTATCATTTTTATTACAGAAATGTTATGGCTTTTTAATTCATTGGGTAAGCCACCTAAATTTATCACCAGACAAGCCTGCTGTTCACAGAGTGCTGTATGCAAGCATATTATTGGAAAGTTGAGCGGAAGGAAAAAAGGAGTGCAGCTGCCTTCTACTTGAGCAGATACAGGTATACTTTACTAATCCCAAAGGGAAATTCCTGCATTGCAGGGCTCTTAAAAACAATGACATATGTGTGAGAAATAAGCAGAAAAACGACAAAGTAATTTAGTGAAACATCAAAAGTAAGAGATAAAAATCGAACAATATAAATATAATAATAAACAAGACATCACCAGAGGTAACAGAGTTATGTCTTAGACATTCTGTTCAGTTTGGAGTTGTAAAGTCTGGGATTAAAATTTACGATTGTCATGTCCTGAGTTACTGAAAATCTCGACCAGTTTAATTTGCTCAGAAACAGAACTTGTCATTAGTTGTAAACAATAATCATCTAAATTAAAGAGAAAAGGGTTGAAATATATGATTCAGTGTGGAAAGAGCCTATATGCATTTCCCTTTTAGACCTGAATTACTAAAATAAATGAACTTATTGAATTCATTGAGATGCATCTATGACTAGCAAGACAATCCTGCAGTAAAGAACTTACGTCCAGTGTTTTCAAACAGAACTTTGTCGTTCAAACCCAGCCGCAGCTCAGGCATCCCAGACAGGAAAACACGCATCTTAATGGAGCCAACAATCTCACTGCGCAAAACATTCCCATTGGCACTAACCTGAAAAAAGAAGATTCAGGGTCAGTGAGTCAGAAAGAGTAAAATTTTATGTCAAAAAAAAAAAAAGATGTTATCCACTTCAATAAGTTGTATAAATCATATAGCCTGACACTCAGTGTTGTGAAGCACACAGTGAGGAAATACACAATCAGTGTTACTGAAATTCATTAAGCAACTCAGGCCTTTTAAACAAGGAGTTCCTACCAGGAGGTTGACTGACTCAATGACGTCCAGGAAGACTTCGTTCTTCCTGTACTTGATGCCCTCTGACCTCCAAGAGACGGCATTGGTAACTGTGGCAGGGGGTCGTGGTGCGCCGGTGTCTAACTTGTGTCCCTCTTGGGTTATGTATCTGAGAGGCAAAAAAGGGTAAACACTAAGGCAAAACTGAAAAAAGAGGAAACTAATTTTCTGCAGTGTCATGTTCCCAGCTATAATCAAAGGAGAACAGAGACTCCCTTGACCATTAAAGCAGGGTTGTATGACCTATTACTGTACTGAGCCTCCACAAAGAAGGAAAATCCAGAGTTAGCATTCTACATGTACGCTTGATTCACAATCCCATGTTAAATATCCACATCTCCTAATGAAGAAAATAAACTTTACTTTGCAGAAAAGGTTACATGAAAGCGGCAAGAAGGAAAAGAGGCTAACTTTAAAAATTAGTGTAGTTTTAGTGACATCCAGTGGAAGATCTGCACATTTGGTATGACCTCCCTACCCATCTATTATTTATCAAACACATATTTATAAGTATCATATTCAATTTCTGAACATGCAAAAGTAAATGCACCCATTCAAAAGAAACTGGTTTTGTGTTAAATGTGGTACTGATTGACAAAAAGAGGAATTAACACAATGTTAAGTGTATAATGATCGTTTTCTTTCAGGGACACCTCTGCTATTTTAATCATGTTTGGTAAAAACAGTAAGTGTTAATATTTGATATTGTCCAAAACAAGAATACAGGAAAGTTAGCAAATGATGTATTTATATTTTAAAGTATTTTATCGCTAGTTTAGTTTTACAGTTTTAGCAAGTGTTATATTATCTGTTTAAATGCATCATTAATTGTCATTTTAGGTTTCAGCGATCATATCGATTGTCAACCTTACATGTTTTAGGTTGTTGTTTTTTATTTACTTTAAACATTTTTATTAAGGAATAAATAAATTAAACACATTTTGGTTAAAGATTATGAGGGGAAAAAAATACTATAATTTATATAAATGAAAAAACACACAAAAAACACACTCAAAACAAAAACGTTTTACATGTTGAAAATTATTTTATGCAATACACTCTGCACAATCATTAACCAGAAAAGGAACAGGCAACAGCCTAAATGCATTTACTTAGTTCCTCATACTGTATAATTATTATATAGATTTATCTGATATCTTCAGTTATGTTTAGTTAGTTTGCTTTCATTTTTTGGACTGCAGGAAAGTAATGAAGTTGTTGGTTGAGTTTTAAAGTGTAAAACGATGAAACAGGAGACAAAACCAATCGAACAGGCAATTGATTGTAAACGACATTTAGAAAGACAACAAAACTAAACAAAACAAAACAGTCTGTAGCGAGTAGCCCAAGCATGCTTGATAGGACTTTTTTTCAATAACCTGGTGAGCATTTTCTCTTTGTTGTGAAGATGGTGTGATGAATGACATCCATAGTCTGAAACTAATGTCTGTTTTTGTAAACCTTCATTTTTGTCAATCCCTAAAAGATTTATCAAAGGGATTTAGATTAGATTAGAAGATGCAAAACGGTAGAGAGGAGGGACATTAGTCTCCTAGAAGAAGTTCAATTAAATTCAGTTTATCTATATACCAGCAATTCACAACCCAAGTGTTTCAAGGCACTTTACGACACAACACAAGTCAATTCAACCCAATCATGCAAACAGATTTATGATTTTATATTCCAACTGATCCTAGTTATCAAACAATGCAGTCAAGTTCATTATTCAAATTGGTTAAAAGGGTTTTCCACCTAATGAAACCCAGCAGGTTGCATCGAGTCAAGGACTTGCAGCATTCCCGCGTTTTGCAAAACGAGCGTTGTGAAACGCAGCACCGTCCTGTTGAAAGACCCAGTCATTACTGCATAGAGGAAGGCCCTCAGTGAACAGGGATCCCTGCTGCAACATATCCACGTGGTCAGCAGTAATTTAAAGAAGCCCTATTGTTTAATTAAATGAAAATCCTTCGCAGAACATGATGCCTCCGCAACTGTGTCACATTGAGAACATTTGCAATGGTATCTCCTCATCATGCCGCAAATGTCAGAAGCCATCGGGACATCCAAAGATATTTGCTTTGAAAACGTTTTGATCTTTAAGTCCCTTTTTCTGGTAAAAAATTGTCTTATATTCCCAAATAATACCTGAAATACAACTAAAATCCATGATAATTTCAAAAGGAGGCTTCATGGATGCAGAGCAGGACTAAAGAGCAGAGAGAGAAAGAAGAAGTTCAAACCATCTCTTCCAATGATCATAATGGGCAAGGATCATATCCCCAACTCCAACGTCTCTCTGCCCCGGATTTCTAACCATACAGCCAGACAGAGATTCAAAGAGGAGTGGCAAAAGCAAACCAGGTGGATTAGCAGTGCATACCAACAACTGGTGGTGTCATCCGGGACATGTTACTATGGAATATTGAATACTGAGTTTAAATGCAGCTTTAAATCATTTGCCCACTTTTTAAGTTTTTCAATTAGGCACTATAGGCGACCTGGTGATGATTCTCAAGCACAAAAATGTGAATACTACAACTTCTTCCCCACTCTAAATACTTTTTCCAATAATTTATCTGCTGCTGTGAAGAGAAACAGAGAGATCACCTTTAATGTAGCCTCAGACTGGGACTCAGTTTTGGCAAATGTATAAAACTGAGAGGGTGGGGGGGGGGGGCTTTACACGGGCAACTCTAGCAATAATTTATAATGCATACTGACCAAATCACTAGCTCTACTTTCATTCAGTGAATCTCTAGTTACCTGCTTTAAATTGACTCAAAGAAAACACTTACTCTTGCAGAATCTTGCTGTCAGTGGTCTGGGGATAACCAAAGTCCATCAGCTCATCCATCAGCTCATATATGATGACAAAGTTATCTCTGATGCTCTCTTCTTCCAACTCTTTAAAATACTCTGAAAACACCTGAAAACAGTATGTTTACTTTACAAAGCAGCATCACGGTCATGTTTATATTGAAATGTGTATGGAAGTGCTGCTACACACCAAACCCAGCAGAGCTTCTTTCATACATACCTGGATAATCTTGTACAAGAAGGAGAAAACCAGAGACACGCTGGCGTTTTTCTTGGATGTTGCTACCACTGATGAGAAGCAAGTTAAAGGCGTAAAAACTCACGAAATACAAACTGTCTAAAATCACGTGTCAACAATGTGCTCGTGTATAAGAATTTTAATCAAACGTGAAAATGTATATGTTTCAACACAGAGCAGTGTGTAGAGTCAGGATACAGTAAAGGTTGTTGTGTTTGATCCACATGAAACGGACGCCTCCGTGAGCCAGGATCGGAGAGAGCGTCCCCTCCTCCTCTTTGTCCATCAGAAGGGTCATGAAGTGCTCGATCTCAGACATGTCCACATCTCCTCGGTAATTACGGCACACCAGGACCTGAAAGGAACAATCAGATTCAGTCCTACATAATGTAAGCAGCACTCGGACTACCACACTGCTGAGGATTTAAATTAAGTCATCTACATTCTCAGTTTTTTGGAATATTTTCATCTGTATTTATCCTGTTCTTTTGCTGCAGCTGGGAAGCTTATAACCGTGTATTCTATTGCTCACTATTCTCCTCTAACAAACAACACAGAACTGCATCCATTACGGCGATGTATCATCAACATCTCCTGGCTGATACTCATTTCTGGATTTCTTCCAGGTCTGATTCAAATTATTCCAGTGTTTGACCCGTTAATAAAGGAAAAACAGATACATTCTGAACCTCAGCTGATTGAATGGTGTATCACTTATTAATCAATGTTTTATTCATATGTTTTTGAGAGCATTAAGAAAGGAATTGTTACTCTCCGCTGTCATCTGCCAGCTGGACCGTGTTCAGGACGGAGGATGAATAAAAGTGTGCTTTCAGGGCAATGAGTATGCCACCTTGGAGAGACTTCTTTTAACATACTGGTACTATATAAAGCACTGAATGTGTGCAAGTGTTATAGAACGAATCAAAATAGACTGTCAGATTTGAAATTTAGGTAAATAACAACAACATGGGAGAAGCTGCTGGAGGCTGTTGGGAGTTGCAAGTACCCGAGCGTAAGCACGGTGTGTTTCAAAAGACACACCGTGGCGGCATATCAGGGTAATACTGCTGCCACGGTGTGTCCTTTGGATGCACCGTGGCAGCATGGCGAGGCGAGAATATTGCGCCATTCGGGCCGCCAAGCTTGAAAGTAACATTACCGCAATATTGCCGCAAGGCTGGACTTGACCACTTATGAATCACCAAAGCCTCCCTGATGCCACCCGCCTCTGCTTTGCAGCACTCTGTGGCACCATTGTTTTTTGAAACGGGCTTTAGAGAGCTCAGAACTGTTCATGTTTACAGTAGGATGCTGGACTCACAAGAAACACCTCAGAAAACCACTCTAGGAATTTGCTATTTCATTGTATAACAGCTGAGAGCACCACTATGGAGCAGAGAGGGGATAAAATGACTCCTGCTGATTCTGAATGACGTGATTCTTTTAGAAACTACTGATCTAAGAGGATTTTCACAAACACAAACATCTTGAAAGTTTACAGAGATTGGTCCAAAAAAGAAAAAATATCCAGTTTTAGTGGTAAAACTGTATGGTACGCACGTACTATGCCATTTGTTGCCACTATAAACTTTATTCTGGTTAGTAGCACTGTTAATTTCCTGGTCATCTTACAGTATTTTACATGGTATCCTAAAAGATTCAAAGTATACTATTTGCAATAGCATTTAAACTGTTTTTCCTCAGGGAACATCAGATGACCTCTGCACTTTTGTACGTCATAGCCATCGCTCCAGCCGGTTGACATCAATGGAGAGGTAATTGAAGAGGTGCAAACCTATTAATACCTGGCGGGGGGGCTTTCATATAAATAAACAGACTGAATAGAAAAATATGAACATTAAGATAGTGAAACAGTTTCAGGTTAAGTCAAAAGGCTCTTTCAAAAATGTGTAAAAGCTACATTTTGACTTTGAAACGAGTATCAATGTTTTATTAGCTGAGAATATTCTTCTTCGTCTACCTTTTTTTCCCCCCCGTTTACGTCTTCAGCTATTGTGCAAAGAACATACAGTTTCGCCAGCATTAAATGTGTCTTTTATATAAGATGGCTTTTAAAAAAGAGCCGAACAAATACGATAAAATAAATATACGTGTAAATAAAACAAAACCACAAAACTTCATCTGAAAATTTGGGCAGAGATGGAGTTCGGTATAGCCTCACTGTGGCTAACAGCTGGTCACCTGATTCATCCTAAAACAGAATTACACCTGCTTTTCGTCTTAATTTAACAATCTCCTGATCATTATTGTTAGGCTTTTTATTTAGGTGTAAACCACAGTATTAAGTCAGATAAGAGCCACAGAATGATATTTGTCCTCTCGGGTCTGAGCCACACTGTAATCTGTCAAGGGAAAATGTAGCCCGCTAGCTAGGCTACAGTTAGCTTTGGCACGGTTACATCTTACCTTCCCTTTCAGGTCCAACACGTACACCGCGCTGGCCGACATCCTGAACCAGTTTTACCCGAGTTCAGCTTAAGTCGTTATATTATCCTCACTGATCGATAAGTGATATTACTCGTTTACATGAAAACATTTAAAAAAAACTGTCTTTTCATTCATAATACTGTGAAGAAGACAATCCTTCCCTTTTTTGTCAAACATCCGCAGTACAGCTTGCGAGCGAGCGCCACCTAGAGAGCAAGAAGAACAGTCACCAAAGATACATAAAGCGGCTCATATTAATTCAACAACAATAGCTTTTTTTTAATGGACTAAAAGACGTGGTTTTGAAAAAAAATCCTTAGTTCTACTCCACAGACCTAATTTATACCTTTATTCCAGACAAAATTAGTCCATATCGTGAGAAAGCAAAACATAAGAAAAACAGAAAAACAACAACAGAAGGGGGACAACCACAACCATCCCAAAGCATATATATATATATATATATATATATATATATATATATATATATATATATATATATATATATATATATATATATATATATATATATATATATATATATATATATATAAGCATATATATATATATATATATATATAAGCATATATATAAGCATATGTTCCTCAATAAAGCATAAAAAGTTTGAGGAGGATTCTAAATACATCTTGAAGACCCACTTGTAGTTTCTTCATTTAAGCTTTAATGTAATGTGAGCCATATAGAAAGAAGTACAATAGGGTCACTTTAGCATCACCTGTGCTAATGTTTTAGCCTGTATGTACAACTTGCAGCACTGTCTCTTCCAATCATCAACAAACCTGCCATGCTGGATCACGTTTACACATTGCCTTTAAAAAGTACTCATGCTCCTGGAAATGTTTCACATTTTATTATTTTACAGCCACAAATCAGAATGTTTTATAAATGTATGGTCATACACGCCAGCACAAAATGGTGCATAATAAGTGGAAGGAAAATCATACAGTTTTCAGCCTTGTGGTATGTTCAAGGCCGTTGTTCAACTGAAAGGCAAACCTCTGCACAGGCCTGAAGTCTTTGGCAAACTTGAAAAAGTTTTCTTTAGGAAAACCCATTATTTAACTCAGAGCACCTTTTTTCCCATGTTTTTGTTAAGTCTTTCTTTTAATTTCTTGCAACTTATATAAAGTCCAAATTGACAGACTGCAATCTTAAGGCTAATAGATGTTTACTAGATTTTATTTAATGGTATCAGAGTGAAGTGGGTGACATGTACGTGCATGCTACACTACACATTCTTGTTTATAAGAAAAGTTAAAAACAGGAATGTGCTACTTTGTGTTACTCTATCAAATAAAACCCCATTCAAACTTTTGTTTGTGGTTGTAATGGGATAAATGTGGAGAAGCTTAGAGAATGCTTTTGCAAGGCACTGTATGAATGAATGCAACATATCACAAGTAATCATATGAGCTTCATTAAAGCTAAAATTTGCATGCAAATCCTTTAAACCTGGAATTGTGTTGCTTATTAATTCTGTTTCTCTTAAGCATCCACTGAACACAAACAGTTTATCATCCAGCTATCATGTTTAAAGTGCAAAGCTGGCATCTTGGCAGCAAGTCCTGAGATCATGAGAAGCAGGATTAAAAGTACTTCTGAAACTCAAGTAGAAAACTTTTAAAACTAATGGATCTCAAAATATAACAGTAATCTTCATATCCGAGTAATATTGTTCTTAGAACTACTGGAGTCACTACTGTGGTAAAAAAAACAAAAAAAAACATGAGAAGTAATTCATAGCAGAAGTTATACATCATTTGTCTGTTGGCAGATTCTTCATGGACTTGTTTGCACAGAAACCTTAGAGCTGAAAAAAGTTGGCCTGCTAACTTTGATTGACAAATATGCTAGTCTTGTGATACCACACAGGTGTTACACCAGGTTAGTCACACATGTGGGGATTGTCACAGTACCCTGTGAAAATTAGACAGGCATGATCATCTCCTGACAAGTTCAACTGTTCATGTGAGCTAAACTGGATCTGTGGACGTTGCTGCCATTGAAAACAAACTGTAGCAGTTTGTGCTCTTCATAGAGGAACTCTAGTCTGTCCCAACATCCCCAATGCTTTGTGATTTATACTTAGCAGGACTGTGAGTCTACTCCCAAGGCGATACTGTGGCGTTTGGGGGAGTTTTTACCATAGAAGGAAAGGAGGGTTTAGCAACGATTTCCTGTGGGAGGGTTCTGATTACTCTTACTCCTCTTCTGATTCACTCTGTCTCTATTTGTTTCTCCCACTCTCCCTGTACTCTCCCTTCCTTGTTACACTCCAATCCCCTTTATTTATTGGAGTAAAACTCTTAGAAAACATTTTTGGCTGCGGTGTTTGTAATTTTCTGAAGTATTCTGAAAACCGAGACGCTGGCACGTGTGTTTTTATCTTGCAATTTAAAGGCCATCAAACTCCCAGCACTTTAATATTCATATGAGAGTGCTCATATCTCCTGTCAGAAAAAGATAAAAGGTTTCCTTCTTCTGTCAATGTGAAATCTCAGAGTCAACTTATATTTGATATTTATGGAGGTCTAAAGGAACTGCAATTCAATAAATAAATGAATCATCCATCCATTGTCAATACTCAATTATTCTTGAAGAGTTGCCGGGGGCTGGCACCTGTCTCCAGCGGTCATTGAGCGAGAACTAAATTAATGATTTAAAGATTATTTGAAGTTGTTATTATTAAAAAAATGGAAACAAATACACAAATAGTGTTTTAATTCTATAATTAGGCATGAATGATGATCTCCAAACATATGTAAATAAATGTACTCTTTTATGTTGGTGTTACCCATCAAAGCTAGTGAGCCAACACTGCCCTGATCATTACCATGGGTCTAAGGCAGCTGTGATTTTTGCATGAAAAGCGTCCTGAGCAAGCCCTCCTTCTGCTAGCTCCCCTTCGTGGCAGTTTTCATGGTATAGCGTCCACATAAAAGTTTGTGAAAACGTAATTTCTTAACATTTCTAAAGGTAGCATCAAGCTATACAGCAGCAACAGCAAACAGTGCACATACCACAATCCACACTCATAAAAGCAACAGAAAACTCGTTCAGGGGACAACTGACAGATAAGAAAGTTATATATTGATATATTGCTTGTGCACACCCCCAGTCTCCTTATAATGCCGCCCTGGGAAACTGCCCATACGGCCCATATCAAAAGCTGTGGCTGTGGTAAGGGTGTGCATAAAAAGCCACAGTGATAATTTATTATTTGACCTATTTTGACCTGGGTTTTTCACCAGCTGACAAAAAGTGAGATTTTCCCATTTAAATTCTCTAGTTTTGCGCAGCATCTTCTGCATCTATCCAGAGTCAAGACCAACTCCTCTAGAAAAATAACACTGCAACAAGGGTAAGGAGAGACGCATTTGTCCAAGTTTCTATCACTTGGAATGGTTACTGGATGATTCGTTGGCTGTTCTCTTGGTTTCCTTGTAATCTTTATATTTAGCCAGGGCAGCTGGCACAGAGGAGCTGAAGGCAAGCAGATAGGTTTGTGGAAGCAGATGTCACCAGAGTGCATAACGTGCTGTTCATTTTGTAATGAATAAAAATAATCATATTAACTCTCACTTGCATAATGGTCAACTGAAACACAGAGAATACATGGTTTTCAAATCTTTACATAATAAAAGTATGGAAAAATGTGCATTTAGCTTACTTTACTTAAATACCCCAAAATACAAGTAACCTAATTAGTAAGCCTATTAGAGGAAAATAATAGATAAATCATATCATGCAGACAGGTTCAAGAACAATAATGTGGAGGAGGTAAAAGTAGGGTTAGGTTAAAAATATCCCAACATCTCACCGAGCAATGTTTTTATTGTCTGAAAATGGTACAACTCCAAACCTACTTAAGTCATAGTCGTCCACCTGAACTGACAGGCAGCATTATTCTGAGACTCAGCCAAGAGACCCATGCTAAATCTGGAGGAGCTGCAGAGATCCACAGCTCAGGTGTTAAGACTCAGTTGACAGATACAATAATTACAGTAGAGTTGATCTCCGCACATCTGGCCTTTACCAACAAGTGAGTAAAAAAGAACAATGTTGAAAGAAAGCAAGAAAAAGTCCGGTTTGCAGTGTGCCACAAGCCATGTACGATTCACAGCAAACATGCCGAAGCCAACAGATGGAAAGTTCAACCTAAATTGAACTTTCTGGTCTGCACGCAAAATGCTATACAGGTGGAAAAGTAACACTGCAGATAACCCTGAACAGGCCACCCAACTGTGAAATATGGTGGTGGAAGTAATAAGCTGTCGGCCCTAATTTTCTTTAGAAGTCAAGTCAATTTTATTTGTAGAGCACATTTTCAGCAACAAGGCCATTGAAAGTAAATTACATGATTAGAAGTACAGTGGCGCAGTGGGTAGCACCGTTCCCTTGCAGCAAGATGGCCTAGGTTCAAACCCCAGCCTGTATAGAGTTTGCATGTTCTCTCCAGGTACTCTAGCTTCCTCCCACAGGTGAATAAGTCTCTCTAAATTGCCCTTAGGTATGAGTGTGTGCATGCATGGTTGTGTGTCTCTGTGTTGCCCTGCGATGGCATTGCGACCTGTCTAAGGTGTACCTTGCCTCTTGCCGCGTGACTGCTGGAGACAGGGATCTGCAACCCTGCATAGGATGGATAGGTACAGATAATGGATGGATGGAAAAACTAATGGTAGGTGGAAAAACAGACTATGGTTTATATTGCTCCAGCTGTTATCATTTGAAGGCAACTCTAAACAGCTGGGTTTTTAGTAGGGGTGGGACTTCATTAAAAAAAAAATCTAATTAATAAGAGGCTTTTAAATTAATTAATCTTTATTAATCGCATTTTAAAGGCACAAAAATGTTTGGCCATGAAAGCACAATGATTTAAATTTGAATGGATTTTGGAGGACGCCAATCAAATAAGTATCACAGACATGAATACTGTAAATTTAAGGTCTTTTACTATCTGAAAAAATGCAGTTAAATGCATTTCAATTCAGAACATCAGTAAAAGAAAAAATATCCTTTCGCCAAAATTGAACAGACCTAAAACTGAAGTGTCATTTTAAGTCAATTTTCATTAACATAACTTTAATTAATGTTTTATAATTTATTTAATGTTTTAATTCATGTGCACATTGTCTCTGTTAAATAAACAAATAAACAAATTAAAAATTAAAAATTTGATTTCCAAAAAAGAATAACATTTTGACTTTTGATTTTAACATCTTAAAGCATACATTCTCTATGTGGTTAGAAAAAATAGTTAAATAACAAACTTCAAAAAAGGCTTTTACAAGTACAAAAACAACTTAAAAAAATAAATTATAGATTTAATTGATCTTCTAAATTAGAAAATTTAGCAGTAACAATAATAGTTACTTTTTAACTAGACAAAAATTAAGCAAAAATCTGAAATAACATTTTCTTTTCAGGTTAATTAAAGTAAAAAGCAGCAGTCTCAAAAAGACAATAGGTTAGTTTTCATCTTCATCCTCCGCAGTCAATTTATAAATGAACTCTCTCTTTGCACAGGATTATTATAGTTTCTGTGTCCGTTGTGACCAATTGGATCTTTGCCTTTTTTGTCACACACAAAAACACATATGCCAGCAATATGCACAGTGCCCTCTCCCACCTGTTTGTTGCAACCAGAAGCTTGTGTGTTGTCTTTTTGTAAACAGCAGCGAGTTGACAGGGCACAACTCAGCGCACACCTGTCTGTTCTGTCTATGAACGGATCAGAACCACACACTCGGCAACAGCTCAGGGAGGATGTCAGATGAAAGAAGGGTGTTGTATTGCATGCATTGCACCAGTCAGTTTAAGTATGGCCCCCTGATAAACAATGAAAACCCAGACATTTTCAGCAATCTACTTTGTTAGCCTAGCTCTGATGTGAGCATCATTGTAATCTGTGTACTAGGAAGTTCTGCTTTAATTGGAATGCAGACTGCGATTAAATGCAAAAACAATATTTTGCCCATTAATTCTTCTGTAATTAATTAATCACAATTTACTTGTTGAATTCCTCCCCCTAGTTTTTATCATTGATTTAAAGGAACTCAGTGTTTCAGCATTTTTGCAGTTTTCAGGAAGTTTGTTTGAGAACAGAGTAGCATAAAAACTGGGGATGTGTATTGATCTGGTTATACGATATGTATCACAATACAGGGGGGACGATACTATATATTGCAATACTATGAGTAAGACTTCACAGTATATTTTGATTTTTAAAACTCAATTCAACTGTAGAAAAACTGTCACAGCATTCTAATCACTCCAACCTGTTTCATACTTTAACACATCCAGTTTTATTACTAGATCTAAATAAAATAAAATCAAATCAAAATGTATTTATAAAGAGCTTTTCATGCAAAATAGCATCTCAAAGTGCTTTACAGATTAAAATGACCCCACATAACCCTGATGACTTTTTAAGTAGACCTGTGAAGACACTGTTGCATCGATTCAACTAAAGATAAATACATGGATGAGTTTCTCAAGCTTATGTTGGGACATCAGTCCTTTAATTCTGGAAATGTTCTTTAGTTGATGAAAGGCCAACTTTGGAATTGTCTTTATGTGTCTCTGAAGTTTCATGCAACTCCATCACTACACAAAAATTTCAGGCGTGATCAATAGTTTCTAGCTAATCAATCATATCTATGTGTGTTAGAATGGCCCAGTCAAAGTCCTCACATTAATACCACAGAGATTTGTATATGTGCAAAGTTGCGTCTTGCATCTGTAATAGAAATCTATCAAGTATTGACTCACTGGGGCTAAATACAAATCCGCGCCACCTTTTACAGATTTGCACAACCATGCTCTGCTTCGGGTTGTTGTACAACATTAAATCCCTATAAATGAAAGTTTGGGCTTTTAATGTGACATTGTATAAAAAATAATTGGCAAGACATGTGAATATGCCATAAGAAGGTGTAGTTTCCTTTTTTTTGCCTTTCCTTCCATTTCTTTTCTGGTCTGAGAATAAACAGCAAAAAAAAAAGACGTTGACTACAGTTTAAGAAAATATAACAACTATAAATATCAGATTCCCAGAATTAGCCTCAGCAGCATGAAATGCTTTCCATATTTTTTGCATCAGAAATTACAGAACATAAATCAAAATAATAGCCTGTCAAAGTTCTGGTAATTAACAGGATCCTAATTGTAGTGAATCAAGGGTTTGTGTCTCTTCAGCCTGACTGTAACACTCCGCCTGTCTGCTGTGGATCACATTCAGACTGCTTTCTCCCCCAGATTTTCTTTGGCTGGATCATTTTCCACTCAGCTCTTTTTCCTTCAACAGCAGAATGAAAACTATGTCGTTTTCTAACCAACTCTGGTATTAACATAAACTTGAACATTCCTAAGTTAGGGCGCATCCTATACGGATGATCTAAAGAGAAAGAGAGACAAAAAAAGCAACTCAATAATAATATGAATATTGTCCTTTACGTGCATTAGCTCTGGATTTTTCTCTAAATTCTTATGTGCTGCTCTTCTCCAAACAAGGAAATTGGCTAAACATTTACTTCATCTTTTTTTTTCGCCAAAGCTTTCTTGAGAGGTAAAGTTTAGATTAGGGAATGAGAGGGGGTGGGGGGTGCTCAGTAAATTCTGCAGGAGTCAAGTTGGGGAGTGGCAGAAGGGGTGAACGGGTGGGAAAGGGCCGTCACTGGGGACTGGGGCTGCCTCAAGACCTCAAGTCAATTTTAAATCACACAAAGCTCAACTGACTCTCGCTTTGCATCCTCCTGTCTCTCTTCTCTCCATCTGCAAACTGCTCTCTGCCGTCAACCTCTCAAGAGCTCCTGGTGGGCATCTTCCTCTGAAGAAAGTAAAAATTGTACTTTTTCTGAGCCCTGCAGGACACCAAGAGCCGACAGCCACCATGGAGGCTATCAAGAAGAAGATGCAGATGCTGAAGCTGGACAAGGAGAATGCCATCGACAGGGCAGAGCAGGCAGAGTCCGACAAGAAAGAGGCGGAAGATAAATCCAAGCAGGTGAGGGGGGTGATCTCCTTTAATGAAAAATACTAATATTATTTATTTTTATTTTAATAACTCTATAAAATAAAGCATTGATATGAAAAATTGACGTTTTAAATGCTTATGATATTGTCAAACAGGTAAGATACTGTAGATACAGTAGTAATACAGTCAATAATTGTGCTTTCTACTAATCTAAGGTATTTTGAACATGTTGACCTTTAATGGAGAAATGCTATGAAATCATGGAGGTGTATTTTTTAATTAAGATTCACATTCAGAAAAGGGGAAAGTTAAAGACACACAGAGCAGCGTGACTTGTTTAAAATAAATAAAAAGTTTATTTGCATAAAACTTGATTTATTCACATTTTAAATTATCTTGACAACCTAAATTTTAGTTGAATTACTCTAAATATAAATGTTCCTTGATTTGTTTAAGTTAATGTAATTGTTTTATGAAGCCACAAAGCCTGATTAAAATACTATAAGTATTTGAATGTAATAATACCAATAATTGAGTGGTTTCCCTAGCAAGCAGTTGAAACTGAGTCCCCTTTTACATGTAGTAGATGGTGTAAGATGTTTTCAGGCAAGCACAAATAAAGCAGCAAATGCAAGTGGGATCCACCTTGAATCCAAGGGGCTATATGAAGTTAAATTAGCTTGAGTTGTTGAAAGCAATCCTCCCCAGCAGTAAATTCTTTCTCCTTTTTCATCAAACTTGCTCAGCATCCTTATCTGAACTGACTTCAGAAGAGAAAAACATCACGGATCCCAAATATCCTTATTTGGTGCTGCAGCACACGAGCCTTGGAAAGCTCCATGTTTCTAAGCCTCTAACCAAATGACAACGTGCTTATCCCATTTGATATAAACAAAGCAGAATCTGGACATGTAATAGGGCATTTGAGGTTTCTAAATAGAGGCAATTATTGCACAGTTGGAGATGGTGTTGTCTCTGTGGTTCAAAGGGAGGAATGCTACAGAGAAGAGGTTCACAAAGCATTAAAGCAAGTGGAAAGAATCCCTCCATCCCTCTGGAGGCTACTGCCTCTCATCATACCCTCAAAGAGCTCAAGGGGTGACAGTTATCACTGACACTGCACATATGGATCCTCATCATGTCTTAAACATCAGTGAATAGTCAGCATGTAATCCAAGAAGACCACGCAGAGCTCTTTGGTTTGTTTAGCACAGCCAGGATGCGAGCAGTGCAAAGAGACACTTTCTTTGCTATTCTTGGCAGGAGGAGTTGAACACCAGGGTGCAGTCTGGCTGACGGAAAGCACTGAAAATATACAGAGACTAGCATGCAATGTCAACATCCACCACACTGAGGATCAGGCTGAGACTCCAGCGGTAATTAGAGGAGTGGGTCACCAAAATTACAGAGGAATTCGGAAAATTTCAGGGGCTCTGAGTCTCTTCAATGGAAATGCCCCAGTTTCTGTTTATAATCCAGAGACATGATGAAAAACTGTTGACAGCATGGTAAATCATCATCATCAGCAATGGTATAGTTTTGATTTTTACTCATGAAATATATGAACTACAGCTGGGTGAGATTGCCACATGAAAGTCTGCAAGCAATTCTTTGTTTGGTTTCTTTTTAGAGGATGCATTCTAATGATAGGATGGCCCTTTACATTCAGATCCAACAAGAGATTTATTCAGAGGGTTCTGCTATGAGCATCAGGAAAAAATGTCGCTTACAAACTGCAATATGCAAAGCAAAAGTTTTCAAAGTTCTTTTACTTTTTTATAATTTTGTCACACTACCACCCCTTCTATGGGTTTTACTGGGATTTTATGTGATAAATTTAATCAAATTGTAAATTAGAATGAAAATGATAGTTTTCTGCAGTTTTTGCTAATAAAAATCAGAACATTGTGGCATGCCTTTTGTTTAGAAACCTACATTGAGATGCCCCCAATGCTATGGTCATAATGACACGTACGAACGGCTGCGAACCCCCTACGAACGAATTTTGGACAATTCCCTATGGCTTCCTTAAGGCAGTCTTATAAAAATCCAACACTCATAGCCCATTCGTAAATTTGTGGCCAGGTCTTTTCAACGACTTTCTACGAGCGCGTCACAAAAACTCTATTTGTAGGGCCTTGGTACAAGTGCCTTAAGAACAAATGAAGAAAAACTCACACTGTTCATGGATTAATTAGGGTCAGGAGATTGTTCCAGAATCCCATTTTCCTATGGTGGCTGTAAGTATGCCGCAACAACACATAAAGTTGTTCTTGGGGGGCCCTTACAGCGTTCCTACGAACGTCGTACGGATGGAGATTCGTTCAGCATTCATACGTACGTTCCCCTGCCATTCATAAGGTGAAAGTATGTTCTTTCCGTTCTGAGGGGGGTGGGGGGATGGGGTGTATAAAAACTTCAGACAAACGGTCCACCTTATGGAGCAGAGTTTTGTACTGGCCTTAGAGGTGCTCCCTCTGTATCCATGGCCACACCCACCAGCTTCATTTTAATTAAATTCAGTTTATTTATATAGTGCCAATTCACAACAGATGTCATCTCAAGGCACTTTACAAGAAAGGTCATTTAAATTCAATCATACATACATTCCAATTAGTTTAAAAGTTTCTATTTAAGGAATCCCAGCAATCCCACATACTGAGCATGCATGTTGCGACAGTGGAGAGGAAAAACTTCCCTTTAACTGGAAAAAACGTCCAGCAGAACCTGGCTCAGTCTGGTTGTAGTCTTCTTGGCATTATTATCATCCTGAAAATTACAAACTATTCTGCTAATTTTACAGCAGATGTGATGATCAAAACAGAATTTTTGAGATATTTGAAGGGGCGCCACTATCCCAACAAAACGTTCGGAAAGTCGTAGCATCTTCGTACCAACAACTTGAGATTGCTGTGAGTTGCTCATAGTGGTGCTATACGGCCACCTTACGACAACAAACATGTCAGTACGTGTTCGTACATGTACCTTAGGAAGGTTCTAAGGCACCCTTATGAAGAACATCAGAACTCTATGGCAAGCGTGCGAGAGAAAATCATCTCATTTTTCCAAGAATACTTAAAGTTACTCTTGAACGGTAGCCATACCAGTTTCCAAAAAAGGCTGCAGGAAACTACCCCCCCCCCCCCCCCCCCTCCCTGCATGAATGGCTACGGACTTCAGAGTTCGTATGAACTGGGAGTTTCATACAAACTCATCGTTCGTAAGACCCTTTCTGACCGTAGACTTCAAAAAGTTTTTGTACATTCTTTTTGCAAAAAGGAAGTGGATGGTATCTTTAAAAAGTTTTCAAAATTTGCACAGATTCTCAGAGGGATATAGATGTGGGTTTGAACTAGGCCATTCTAACACATGAATATATAACAATACACTCTAAACCACTCAATTGTAGAATAGAATAATCCTTTATTGTCCCACAAAGGGGAAATTTGGCTGTAACAGCAGCAAAATGACAGATAATAGAAGCAATTCAAGATCAACATTAAGGACACAGTTACAAAAAGAAAATGTAGCTCTGGGCGTATGTTTAGGGTCATTGTTCTGCTGGAAGGTACATTTCAGACTCAGACGAAAGTCTTTTGTAACATCTAGCAGGTTTTCTTCAGGACTTTTCCCTGTTTCCATCCATCCATATCTCCATCAAGTAAATGGCCACCATTTTTATACAACTTTTTCAGTCAGAGGACCACAACTAGATTCGGTCATTCAACCATTCACGCGCTGATAGTGGCAAGATACTACATTGCAGCCACAGCTGCCCTGGGGGCACACTGGCAGAGGCGAGGCTGCTGGATACAGGCGCCACCTGGCCCTCTGACCACCACCAGAAGGCAAGGGGGTGAAAAGTCTTGTCCAAGGACACGACGTCCAAGACTCACAGAGCGGGGATTAAAAACGGCAACCCATAGATTATGGGACGAATTCCTACCACCTGAGCCATGGTCACCCCAAAGTCTAACCAACATATACATACCCTGAACTTTACAATTGGTTGCATGAGATTTCATTCAAGATTATCAGAGCACATGTGCTTGAGAAAAAAGCAAGCCACACATTTCAGATTTACATTTTTTTAAATCACTCTCATTTTCCTTCCAGTTTTTCAGTTATGCAATAATTTGTGTTGGCTTACTCTTTCACATAAAATCTCAATATAATAAATACAGGTATGTGGCTGTAATATATGATTACTACTGCCAAAATGAATGAAAAATAAATCAAAAACCCGCCAAAAAAACAAAAAATAAATAAAATAATTTGTAGATGTGCTACATTATTTCATCAAAAAACTAGTTTTCTCAGTAACTTTATGAAACCCTTCTTGTGTCTCAGCTGGAGGACGAGCTGCTTGCTCTGCAGAAGAAACTGAAAGGAACAGAGGATGAGCTGGACAAGTTCTCGGAGGCCTTGAAGGATGCTCAGGAGAAGCTGGAACTGTCTGAGAAAAAGGCTGCAGATGTGAGTTAACCACAGCACCGCTCACCATCTGAAACACATTAATCACATAACACTACCACCGCAACCTCTGGGTTTCCTCCCTGTACAGTATCAATATCCACTCTCACTGATAGACTTAACTAAACAGTCATTGATTACTACAAAAAAGAGGAGTAGCAGAAACTGGAGTTCTTGACGTTTTGAAGTTTTTATTTGGAGCTTCTCTTGCTTACCCAACTCAAAAAGATATCTGTGTAATATGTTAAAGGGACAAAACAAATTAAAATAAGATGAAGCTATTGCCATTTGGTCACAGAACTATAGGTAATGAGGTCAAACAAGAAAAAATAAGAAAAATTGCAATTTTTTTTCAAAGAATGGCCACAACAATCCAAAGCTCTTTATTTTGTGGCACTTTTAGTTCATGTTTTGAGAAAAAAGTCCCAAACTTAATCATTAAAAGGCAAACACTTATCTTCTAACCCAGACATTGTTGAGAACTTACTGTTTGCTCGCCGAGGCCGCTATATGAGCTGTTTCTCAAGCACAGACAAAACTTGGCCAGCCTGTAGCCGAGCAGGAATCTCAGGAATGCAGCTTAAGCAAACAGAGAACCCCATACCGCAGTGTCTAATGAAATCAATGCTTTGGCCTTTTTAGGGGTGGGGATTTAATGCTGGGTCCAGCCATTTATACGGTGCACCAGTTAATGGCAGCTGGCTTTTAAAGAGCAACAGTGTTTTTCTCTTCTATGCACTGTCATGTAACATAAGATCCAATCAGGGAAAATCTTTAGTTAAAAGCATAAGAGTTAAAAAACTGGAATACTGACAACATAAAAACTGGAGGCAAACTTACTTTAGTCTACCTCATTAAAGTGAAAATACTGATGTAACATTAGATATACAGGAAAATAAATATGAGGATGGTCACAATTAACCAAACCATCAACCTGGAAGATGAAAGTGACAGGAAAAACGTAGGTCAATTACTTTCCAAGATGGCACATAATCTGAAACAAAACGACATCTCAGAAACAAATTTATGATGCATATCATTGGGATATTTCCAGTTATGGTCTAATGTAACTAACCTGCATCTTGATAAATGCTAACAGCTTCTTACTCTATAGAAAGTGAGATAAGGCCTCAAAGGTCAAAACAATTGAGCTGAAGGTCTGCAAGATCAGAGGTGCAGGCATGTGGCATCAGGTGAGTTCTGCTAATGGTTTTTACTGCCATACTCAGAGGGGAGCTGAAGCATGAAAACCCTACAGAAGGTCAGAAAGGGAAAGTGAGCTTTGAAGAGGAGAAGATGAAGGGTATGGAGAACTGAAACTGTTAGAATCAAAGAGCAGCGAAGAAATAAAGACACAACTGCCATGCCAACAGATTACAACAGAAAGGACAGGAATTAGACATATTGACGACCATTTAGCCATAAAAAGAGAGGATAAATGTATTTGTTTATTAATGTTTATTTGACGGCACTCAGCTAGTGTTGTAAACCAACCGTTGCTCTGTAACTACCATCTAACTAACTACTATCAGCCTATTCAAATGGTTTTATGGTCCATAACTCAACATCTAACTCAACTTGTCACAACACAAAAAGCTGATCAATCAAGGGTGATCAACATCAATAATTTTCTCTGAAAATGAATTCCTAATTTTTCTACTGAGCTTCAAACAACAAGGACTTTTCTTTAGTTTTATATGATACGAATGAGAAAAGAAAGCCAATAAAACAGTAAAAACTAAAAAACAGAAATATCCTAGCTCCACAAGAGGATAAGAAACACTTTTTTATCCTATCAAATGTTACAGTTTTCTAAAAGTCAAGGCAGAGATTGAGAATAAAAGTAAATACTACAGAAATACAACTGAAAATACAATTTCAACTACAACAGAAATTTAAATTTCAGCCAATGGCACATGACATCTTGCGTCAGACTGGTCTCCTTCGGAAACAAACAGGAGAAAGAAATTAGCTAAATTGATCAGGCAATTGACCACCTTCTGTTTTGGACAGCTACCCTCAATTACAGACAAACTGTCTGGAAGCGTCCCAGTCGAAGAGGGCCCTTGGTTTTGTGTAACATTAAGATGGAGAGATAGAAGAGCAAGAGGGAAACTATAATTTCTATTTTTGATTATTAAGAATAAAGGTAGTAATGATGAACAATTTTGAAAAAAAGTAAATACAGCTGTGTGATCATAAGCATTTCTTCTTGTTTTTGCTTTAATGTCACACTTAAATTCTTTAGGTCATAAAACAATTGTTTTTATTAGACAAAGATAATCCGAATAACTATTAAAAATAGCTGTGAAATAATTTCTTCGGGTAACAACAAAAAACACCTAAGTCAGTCTGGCACAATGTCAAAAAGTTCTTGCCAATTAAATCTATCAACTGGTTGTGTCACCCTTGGAAGCAGCTGCTCCGAGCAAGAGGTTGCAGTAACTGGCAGTCAGTGTTTTACATCACTGTGGAGGAATTTTACCCCACTCCTTTATCCAGGATAGTTTTTTTTCAGCCACACTTGAGAGTTTTTAAGCTTTTAATGGCCCGTTTTAGGTCATGTTTCAGGATCTCAAGCAGATTAAAGTTCAGAATTTGACTAAGCCATTATAAAACATCAATAACATCAATTTTGCTTTGTCCAGTGATGTGTTTTTTTTTGTGAGCCGGACCTTCTCCTTCAGGTTTTTCTAGTACAGCACAGAATTCACAGTTTGGTCTGTATGATGCTTTGTTTCTGTATTGCTGTGTTAGCTTTGTGCTACATGTTTTGGGAGACACAGCTTCTAGAAAGGTCCACTCTTGTCTCATCAGTCCACAGAATATTTTCCCAAACGTTTTGGGGGTCATCAAGATGCTTTTTGGCAAAAAGAATGAGCTGGACCTTTCTTTCATGTCAACAGTGTTTTCACATTAAAGCACTTCTATGGATGCATGTTTTGCTCAGTCTCTTTCATATTGTTGAACGATGACCTTAACTGAGGCAATTGAAACCTGCAGTGCTTTAGATGTTGCTCTGGGTTATTTTTCTATTTCTAACTAAGGCTAATGATTCCTGGGAAGGTTCATCACTGTTCCCTGGAGTGCCAAAGCCTTAGAAATTGCTTTGTAACCCTTCTTCTGACTGATAGATGACACTTGCTTTGTTTCTTTAAAGATTTTTGTGGCACTATAGTGGCCTTTATTTGCAGTATTTAGACAGGAAACGGGCAGAAAGAGAAGTGGGCAGACATTGCAGTAAAGGTCCCAAGATCAGGAATTGAACCCCAGGTGGCTGTTGAGGAACAACAGCCTTCATGCAGGGGGCACACGTTGTACCCCTACACCACCTTCTGCCCCGACTGTCTTTGTTTCTATCTGTTCTGGAATTTCCACAAATTGGGGCATGATGTGTTGAGCTTTGAGATCTTTTAGCCTACTTCATGTTGTCAGGCATGTCTGTTTAACTGATGGCTGTGGCTACTGAAATTGATCCAAACGTTGTAGTTAATGACAGTAAATGTATGAGTTACCAGATGAACCGTATTCTTTCTCATCAGTCCAGGTTGGTTTGTATACCATTTCCCGTTAATAAATGACATCCTAATTTGAAAACTGTTGTTTTGTATTTACTCAGGTTATTTTTGTCTGTTATTAAGATTTTCTTGTAAATCTGAAACATTTAAGTGACAAAAGAAAAGCAAAAGCAGAAGAAAATATGCCGTGGGGTTAATACTTTTTTTGTACAGTGCAGTAAAAAAAAGATGGTGATTAATTAAAATTACATTTTTATTCAAAGTAAAAATAATAGAAGAAACATAAGGTCGTGACTACTATTTGCTAGTTACTTTGGGATTGTTTAGCATTTTATAAGGCCTGTAGTCGTTGTTGGTTTGGGCACTCTTGGTCCTCCGTATACGGGGGCGCTGAAAGAATGTCTTAAATCCCTCCAACATGGCTGCGGGTCATGTCAGCAAAGAAATCAATTTACATTCCAAGGCACAGGTCAACAACCCCCGTTGAATGGGATTATCTCAGCCGCACCCCACTCTCGAAAACTCGCGTTTAGGAAAATTTTGATTTCAATCAATTCCGCAGTTATTGTTCTCGCTTTTGACTTGGTCCCTTTCTCTATGAGGTAACCACGTTTAACCACAACCTAAATCAGGCCCCGTTGCTCTTATCGCACTCTTCCTGTGATCTGAGCAGGAAAATGCACCTTGTTTGCCATATAAGTCCATAATGGAAAAGACAAACTTCCACTCCTTTTTTTTTTCTTTGAGGAGGAGGAAAAAGCTCAGTCCCTTCCCCTCCTGAAAGCTCTGATGTCATCCCAGACTGGCTTCTTCACCGGGATTGGAGGATCTCGTCATAAATTTCCTGAAAACCGGCCCATTTTTTTTTCTCACCCATCCCATCGTCCTTGATTTCCTGCCCGAGAAAAGAAAGCTGGAAACCTCGCTTTGCCATCTGTCTTTTAGCCTCTCTTTTAAAAAAAAAAACAGTTATTGTTTAACATAACAGCTAATAATCGCAATCATGGAGATGGTGAAGAAGAAAATCCAAACCCTCCAGCAGCAAGTTGATGAGGCAGAAGATCGCGCACTCGCAGTACAAAGGGAGTTGGATACAGAACGGGAACTGCGCGAAAAAGTGAGATCACCTCAATTTTACTCCCGATTTAGTCGCATTGTCTTGTTATTTAAACGTAAACTTCTATAAAACACATTTTTTGTCGAAGAAGTAAAGAATTTTACTCCGTCAGACAGCAAATAGCGATAATGATAGGCTACTCCACATAACACATATAAAGTATCCTAAAACCGTTTCAGATGTACATTTCTATCATTTTCTCTCTGTTTTGGAGGCTATTCCTAGAGTTCAGATGAGTCGTTATTTAAGATTTTATTTGCAGACCTTTGTATGGCTGTTACCTAACTTCCCATCCGCCCAAAATCCACTGAGACACTGAAACTCTTCCCCAGTGTGGCTGATTGTTTCATAGTATAGGTTTATAACAGGAGATGCACCAATCGGGCTGATAGGCTGATGCCGATTTTCAGTCGTCCTCGAGGTCTGATAGATTCAGATTTTGCCCAATTTGTTTTTTTAAGGGCTGTAAAAAAAATATGTGCTGCAGGTTCTCTGATAGAGGTAGGCTACTCGTTTTTTAAACTGTAAATGAAAAAAATACAACACAAATGCCATTTATGATCATGTTTCTAACCCATAGACTAGCTATATGATTTTTTTTAATAAATCCAGAACAGTGTAGGCTATATGCTATTAGCAAATGCATTTATAGTGTTTGACAGGAAACAATCTGGGGGGAAAAATCTGGGTTTTCCCCCAGTATTTGACCTGCTGATCACTTATCATAGCAGATCAAGGGAAAAAAGGCCGATTAAATGATGTAGGCTACTTCTAGTTATACCAATTGTTGTGCTGTGATTTACTTCCCTTCAGCAGCTTAAGACCACGATGTAGTGGTACATTCAGTGGTACCATACGGTGGTAAGATACAGTTTTAAACAGTGATAGAAGTACCACAGGTACTTGGGTTGCCTTTACTGGTACACAGAGGAAAGTTTGGTTGTCAGCTATTTACAGTGTTAACACCAAGCAAATTAGCTATAATTGTAGAGCTAATAGGGATCCAACTGTACATCCAGCTGATGTAAAAAGGTCATACCTAATATTGGGTTCCAAAGAGATGAGACAGTATTTTAGCTGTATTTTGAGGAATGCTAAAAGTCAACCTTTTATTTTTTTAAACTAAAATAGAAAATGTTTTAAGAATCACAATTGGTGTTCTAAAGAGTCTGTAGTTAGTTTGTAATTATTTTTTAGATTGCAAAGTTTGTGAAGTTTCCCTTCAGCTTAGTGTAGACAGGAAGCAGATGCTAACTAGCCTTGTTGGAAACTGATGGTCAGCCAGTTGCAGTATTCTCACAAAATGTACAAAATACACCAAATACTTATACACAAAAGAAGCAATTGTTAGTAGAATGAAACGGTAACATACACCAATGAAATTGGTGTACATTTTTAACCATGTTTCTGTTAAAAGTAGGAAAACCAGTAAGATTTCCCCATTTTTTTACTCTTTGACCTAAGTAATGGCTTATTTGATTTGTCTCCGAAGTCGGAGCAGGAAATGATGTCGCACCCGAATCAAGCAGAATCTAGTTCCAACTTGAAAAACTAATTGGAGTTGGAAATTGTTGTAGTGATAAGTACCATTTGGAAAACAAGATGATGATAGTGTATATCTCTAAATTGTCACTGCTATTAGCGATAGAAGCTCAGGAATGTATGTATTTTCATTGAATACAGTCAAACACTAAAGGACAACAGGGGTTTTACATGTAATTATGTGTGTGAAAGATTTTAGACAAAATCCGCTAGACGTGCATATAAAACAGTTTATAACCCCAGCTTTTCCTATGTTTAAAATGTACAGGCGTCATATTGGATGCTAAACTTGGCGCAGCTAAGATACCCCCAACTTTTCCATTTAGATTTACCACTTCTGGTTCCGATTTTAATACAGAAATTGAAAATCTGACTTTATAGTACAGAGCAAACACACCATTGTTACCTTTAGCAATACAAATCAAACACTGTAAATAGTGGCAAATACATTGGCGGTGGATGGAAAACTTTGTATTTAGTGAGGCAATATTTAAAGACAGAGAACCAGTGGTTAAAGACATCAGGAAAAGGTTGTTCTCCTGCTTTGTTAAACCTCTAACTAGTCTTTTGTTCCCCTCTCTTCCTTTGAGTCTTTTTTTTGACTAAATACCATTTGACACAAAGCCTCTCTGGAAATGTGGCGCTTGTAATCCTTTCCTCCTCCTCTTCAGCTTTTGCACAGGAAGGAGGGGACCAACATGGTTATCTAAGCCATCAGGCGGACAGGAAACAGTCTGTGAAGAAGCAACCCAGCTGAAGCATTTCAGATTTGTTAGGGTTATTGTCTCTCTGTTTTCCAGTGTCAGCACCTTTTTTCAAAGTGCCTGCTCAGGCTGCAAAGTCCACAGCTTGTTACAGCTGCTAAAGGTGAAATTGATTGCTCATTAGAAAAGCAAAACGGAGATAATTCATTACAAAGAAAATAAGCAGAGCGGGTAACTCGGAAGGCTGCAAGAAGACATGAGATTCTCAAGATACAATAAACATTAGTTAAAAATACCAAAGTATCATTCTTTGTCTGATCACATGCATATCTCTCTTGAGAAGGAAGAAGTAGACCAGCCAGCTATACAGCAGTACACAGCAACAGATGGGGAAGGGTATGCTGCATTGGTCAGTATACAGGCTAAAAAAGTCAGAAAGAACACAAAAATTATAGATGACTGAACTAGGGATGAGCAAGCTCCTTCAGGCCCTTTACTGGACATTCATATAGGCAGAAGAAAGCCTTTTAATGGGCTGAACTGAAATCAGTTTCTTTTACTGCTAGTGGCGTACCCCAGGTCATGGCACCCTGGGCCGAGAGCCACATCGCCCATATCAAACACTCTCACGGAAACGTTTGCTGTGTTGAAACTGTAACTTTTAAACCCTTGGTATGCTATGATTCTGGTAATCAGCCTAATCATGTCCCAATTTGTTCCTCAATTTGTTTTGTTTTTTGAATACATGTGATGTCATCTTAAACTAGAGGAGTTCGGGCCTCTCACACCTCCATGCAAGTCAGGACAGACCACAGTCAAGCTTGTATTTGCTTTAAGGAAGACTCCATGCCTGAAATCTTATCAGATGTTGCACAAATAAAGCTGAGTATCGCTTTTCCATTCCATAATGTGGCATTAGAGGGGAAACTTAGATTAGTTATAATAACATTCCTGAACATATTTTTAAAACCAGCCTAAGCTTTATAAGAGTGGAAGTTTGTCATTTATGACAAACGTCCCGCTACCAAGAGTTAACACTGCGAGAATTACTCAATATTGACTTGTGGATGTCTTCAGGTTTGGACTCTGGTATGTGAGTTTTGAGTGCTTAAGTCAAAACAGCTTTGAGTTTGTGACGAAACATCAGAATATGCTGCTGAATGAAAATAAAAGACTTAAAGTTCTGCTAAAAATAATTTTAAACATTCTTGGCAAATATAATTGGATTTTGAATTGATGAGTTTCTAAAATGTAATGTTCTAATAAAGAAAAAGTTAAAAACAGTTGAGGTTGCACAAAAAAGGGAATTTTAATAGGACTGGTCTTGTGCTATATTTGCCACATATCATTTTGTGTTTTAAACTTAAACATGACAATCTGCCTTTGTGAAGCAAGGAACATGGAAGCTTTTTGGAAACAGGTTTTTCCACCAATTTCATGTTTTCTTGGCCTGTTTAGCTCCCTTAGAATATCATCTTTTGTTGTAAAAAAAAAAAAAAGAAAAACAGCTTGATGCACAGACTCTAACAATTAATAAATACCTCACAGTATTGTAACATTTCATTGCAGCTGCATCATAAATATCCTGCACTGGGATGTTGATCCCAGACATCCTTCCAGTTTGTCAGCACCATGTTTCCTGTCTGACCTCAGACCATTAACTTTTCTCTGTGTGGCTAAAGGCCGAGGGCGAAGTGGCCTCCCTGAACCGACGCATCCAGCTGGTGGAGGAGGAGTTGGACCGAGCTCAGGAGAGACTGGCCACAGCCCTGCAGAAGCTGGAGGAGGCCGAGAAGGCTGCGGACGAGAGCGAAAGGTGACAGCCAACGCAGAATAGAACTATTTAGAAGTCTTTATTAGTTGGAAGGTCTGTGAGAGGAAGACAGAGAAGTCGCCACATATGGGAGAGCAAAACATGAAAAGAAATAAAAGTATGAAAACATAGGAGAAAAAAATCTTTCACAAAATCTCTCAATATTAAAGTTAATCAAACTTTAGTGTTTCTAGCAAAGCCGTCAGCATTTATTAATGTCAAACTCTTACCCACATTGGGAGCCAACCTTTAGTCACTGTGGATACCAGCACTGCAGTTAAGCTGAGAGGAAGTGGCACGATAAGCTCATCAAGAAGGCCAGCTCTGTCCTAGGATGCCCCCTCAACCCAGTTCACTTAGTTGCACGTTTCTTTTAATCTGAGCGTGGTATTTTCAATAACTGCGCAGTATAATTTTTCTTATGCTGTAAATGTGCCCTTACTTTACAGTCTCTTGTTTTTATACTCATTTTTTATATTTTTATCTTTGTGAATATGCATGCTTCCATCTGCCTGTCACTTTGCTGCTGAATTTCCCCACTGTGGGACGATAAAGAATATTTCTATTATGCATGGACCAAACATCACTAGATCATCTGCATGCATCAATTTCAACTAAACATCATGTTCCACAATCAGCTTAACAGCTTTAATTAGTCAAAACAAAAGAGGAGAAAAAGCTTTCTTGTCTAACCCAGTTATGACAAATTAAAGGTACAGGCAGAGATGCCCTTGTTTTATGTGTATAAACTCATGAGCATACCCAAAGGACAAGATTATGTTATATAACTTGATCAAACACAATCGAAAGCTTAAGAGTCATCAATAAAACACATACAAATGTTGGAATTATGTCTGTTATACAAATCGAACATCTCCTTTAAAGCAAAATACACTTATCTGCACTATGTTTAGATTTAAACCCAAGCTGGTTGTCAGAGGTTGAGATAAAATGTTCCATCCTGTTCAATATAGTCCTTTCTGAGACCTTGGATAAAAAACAAGCTAAGGCTATTGGCTGCTAGTTATCTCTACTGTTTATTTTAGGTCCCAATAATGTTTCATATCTTCCTCTGAGCCATTAACATCATCAATATTAGCTATCGTGAGCTGGATGTGTTGTTACATACCTTTTAAATAAGGGATAAAAAAAGTCCTTAAAGAAGTTACAAATGAACACATAAACCACACTCAAAAAATGACAATAATAAATAATAAAACATAATGAAAACATTTTTTTATTATTAAAACCTAAGAAGCAAGATTTATTTTTATTTAAGTCCCCAAAAAAATTTAACCCCCTTGTAGATTGAAAGTAATCTTTAAATTTTGGGCTGTGGAAGATGCCAAAGATTAGGGTGATGGCTAGGAGGCCTTTCAGACAGAAAGCTCATCGCAAAAAGATCAGTCATCAAAAATAACAATGGAAACCTGCAAAAAGTGGCTCAGATATTATCAGAACAGTCTGGCTGCTGTAATTCCAATAAAGATTCTTAATTAATAATTTTCAACATATGTTTTTCTTTCAGAAACACACTTATTGGTTGTTTCTATTTTTAAATCTAAATCCTTTTGGGGTATGGATCATTTTCGGGTTTTCTGTATACCGAGGATCTTTTTCTTTTTTTGCAACATTTAAATTAGTGTTTGGTTAATTCAAAAGTATCACTTTAGTGATCCAAAAGCTTAACGCTTTGCATCCTCTCATCTTCAGAGGCATGAAGGTGATTGAGAACAGAGCCATGAAAGACGAGGAAAAGATGGAGATCCAGGAGCTTCAGCTCAAAGAGGCCAAACACATCGCAGAGGAGGCTGACCGCAAATATGAAGAGGTGCGTGCTCAAACATGAGCTGTTCTAGTTTTTTTACAAGCAGATCAGATCAGATTTTGACTCCTGCTTTGCTCTGTGCTGATTTTCTTTCTTGTCTTATCTTGTTTTTTACGACAGGTTGCTCGCAAGCTGGTGATCCTCGAGGGTGACCTTGAGAGGGCAGAAGAGAGGGCAGAACTTGCTGAACTGTAAGCACAAGTGGAACATATAAAATGGTCACATGTGGGTGCTAATGTCCCTTTGCCAAATAAAATAACCTATATGTTTTTATTCTCCTGCAGAAAGTGTAGCGAGTTGGAGGAAGAGCTTAAAAACGTCACCAACAACCTCAAGTCTCTCGAGGCTCAGTCTGATAAGGTAACAGATTACACATACTCCTTCTCAACGCTTCTTAGATACCATGCCCTTGCAAAAGTATTCAAAAGTATTGAACTTTTCAAACCTTTTTCACATTAAAATCACAATCTTTAATACTTGAACATCAATGACATTGGGAATTTATTTGGTAGACCAACACGATGTGGAGAAACATTAGAAAAATTTATATTGAGCCCCTTTTACCCTGACAGTTAAATAAAAACAAAAATAAATACATTCCAGTGCCTTCAGAAGGCACCGGTTTGGTAAACAGTCCCCCTGGGTGTAAATTAGTCTGAGTATAAATCCAGCTGTTCTGTGAAGGCCTTTAGAAGCTTGTTGGCGATCATTGGTGAATAAACAGCCCCATGAAGACTGAGCAGCACAGCAAACAGGTCGGGTGGAAAGCTAAAGTTTAAAGCAGGGTTAGGTTTTAAAATAATATCTCTGTGTTGGAAAACTAACACTGTACCCTGAACCCTGAACACACTTCCCCCACTGTGAAACATGGTGGTGGAAGCATCATGCTGTGGGGTTGCCTTTCTTCTGCAGAAGCTGGTCAGACAAATTTGACCTTTATGGAAGAGCGGTACAATGAATGCCATTGTAGAAATTAAACAAAAAGAAGTCTAAAATGCTGTTCACCACAAACCATGTAGGGTAAACAACATGTGGAGGAAGGTGCTCTAACAACCTGAAACATGGCAGTGGCAGCATCATGCGGTGGGGATGCGTTCTTCAGAAAGGACATGGACGCTGGCAAGAGTTAATGGGAAGATGGACGGACAAGAACCCTAAACATACCTCCAACTGTACTACAGAAGGGTTTAGATCGATTTCCATATGTTAAGAGTGGCCTTGTCAAAGTACAGAGATAGAGAAGTTGGTCAGAGAGCACTAAATACAGGACAATCTTGGAAGAAAACTTGACAGAAGCTACAGAAGACTTTAGGCTGAGGCAGAGGTTCCTTTTACTTAAAGGGGGGTATTATGCAAAATGGACTTTCTGAAGCTTAATATCCTGAGAACCTGTCTTTCCCTCATTAAAAACATGCCGGAAGTGTTGCTCTGACCCATTCACTCATGTTAGAGTAATCTTTGAGTCTCTGCTGGTAGTTCTCGGGGTTGCTGAAACGCCTGCTCCCACTTATCCCCGCCTTTTCCACCCATCTCCTCCTCCGACCTTACGTACTCAGCCGAGAGCCTCGCCCCTGCAGAGCTCCCATGCCCCTCCCCACCTCACACAACTCCGGCTGAGTCCCAGGTGCAGTAATTGTAACACATCAGCTGCAGCTGCGCATCTTTTGTGGGATTTTTTTTCCGACTGTGTATGCTGCGATGATGGACAGTATGTGACGAACTGAAGGGGGAGTGTCAGAAAGAGTAGGAGGGTCTTACAGAGGCACAGGTGAAAATCAAGGTGTCTAATACTGAGGTAAATTTCTTTAAGGTGGATTTGGATATTTGACGGACTTTTAAAAGACTTAAGGTGACAATTTTATTGGAGTGTGCTATAGAAGGGTAATATGTGCCTGGAAGAAGCATAATACCCCACCTTTAACAATTATGCACTGCTTTGTCTTGGTCCGTCACCTAAATCCCAATAAAATACATTGAGGTTTTTTTGTAACATGACGAAATATGAAAAAGTCCAATGGGTATAAATGTTTTTGCAAACCATTTCTGGTGCTGTCATAAACTATCACTGCTACTTTTTGCAGTAAACTGATTAATTGGCTGCTTTTCTCTGCAGTACTCTGAGAAAGAAGACAAATACGAAGAGGAGATTAAAATCCTGAATGACAGACTCAAGGAGGTATATCGACATCTTTCTCTGAGCTGTCTGTGTATTTGTAGGCTGTATCAGGATGATTAATACTGTTTGGTTTTTTTTTTAAAGGCAGAAACCCGTGCAGAATTTGCAGAAAGGACGGTGTCGAAGCTCGAAAAGACCATAGACGACCTAGAAGGTACACCTTGTTTCTGTCCCAGTCTGGTCTCAATCTTTACTTTTCTTCTGTATTGAACACTTCTATAAATCTTTTAGTTAATATTTAATCCGGTTTCTTTCATTTCTCTCCTTTTCCTCTTGCTGACCTGCGTTTGGCTCTGAACCCACTTACCCCGCTTTCTCCTCTGCCGTTCCCACTTCCAGATGAGTTGTACACTCAGAAGCTGAAATACAAGGCTATCAGCGAGGAGCTGGATAATGCCCTCAATGATATGAACACCTTGTGATGCTCCCACTGGGTTTCTGGTGTTTCCTCTTTACCTCTTTGTTTGCATTCTTAGACACATCTTCTCTCTTCTCCCTCTGCCCACTCTCCTCCTCTCCCAGTTTGCATCGAACTGAAACACAATAAAGACATTTTTCTCTTCTACTGCCTTTTGTATTTTACTCATAATTTCTGTTTTCTACACAACATATTTATGTTCCTCAAAGCCTGGGCGCTTATGTGATCATGCTATTCATTGCTGCTACCCTTTCTATTGCAGAGAGCCTGTCGCATGCCAAAGAGGAAAACCTAGGAATGCACCAGGTTCTGGACCAAACACTGCAGGAGCTCAATAGCTTGTAAAAAAAACTAAGAAGAACAAACAGCAATGAGAAAAAACACATTTTTTGTAAAAAAAAAAAAAAAATCTACATGCCATCCATTGTTTGTCATTCCACGTGTCATTGTCTGTGACTTTTTAACCCATGTAGCCCATTTATGTATTTATGGTTCCTCTGTTTCTTTTTAGCTTTTTAACTAATGATTTTGGGTCCATACAATTTCAGTATTGGTGCTAGAAATTGTGGTCTACACCAAACTCTGAGAACAAATAAAGCTTGTGACAATGTCGGCCTCAATGCAGCTCCTGATGATACCATGCCCTCTGCTCTTTGTGGGACCACTGGTAAAGATGTGTAAAAAAAAAAAAAACATTCATCTCCTATTGCTGCTGAATAATCTCACTTTGTAAAATGTTTTTTTTAAGCAAAACTTTAATTTTAGAACATTTATTCACTGTGGTGGGGGGAATCCCTAATTTCACCCTATAATTGGCAGCCATAAGAAATTAATGAAATAAATACAACTGGAACCTGTTTGATTCATACTTTACTTCTTTTAGTTGATCAAAGTATCCAGTAACCCACCACTTTCTGTTTCCTTTGGGTACAAACATGAAATGACAAGTGGGTCTCCCATTTGTCACACTTCAAAATGGGAAAGAAGATGCCATTCAGGTAATACTGATAGTTGATTTTCATACAGCAGACCTAAGATTACTCATAATACATCATCACATCCTAGGAACACAGCAGACAGGTCAGGGATAGAGTTGTGGAGATGTTTGTAATGGAGTTATGTTATTTAGTTGTTTCATCCTGATGATACCATTCCCACGGTAAAACATGGAAATGGCAGCTTCATGCTGTGAGAATGCATCTCCATAGCAGAAACATGGAAGCTGGTCAGAGATGATAAGTACTTACCTAAGCTTGCTTATAAAGTGAACCTCTGCCTATTCATAGTTCAGTATTGACAGATTTTTCTGTGGAAAGTGATTCCAATTTTTCCTGGGCAGCTGAAGTATCTAGTCACAATGCTACTTGACACACAGTTGGCTGGTACTTTTCAATCCAGGAGTGCAGTTAATTTCCATTGCTGCTGATTGGCTGTACTCCCAAGAGCAGACAGTTTCCACTGTGTGTATTAAGGTATATTTGGTGTTTGAACTATTAAAATAGGCAGTTATGAGGGTTTTTAGAGAGGGTCTCAAGTATTCTCCAGGAAATATTGGAGTTCACTGTATCTAAAGTCAGAACATGTGACATAGGATGTTAATAATCTCCAACACTCACTGTTAGAGACTTGATGGCGACCATTGTCTAAATCTAGCTCATTATCTACATGACAACCGATTGTTTTGAATGAATGAAAATAAAAAGCATCTCCTTCACTAGCAACACAAATCTAGAGAATGAATACGTGGAAACACATTCTATCTCGACATGTTATGATGCGGGCTTATTTGTCCTCCAAAGGTGGTTGGAACCTTTGTTTTTTTCTCTGTCTTTAAACACATTGTGTTTTTAAATATAAATATGTTGGCTACTACTAGAAAGTAAAAAATGGCTCATCATTGGGGGGTAACAATCCACAACATTTGGCCAATTCTACACAAAATTGCTTCACCAGACACAAAATCATCTCAGTCCCCAGACTAAATCATAAACTGAAGAGCAGAGAGGATTCTGGATGAATAAGCAAGGAGGTGTGGTGAAAAATATTTCTCTATATGCTCCAACCTTGGGAAATGTTATAGGTAAGGACATAAGCTGTCATGTTTGCAATAGAGGGTTGTACAATAAATTAACAGCTTGAGTGTGGAGGTTGCTTTGAGTGGCAGTATCCTGTTGGAGTGTGTGTGTTTGTTTTTTTGCAGATTCTGTTCGGTGTCCTGGAGGTAATTTCAGCACTCACGTATAAAGTTTAATCGAAAAAGAGCTGAGGGATTACATGTACAAACCTGTTTCTTTTTGCTCAACGAACTTACGAAATTAGTGCTACCAGACCTTTCCATACCTGTAGAAGCAGCAAACTGTGATCTTATCATGGGAAAACACCATGTCCTTGGCAGCTCACCCTTTTTAAAGTACACAAATTACAAAAAAAATCAGTCTCATTTAATATTGCTGAGGGGAAGGGATCTCCAGACTCTCCAAATACTGATTTAGTGTAGTTTTCTCTGTGACAAAGAGTAGCGCAAATAAATATAATCACTGAGATAATTCTAAAGTATGCAGTGATGAAGATTCTGTCAATGAGAGAATGTTTTCAAAAAACAAGTCTCCACATGTAATGTACCTACGAATGATGCTGCAAAGACAAAGAAGACAATAAATGTGCAGGTATGTGAAGAGTCCCTGGGATCAGAACTGAAAATATGAAGTCTGAATTAATCTGAATTATTGACTCAAACTCAGAGTATCACTCAATTGTCTTTTATGTTTTCAATCAGGAACTTTAGAAACATAAAAGATACACAAGTGATTTCAATAACTAAGAAAATAATAGTTTGATTCATAGGCTTTTTATTGTTGCTTTAGTGAGAAATCTGAGTGAATTTAAAATGCAAATAGTCATTTCAGACAGTTTCAAGATATCAAGTCACATTAGTAATCTTATTTAAAACAAACTCCATCAGTGTCAGTAAATACAAATCAATATGTCGTTTCATTTCATCATACATAGCATGAAAGGAAATTAAATAATTCCTCAGGGATCTATAATAGCTTAATAAGATGATAATTGAAAAGATAATGGAGAAAGAAACAAAAGAGATGGCAGCAGTTCAGCATTTTAAAGCTTGTAGCAGAAAGGAGAGAAGCCATCTGGGGGTTCTGCTTTTAGCGGCTGCGGTACTATTTGCCTGATGGCAGAAATTCATCCAAAGGGTGTAAGAATTCCTGCTGTTTCTGCAGCAGCTCTGAAATAGATCCTGGACAGAGGAATGATACACTCCAATGACCCTTTCAGCTCCTATTATTATCCTCCACCAAACTGGCATCTGGATGAAGACAAAATGTGGAAAAGTTCAAGGTGTACGGACACTCTTCCAAGGCATCGCCTTTTATAATGTAAATTATCAGCACTATAAAATGTTGGTTTGGGTGAGTTTGTAAAAAAAACTGCATGTATGTTAGAGGCATAAAATAAAACTTCCAATGCTGTTGAATTAAAAATACGTGGCTAAATACACGCCCAGCATTGCTGATAACTTCCCTGTCCACCGTCGCTATAAACAACTGTAAGTAAATTCCGGGCCAGCAGGGGGCGTTGTGTCGTTTTTATTCATCCCGTCTTTGGCGGGCGGGATTTCCGCAATAATATCAAGTATGGCGAAAACATACGACTATTTGTTTAAATTACTGCTAATCGGGGACTCAGGTGTCGGTAAGACCTGTGTCCTCTTCAGGTTTTCAGAGGACGCCTTCAACTCAACGTTTATCTCAACAATAGGTGCGTTTTTTCTGGAGGGGGAGGAGAGTATTTTGGTGTATTCTGTGTGTTTACACCACGAAGGACTGGCTCTGCGGATACGTCTATTTGCTGGAATGCTGGTTATGCTATAAAAGGAAGATGAGAAATACCCGACTTTGTTTGTTATTAAATGTTCACTCGTGGCGATTTTGGGTGACATGCCCGCCTGAATATTTGTGGATATAGGAAAGCTGATAACGTTTTATGTTTTAGTTATTTATAACTAATTTTATATTAATTTCATACTCATACCGGCGTGTAAGCCCAAGTGTCATCAGTTGCATCCGACTATGTTCTGGAGAGACACCGGAAACCTGATGTGTTGCACGTTAAATACTTTTATTATTAAGGGATTCTTTATTTAAACGAGTCCTGTTGTCTTTTGTTACAACCTGTTTTGTAATAATTTGCTTAAAGGTGTTTTGTTTGTTTTTTTGGGAGGTTATTGCGCCTTGAAAGTTAACGGTATGATCTGAATTTAAGTTTCCATTTGTTTTCTTAGGTATTGATTTCAAGATTAGGACAATAGAGCTTGATGGCAAGAAGATAAAGTTACAGATATGGTAAGATTCTTTTTTTTACTAAACAGGACATTGTTTTATGAATACACAGACTTGCACGTTGAACTGGTCTATAAGGAGATGAAACAAAGGATATCTTTCCTTCCTGAGGTCCTTTGGAGCAAGTCAAAAAGTTATTCTTATGCTGTGTATCTCAATGATGAGTGTTTTTGCAGTACTATAACACCATGGTATAAAAGTCTGTCCATTACTGAAAAATCGAAACTGCTTCATCAAATGAAAAATTTGCTCAAAGACTGTTAGCCACTCGGTCCAAAAACTGTATGAATCATTCTATCCTAATAATAAAGTGAGATTAGCCAAAAGCATTGCCTCTAACCCTGACAACACTGTGAACCAGGAATAAGGACTGTTACCTTTAGGTTGAAGATACATAAGATTTAACTGAGAAAATGCTTTTATACATCACTCACTCCTGAAACCAAAGAGAACATGAACAAACCACATCATGAAGACCAAGGAACACAGCACAGCGGTCAGAAATAAGGTTGTGGAGAAGTTTTAAAGTTTCAGTCTGATTATAGAACAATTTTTTGAGGTTCAAATATCTCATGAGCCACCGTTTAATCCGAAAATTTTAAGGGTATATCACAGCTACAAATATACCAAGACATGGCCATCCACTTAAACTATTGAAGAAACAACTTAAAAACCAGAGGCTGCAGATATCCTTAGATTATTTTCAAATGTTGATAGGAGTTGTGGCTGGTTGTGATGTGCAGAGGAGTGATGGGTAGTCTGCTGCAGCGTAATCTAATGCATCCTCCTTTCATTCACCAGTCTGACGCCACTATTCGTGGAGAGGCACGCTCTGATTAACATGCTAGGTTTGCTACGACTGCTGTCGTAATAATACATGGAAGCTTGTGGTTTTAATGTGACACAATGTTCAAGTGGGAGGAATACTTTCGCAAGGCACGGCACATTTTGCATTTGCTGTGTGTTGTAGTTCTGCTATGACTCCTCCAAACTAAAAAAAAAAAATAAAACGAGTAAACTTCACTCTTGTGATACAGGAAAAACCCAAAAAATATGAGAATGATTTAATATTACAGCTCAGGCTTCAGATTTGTTAAACCCTATATGATATCTATGGGTGATATGTGTTCAACCATGTTAGGGAGCCAGCCAATCAGAATAAAATTTGGAATACATGAAAGCTTCATCTTGTTATCCAGCCAATTAAAGTTCGTCCACATAAAAATAACCATTAGCCCCTTTTTTATTTCAACTAACAATGTATTTGACTCTAACAGGGATACAGCTGGTCAGGAACGTTTCAGAACAATCACAACAGCCTACTACAGAGGAGCAATGGTGAGTAGCTTCACATCCTGTTAGTTTTTCTTTCGTAAGCACTAAAAGGCTTTTCAGCTATGTTTATTGCAACATGTGTCATGTACTGCTTTTTGCAGGGCATCATGCTTGTCTATGACATCACAAATGAGAAATCTTTTGATAACATCAAGAACTGGATAAGGAACATAGAGGAGGTATGTACTGCTCCAGATCCATCCTCACTGACATGTTTGATGCTTGCTTTTTTTTTCTTCATATTTGAACCACCGATTTGCTCCATGGAGCATTTTAAAATGTTTCCTCTGTTCATGTAGCACGCGTCATCTGATGTTGAGAAGATGGTCCTTGGCAATAAATGTGACATCAATGACAAGAGGCAGGTGTCCAAAGACAGGGGAGAGAAGGTGAGAGCTGAATATGAAATTAATGTTATTATGTAATAATAATAATACACTGTCTGGCCAAAAAGAAAGTGTCCACCAATAGAAAAAAGTCACACACTAATATTTTGTTGGACCGACTTTAGCGACTTACAGCCCACATTCTCTGTGGCATAGTTTCAATAAGCTTCTACAATGTCACTAGATGTATTTCCATCCAGTGTTGCATTAATTTTTCCCCAAGGTCTTGCATGGATGATTGTAGAGTCTGACCGCTAAGCAACACTTTCTCCAGCACATCTCAAAGATCCTTGATGTGGTTAATATCTGGACTCTGTGGTGGCCAATCCATTTGTGAAAATGTATCATGCTCCACTCTTTCACAATTTGAGCTCGATGAATCCTGGCATTGTGTCATCTTGGAAAATGTCCGTGCCAACAGAGAAGAAAAAAACCCATTGATGGAATAACCAGGTCATTCAGTATATTCAGGTAGTCAGCTGACCTCATTCTTGGACCATATACTGTTGCTGAACATAGACCTGACCAACTACAGCAACCCCAGATCATGGTACTGCCCTCACAGGCTTCTACAGTAGGCACTAGGCATGATGGGTGCATCACTTCATCTGCCTCTTTTCTTACCCTTATCCGCATCCCTCATCAGACCACACAACCTTCTTCCATTGCTCCATAGTCCAATCTTTATGCTCCCTAGCAAATTGAAGCCTTTCTTTACGGTTTGCTTCACTAATTAGTGGTTTTCTTAAGGCTACATACCTGTTCAGTCCCAATCCCTTGAGTTCCCTTTGCATTGTGCTTTTGGAAATGCTCCTACTTTCACTATTAAACATAGCCCTGAGTTCTACTGTTGTTTTACTTTGATTTGAATTCACCAAACATTTAAGTGATCGCCGATCACGATCATTCAGGATTTTTCTTTCCCGGACACGTTTGTTCCTCGAAGACGATTGGTCCTCACTATCCTTCCACTTATTAATCAGGCTTTGGACAGTTCTTAACCCAATTTTAGTATTTTCTGCCATCTCCTTAAGTGTTTTCTCTGCTTGATGCATGCCAATGATTTGACCCTTCTCAAACACACTAACATCTTTTCCACGATCACAAATTGTGTTTTTCAACATGTTTTTTTTTTTTTTATGAAATGAGAAGCAACTCATTGGACCAGTTGGGGTTAAATACCTTTTTTTCCAGCTGAAAGATAATCGCCCATGCAGTAATTATCTAATAGGAGGCTCGTACCTATTTGCTTAGTTAAATCCAGGTGTTGACATTTTGTTTGGCCAGGCAGTGGAATACATTATCACAACTATGAGAGCAACCCGTGTTAACAGGTTCAGTGAAATGTAATTTGCCCATTGTTCATTTCCTTTTCTTTCAGCTTGCGCTAGAGTATGGAATCAAGTTCATGGAGACCAGTGCAAAGGCCAACATCAATGTGGAAAATGTAAACCATTAACATCTAAAAACCTTTTCACATATGTACTTGTTTTATCTAAATTGCTAGCAATCAGGCTTAATGTCTGTATGATTTCACCAAATCCAAACATGAGTAGAAAAACTAATAAAATGTTCCCGTGTATAGGATAAAGGGCCTAAAAGTGGTAGAGATATTCCAGGGCGACACTCTTTTGCATAGACAGTCACAGGACACACAAGCAGTGCTTTCACACCAAAGAGTCAAAAACGCGCCACACGCCCAAGTTGGACGCTTGAACATTCGCACCTCCACGCATTTCCTAAGCGAATTTTGACGCGCGTCAACCCGGAAATACGCAACTTTTGGGAGGAGCTAGTGCCAGATGGTGTTTTTGCAAGATGGCAGCTGTCGATCTAGTGGAAAGTAACTGTAAAAAAGCGGGACAGTAGGCTAGCTTGCTAGCATTTGCGCAGGTTTGCAGGGTCAATAATGTGAAAACTTTTAAAAGTGAAACGAACTTACCAGGTTGCTCTATCTCCTCACTTATATTCCTCCAAGCGATGTCCTTTTTATTCCTGTCTCTGTAGAGAAAGCAGCTGGTGTCGTATCGATTAGCCACGGCCTTTATCAGTATTTCCTACATGTTGAATGAATTAATTTTGCCAGATCTGACCCCGTGAACTGGGTCACAACATAACGTGACACCACGTCACCAGGCTCCTTATTGGTTGAAGTGGCGCGAACTGACGCCGAAGTTCAGATTTTTTAACTTCAGCGGCAGATGCAAAAACGGCACATATGCACCACATAAAATGACAGATGTTAAGCGCCTCATTCATGCTAATCTGAAGCACGAATGAAGCAGAAAAGCATTTTCGCGACGCAACTATGCTTCTGACGCAACATGGGAACCCCTGACGTGCGTTAGCGTGCTTCTCCATTGACTTTACAAGTAAACCTGACGCCCACGATGCTTCAAACGCGTTTGGTGTGAATGCACCGTAAGTTACCTACTTCTGTTATCAGTGATACATTTCGGATTTAGGTCAGAAAGCACAGAGATGTAAACTCTTTTAAAGGGAACTGCATTTTCTACATGTTGAGGGATGGCTGCTGTTCATTCAGGCTGTGAGAGAGAGGGAGCAAGACTACACCAAATAACAGGAAGGCTAAATGTGTTAATCCCTCTAAGCCTTCGTCGTCTGTCTGTAATGGAACATGCTGGATTTGGAAATGTAGGTATTCCATGATGTTCTGCAGAGGGCTAGTAATACGCTAACCCTTTGATTCAGGTGTGTTGAACTAGGGAAATATCTAAAACATACAGGACATTGATATTGGCTGCCCTGCATGTTTTAGATGTGTTCCTGCTTCAGTTGATCGCAGTTTAGTAAAATCCTGTTAATTACCCATCGATTTAAATCATGTGTGCTGTGGCAGGGAAACCTCTAAACCATGCTGGGCAGTGTGACTTGAGGAGCAGCATTGAGAAACACTGAACCACACTAAACACTAATCACGAGTATAAGATGCTAAAGCTAAGTGGTTTATTAAAAGGTATTGGGACTCAGTGTTTAGTTTCTTGAAGACGTTTAACCTCTCATCCAAAATGGCTCCTCTGTTCTGAACATGGCTTGGAAGTAGCACGCTAATAAGTTGTAAGATTGTCACGTCTGGAATGACTGAGGATCTACACCAACATATAGCATGCTAAAGACAGTTTAAAATGTCACAGTTTTCATTTTATTTTTAGATCTTCTTTGAGTATAAATAGTGACGGCTTGCAGCAGGAAGGATTGAAATACAGTCTTCCTAAATATTACCACAGTAGATGTCAGCTTCGATAGTAAATAGCAGAGTTCAGACACCACAGTCGTTGCTGTTCACTCAAACAAAAGGGAGGTTCAGCAAACAAATCTCCAATTGCTCTAGAAAACAATTATTAGAATCAAAAACCTTATTAGAATAAAGAGAGAAAGCCTCACATATCCAAAATATCCAGTGAAACTTGTGAAATGTTGATAAGATGACAAGGAAGTCATATTCTTTGAAATAAATGTAAATAAGATGGATGATTTAAGGATGACACAGAATGTAATAAAAGTAGTAAATAATATATGTAAATATAGTTTTTAATGTTTTACATCTTTTAAATTTCCTCTTTTTATAATAAACATTTTCTGGAAGTTTCCTTGTCACTACTGACAGTAATAAAGCCCCAACTTTATCCACCATGATTTTATTAAATGATTTCATATGAATGCATTGTTTATTTATGTTTACATTTGTTTGGATTCACAGGCGTTTTTGACTCTTGCCAGAGACATCAAATCAAAGATGGACACAAAAATGGTAAGAAAAAGTATTTTAAGTAAAATGGGCCTTGCGAAAGTATTTATACCCCTTATTCCACATCACATTTAGTTAAACTACAACCACAAAGTTTTGTAGAATCACTTTTAGCTGCAATTACAGCTACAAGTCTTTGGGGTATGTCTCCACCAGCTTTACACATTAAAAGATTAAACATTTTTCCCCATTCTTTGAAGGAGAGGATCTATAAACATCAGTTTTCTATTCTTACCGCAGGTTCTCAGTTGCATTTAGGTTTGGACTTTGACTAGGCCATTACTCCAGTCCTAGAGCGCTATTATCCGGCAGCTTGTAGATGCATCGCTTCTCCAACATGAATCAAATGAATGGGTTGATACCAGGCTTCTGCCGAGCTGAATAACTGAAAGCTGATGAGGGAATTCAACCATTTTTTTTCAGGTGTTTTGGAGCAGAAGGTGCATCTAAAAGTTGCAGGATTGTAGCCCTGGAATGCTGGACTTCGGCACGCCTGATCTAAACCATTCAGTTGTAGATCTGGCTGTATGTTTAGTGTTGTTCTTCTGCTGGACGGTGAACCTCCGTCCCAATCAAGTCTTTTTCAGCTTCGAAGAAGTTTTCTGCCCAGAATTGGCCATTACTTATTTAGCTTTGTCCATCCTCCCGACGACTCTGACCGGCTATCCTGCTAAAGAAGAGCATCCGCCCACCAACATGTGACCATGTGGATGGAGTGTGATATGCAGTGTTAGTTTTCCTCCACAAAGCATTTTGCATTGAAACTAAAAACAAATTCAAATTTTGGTCTCACCTGCCCAGAGTACCTCGTTCCACATGTCCCCTACATGGCTTATGTCGATTAGCAAATGTGTTTTTTTTTAAACAATGTCTTCCCCTTAAGAGATGCATTTATACTTAGCTTAAATTACACACATGTTGACTCTTGTTTACTAATTAATAGACATCTGAAGCAAATTAGTTGCAATGGATTTTATTTAGACATATCAGAGTATAGAGAGGTGAATACATGTCCACGTCGCACTTTTCCTATTTTTATTTGTATGAAAAGTTGAAAACCATTTCCTTTCACCACGCAATTAGGTGTTACTGTTTGTTGGTGTATCACAGAAAATCCCATTAAAACACATTGAAGTTTGTGTTTGTAAAGTTATGAAATTTGGATACTTTTGCATGAACTGTAAGTAATGCAATTTACTCGTTTTGGTGAGAAAGTGCAAGTTCAGCAGCATTCTTTAGGATGCGTTTTGGGTTTCTTGAAGCATATTGTAAAAACATGGAAGACTTTGTTTTTTTAATTGCTGTTTTTGTGATTGGTTTGGTGCAGGAAGCCAACACCCCTCAGGGCAGCAGTCACGGAGTCAAGATCTCAGAGCCACAGAAAAAGACCAGTTTCTTCCGCTGCAGCTTGCTCTGAGAACCTCAGCCTTCCATGCTGGCTACAGGCTGGCCGGACACAACTTGACTGTGCTTCCTCTCAGCACTTCCTCCTTTTTTTTCTTCCCTTATTCTTCCAACCATGCCCTCTCCTGGTTCTCCCGGCCTGCGAAAACCACTTTTGTCCGTAAGCAGAGGACTTCCCCTCCTCTCTTCCTTTTCTGAAGGCTTCCAAGGTGCGTCGCTTCCATTATTACAGGATAACTTGTCTTCGCTTTTCAGAGTTTTAAACTGACAAAGGACTCCAACCTGAAAATGATTCACGTGTTTTCTGTTACAAAATCTGGGCTTCTTGTATTTCTGTCAGTAGCACAACCAGCAACAGAAGATACTTGTTTCATGATAATATTTTTAAATTGGAATGAAAAACATTGTATTTTGATCTATTTGTAATGGCACTCTTTAGGTTTTTGTGTTACATGTTACTGACAAGGGCCTGATAGTCCTGAACATCAGTGAAACAGAGTTGCACTTTTTTCATATCAGCAGCTGAAGTCATATCGAGGCATATAAAGTTAACTCGAAATCAGTTGGAAGGTTTCTTATTTGTTCATCTGATGTGACTGAAAACTAGTTGTTGTTTTTTTCATGCCCTCATCACTGCCTCCAAACTATTTTTGCACTAGCATTTTAAGTGTAAGCAAAGTATGGTCCTTGTTTTCTCAGTCCTGCTGTCCAAAGTTTAGCTAAAAATAAGAGGTGGCAAGTTTCTGAAGTAGTTACCCATATAGTAGTAGAGATGCACCGATCACTCTTTATCTGGTCGAAACAAATTTTTGGTTTTCTTTGACGTCTGACCTGCTGATGACAGTTTCTGTTTTAAAAGAAATATGAGGCAGAAATGTGCTGCAGGTTGCTTGATAGAAGTTGCAGCTTTGAATCTTAACAGAATATGAAAGACTGACAAGATTTTCCACATATATGCAACAAAACATCCCACTTTTGTTACGCTCAAAAACAAATTGTGCCAAAACACTTGCTTTTGGTTGAAAACAATGGAAATTATTTAAATGCATTTAATCAATAGAAAAAAACAGATTTTATGTATTTGACCTGCTGATTAAAGAAGAATTTGTTTATTCTGGTCTTTGGTAGATCGTTTGGTGCATCTCTATATAGCATCTTGTTGACTATTTGGGAAAAAGTGGATTGTGTAATTTTTTCATATTATCATCATTCATGTTGGTAGCCATTTTAAGTTTCCTTTGCTGCCAGGTACCCTTGAAGTTAAAAACCAACCATTTGGAATAAAACATAATACTGCTTTTAGCAGAGAAAGAGAAGCATTCAGTTCTTCCGATTAGGTTGTATAACACAAGCATGTTATCATGGAGCTAATTATGATCACGTAAAAGACTAATCCCAAAACCAAGCATTTTCAGAGCCACGCCAATTGACATCTAAGTGAACTCATTAAGATTAAGCCCTAACGCTCATTAGGAGATGTTATCACAACAGACTTCTTCTGATGTTCAAAAGAATGAAGGTAAAACCAGTTTTATTTTAAACCTCTATTATTTAAATCTGCCTTTAATAAAAATGTTTCTTAGTGGTGTTTGGGGCATATGGGAGTAGCTGATTGAAGGTGGGTTTGATCATCAATTGATGGATTACTGTGAACATACATGAAAAATAAAATATTAACTATTTTAGAAATACCCTTAATTTAATATAAAAAACAAGAGCAGAAATAAAGTATTTGTTCAGTATTTTGTTTTCTAGATGGCGGAGGAATACCATTTACTTCTGTTTGGTATCTTTGTGCTTTCTATGCGGCTTCCTTTGTCCTTAACTGTCAAAATTTACATTATAATATACAAGGAAATCTGGAGATGTGATTCAGGGGAAGTGATGAATATTTACAGCGCTGGTCACATTAGTTTTTCAACAGTTTTCCCAAAGTCTGTGGAAAAGAAACTGACCTGGATCATCACACATCCTCCACCATGCTTAACAGTGGGCCACGAGGTGCTTTTCAACATATTTCTTCTTTCTGTTTTACACAGGAAAACATATTGAGTTTTAAATATTTTCCAGGTCTGGATAACTGTGTAAAGCGGAACATAAAACGAAACATACTATTCAATTGTTAGTCCACAGTTTGTCCATGCAATCATCCCTTAAACCTGACCGCAGTAATTTTAGCTGCTGCTAATTCTTAGTGAACTAAAACGGGGGACAGAGAAGACTGGGAAAGTTTGGGCTTTTTGGCTTGAAAAATGCATAGAGAGGCTGCCCTCATCAGTCGGACTAGAAGGTTTGTTGATGAAAAGCTTGATCTTGGTATCATCTGACCAAAGCACACGGTTCCAGTTCCTGTAAAGCTCAACAAACTTCACATCTTTACGATTGTGATTCTAGGGACAGATGATCCTTATTTGGTGTGCCTTTAAAGTGCTGTTTGTTTTTTTTTTTAATGGTTGTTATGACATGCTAATTAAAGGTTGAACATCCATACTGTAGTAGAAGATGGCACTGGAAGCTCTCGTTGAGTTCAAATCAGCTCTAGACAACATTCAAGCTCAAGTGGCGCCTCTGGTTATTCAATGGTCAAACCCAAGCGTCACATTGAGGTCTCCCCGCACTTTACCATTGAATTGTGTTGTCTGTGTAGTTCGTGCCAAGTGATGGCCGCGCAATATAACAACACAGTGTTAATTTGTTGAGTCTTTGTATTATAAATGCCATGTAATACCAAAATCTGGAGCTTTCGATCCAGCCTCCTCATACTGTAACCTTTCACTTTAAGGCATTCAATTACGTGTAATTTATGTAAACTGATGTAAATCCAGTATGTAGGCATAGAGTAGAAGAGATTTAAGCTAAAGCCTGCAAATTTGTTCTATAAAAGTAATGTTTGTGCGCTGCTCACGTCAAAGCAGGCTTGAATTAAGCTAATTTCATGTGTTTTCCATGTTGATTAGTTGTAGCCCTCATGTTTGACAGCTAGGTGGCACTATAGGAACAGTATGCCACTTAGCAAAACCACCGTGAACAATAAATGTGAGTCAGTATTTAAATAAATTAGCCATGCACGAGATATCGGCATTACCATCGGTATTGGGCCGATATTACCAGCCGTTATTTATTTCCATTTTTGCCGCCTCTTGGGTATGTGTTTTGCGGGGGGCTGGTCATGTGATGGAGGATAGGGGCGTGGCAGCGGTTCTGTTTCCCCCCCCCCCCCCCCCCACTGTATTCAAAGGGTAGAGAAATATATATAATATCGGTAAATATCAATTATCGGCTATTAATGTTTTAATAGCCGATAACCAAATTTTCATATTGGTGCATCCCTAAAATAAATTCAGAAAAACAGGCCAGAGTTAATCAAAATGTTATTTTTGATATATACACTTGAGTCTTCTTCCTTTAATACCTCATGTTTGCATTCCTATGTTAGTTGCTTTTCTGAAAACTAATTTGTATGGTTTGGTTGCGCCTTTTTTTATGCCCAAAGAAAGATTTGGGACCTCATGACTACTAGGACCATTTGTCTTAATGGTCAGTTGTCATAGCTGAGCTATGCATTGTGAATCTTGGACCTGTACACACTTACAGTTGAATTCATTGGCTTTGTTACATTTAATGAGCCATCTTGAACTAGACATCTTTAGCAGAGATGAAACCTGTTCTGTTGCTTGAATAGCTTAAAGTGATGTCAGAACCATAGAGAGCAGACGCTAGGGACATAATCTGTATTTTTTTTTTTTTTTTTTGATGGATTGATACTTTTTTTCTATCACATGTATAATAAAGCAAACATTTTTAGCAGCCATGTTTTCATTCCATCTGTTGGGAAATTCACAGGGAGAATTTTTGAGGGGGAAAAAGTTATATAAATTGATCATTGAAAGATAAATCTATGTCAACTGTACTGTACTTTCTTAACCCATATCAAAATGTATCTACCAGCTGTAGATATGTGTACTTTTGATTTAATAAAATAAGATCTAAAAATGTTTGAACTTCTTCCAGTGTTTTCATTGGCTGGTTTCCTGCTGAGACAACCAATAGTTGACCCCTTGCTGGAGGACCCCTCCCCGCCCCCACTGGGAGCCACTGGAATATTCTGTTCTTTTATATGCGGTGTAACCAAAGCCCTTCAGATACAAAACAAATCTACTGTTAATGGTCATAATTAATGAAGCCTGTCCTGATGCATTAGCTGGGCTTCCACCTGCTGATGGATCACGTATGGTTTTAGAGCAAAATAAACTGGATGTGGATTCAGTTGTTTTACTTCTGGTAAAAAAATATTGCAGTTGAAATGAAAAAAAGAATAGTTTTTTGAAGATATTCACATCTGCAGTATTTTCAGTCCGCCTGGGCTTTTATAAGTGATCAAAAAGCAGCTGCTGGTTTCCTTAGATCCGTATGTGAAAGGTGCTGTGAAGCAAAATAAACGCAAACTTAGAGTAGCAGAATAATATTCATGTTGTGTCGTGTAACACCCAAAAAGTTTATGCATTTTATCGGGATTGTATTTGACCAAAACAATATAGTGCATGACTGTGAAGTGGAAGTTAGTTTGTACTCTATCAGGTTTGCCCATTTAGAGACTAAATATTTGCCCATTCTTCTTCACAAAATACCTCAGGCTCAAAAGTGGATGGAAAGCATCTCTGAACATTAATGTCCAAGTCTTGAAACTAATTCTCACTTGCATTAAGCTCTGCACTTTGACTGGGCCATTCTTACACCTGATGTATACATTTTCCGTTTCATTGTAGCTTTGAATATATGTTTAGGGTCATTGCCCTGCTAGGAGATGAACTTCAGCCCTAGTCTCAAACTTCTTAGGTGTTTTACAGGATTGCCCTGCATTTAGCTCAATCCATCTTCCCATCAACTCTTATGCCTCGTTTCCACTGAGCGCTACAGCACTGGTCAGGCCGGTTCTGTGCACTTTTTATGGTCTGGCGTCCTACTACTGCGACGACAAACGTGACACAGTAACATGTCTCGTGCTTGTCGCAAGCAGTGACGATTTTTCTGTCCCTCAGTCAATAGACCACCCTAACCATACTGTACCGGTGTCCTATGGACCTACAACTGAAGGCAGCCCAGGAATGGTGCGGTAAGGCTCGGTTGTAAGGGCCACTTTTACGATGGAAGCAGACAAAATAATGACTCATGACATACCGCTCAGTTGAAAATGAGACGCATCTTGCCTGTCCCTGATGAAGAAGAGCATTCCCACAGCATGATGCCGCACCCAATATGTGCTACCATGGGGATTGTGTGTTCGTGGTGATGTCTAATTGTAGTCTTCTGCTACACAGAGCATATTATGTTTAGGCTCTATTTATAAATTAGGGGCACTCTAAAGGCAACTGGTTCCATTGGATTTTATTGAAGGGTATCACAGTAAAGCGTGGATTATAAAACACCCATTTTGTTTGTTGCACTTTTATTTGTTCCACTTCACAGTTATGAGCTATTTTGCATTATATAAAAAGCTCTAAGGGGTGTAAATACTTTTGACGGCCCTGATTTTACCTGAGGAAATCTGGAGCTCTGTTAATCATGTTCTGAAAATCCTCAAGTGACAGACGTCCGTCGTTGTCCAGGTCAGCCTCATCGATCACCTTCTCGCACACCATCTTAACCTCGTCGTCTGTCAGCTCGTTACGAGTCAGCTTGTTCAGCGTCTTCTCCAGGTCTGACTTGCAAATGAAGTCATCGTTGTTAAAATCTGTAAAAAAATTAATAAATACATAAAGGATCCTATCTAACATTTAGTACTGTTTACAAAATGTATTGTCCCTGGATGCTAATATTTGACTTTGTGACTGTTGTACTCAAAATACGCATTTTGGACTGATTATGGAAGGTGAAGTATCCTCAAGAAGTAACCAGAAACACAAGAGTCCATTGTGTTGCAAATCAATCACATTGATGACTTATGTTTTTAGTTTTCCATGCATTTTTATAAAAGTTTCTAGGATCTTGGGAAGAGAGACGGTCCCACAGCATCACCGATCCTCCACTGTACTTATCACTTGTGTGTTTTTCATTTCTTGACAAATCCACTTGGACTGTTTGTTGGTAAACGGCTCGATCTCGGCTCATCCAGAGCACTCAGAGTTCAAGTACCAATAGAGTACTCTACATCTACATTTGTTATGGTGGAAGAGCAAAGCTTTTATTTTCCTAGCATGGTTCCCAATCATGCCTCCCTCCCTGGTGAGGTGTTTCAGCCACGTCCCACCGGGAGGAGTCCCAGGGGAAGACCCAGGACACGCTGGAGGGACTATGTTTCTCGGCTGGCCTGGGAGCGCCTTGGGGTTCCTCCCGAGGAGCTAGAACAAGTGGCTGGGGAGAGGGAAGTTTGGGTCTCTTTGCTTAGGCTGCTGCCACCGTGACCCGACCCCGGATAAGCGGAAGAAAATGGATGGATGGATGGTTCCCAATCCACAGCATGAAATTGGTATGGCATGAAAGGTTCTTCAGCTGCAAATCCACTCTATTTAGCTACTATTTAAAATACTGTATCAATTTATTTTAAGCCTTTCCTAAGACTAAAGACTTTCATTAGCACTTTACTTACAGTATTTCATCAGTCATTTTTATAATAGAGACCCATGCTGAACTACATGTGCCTTTTCTGGTGCCTATTGTCATGTTATGTATATGTAACAACTTTATTTGTTAGCTCGTGTTAACTAGGGACGACACAGTTGCTTAGCAGCCTTCTTCCCTAGAGTCTCCATGGTAAAAGAGATTGGAGATAGTCTTTTTAAAGATTTTTGTTGCACTAGTGACCTTTATTAGCTCGAATCAGTTAGGTAATGGGCAGTGAGCGAAAGGTGGAATCAAACCCTGTGTGGTTGAATTGAGGACTAAGCCTCGTTTCCATTCAGGTGTATGACATGGGTCCTCGCAGTTTGGTACACTTTTTTGTGTGTTTCCATTGTAAAAGTGGCATTTACAACCGACCCGTACCACAACATTCCAGGGCCGCCTTCAGTTGTAGTTCCATAGGACAATGGTATGGCACAGTTAGGGTTGAGCTACTGGTGTCAAGCCACACAGTCCATTTGATTGGGGGACAGAAAAATCTCACTGCTTGAGACAAACAAGAGACATAATAGAGCATCACATCTGTCGTCGCAGTAGTATGACGGCATATTAGCCATTTGGGATCCCCCCCCCCCCGCCCAGTGAATGTCTATCGAACTGTTGGAAATATTTTAAGGTAATATTAATGACATATTAATATTGATGACATTTTATTAATTGCATCTAGGGAATATGCCACATAGGATACCCTCAGAGAGTTTAAACAGACGTCAGTGAAGAGGCTCATCACTTAGCTCCCTTTACCTGCAGTGCGAAGTGTTTGGCTAACCTTGAAGGACTGAGCATGAAGACATAACATGGTTTTCACTAAGGGACGGAGGGGTTTTAGTCATGGAAGGGTGCGGAAGAGTCTAGTCGTTACGCCTATACAAGACTGGCCGATCAACTTAATCAAATACAAGAAAACGCAGATCAGGACTCCAGCCTCATCCGTGTTTAAAGGAAGAAGATATTTTCTTTAATAACACCCACACAAAACAAAATCTCCATATTTTCTGCAACCAGCAGGAGGGGGCTGCCAACTCCCCATTGACTGCCTGTGCAGAAAAGCCACAGAAAACATATTCAAGGCACAACTGAAAATTAAGTACTTTCGCGCTCTGGCAGCTGCCCATTTGACCGTGTCTAAAACCATAATTTATTGTCTCATCATCCCTCCCACATAAAGAAAGACTTTTGACTAAAGTGATCAATCAATCCTTCTGATGAATCTACTGTAATCTACTGTTATTTAGTCAGCCTGAGGATAAGGCATTAAAATGTATTATATTAGATAAAAGAAAAAGAAAACTACCTCAAATACAAACTGCAGTGATTTATTCATGTAGTAATAAATACCAACAGCGCCGCTATGTTTATGTAAATCAGTGGAGGTTAAAGTAGATAACATACTGTGTATTTAAACATAAAAATGTCAATTTATGTATTGAATTAGGGACTCCCTTAACACTGTCCTCTGTAAATTACTGCAAAATAATTAATGGCTTCTGCTTCAACTTTTTTCTTTGCATTGCTTTGCAATCTATATTCTCCCTGTGAAAGCTTACCATATATTTTGAAAGCATAGTAGGCCTTGAGGTCACGAGGAGCCATCTCACTGAGGACAGAGAACATGTCCAAGAAGTCGTCCAGAGTCATGTTTCCCTCTCCATCTTCAGAGAAAACCTCAGCGATCCTCTGCCTAAATGGGTTGTCCTAAGCAGTGAGATCACCAAAACTACTCATGTCACAAATGGATAAAACGGCAAAACATAAACACACAAACTTATTTCTTGTTTCTTTGTGTTACAAAGAGCAGACAGGTTTTTATATGGATGAAATGGCTCTCCACACAGGGCGGCATGCCTTGAGGAACCCCATTGTAATTCAAAAAGAGAACAAAAATTACAACAGCTGCATTCCAAACAAGTTTTTTTTGTTTTTTCGCTTAATTGCATAACTTGTCAAAATCTGCAATACTTACAAATGTAGTTTGGACTTATTTATTAATAGATAAAGACAAGTATTGCACAGATTAATCTATCTTATTCCCAAATGTTTCTGATATTTTACTTAAAAAGTTACTGGTTTCTACAGAATACTGTTTGTTGAGCGAATGGGTATTTTTGGGGGTAAATGTGGGGACAAGGGTACAAAAGGAGAGCTTTGCCCAGGACACGATTTACGCAAGTACTGTCACTGGCTACAACACTGGCTAATGAGTAAAAATCTCGCAAAGGTCCCAGTTTGAATCAAAGACGGACCTCACTGTTTTGTTGGCTCACTCCTTTTCCCAGCTCCTGCCAGTAAACAATAAATATATGTTTACCTTGCTTGCCTCTGCGTAAAGGGGCATATAATTGACCCATTTCTAACAACTGAGCCCTCCGGGACCCAGCAGCATTCTTCAAGTTTAAAGGAGTCGGGTAACATATAACCTTTCAATGAATTCTGTCGATTAGTTGGTCATTAATTATGGATCGGGAACAGAGGGGGAGAGCAAGTCTGTGGGGTTTTTTGCGGACCAGTGGGTCTACCTTCAGCTCCGGCATGCTGCCAATCAGCTCGTATGGTAACTTCACATCTGGGTGGTTGGTGTAGTCAAGAGGAACGAGCTGCGGTGCCAAATCCCTGTAGCGGTAGAACAGTCTAGGAAGGTCCAAAACATTCACTTTCAGTATTGAATTACAAATCATCTTTTAATTTAGATGGCATACATTGCTAAACAGTGGCTGGTAATAACAGAAAAGGTCTCTTAACAAGCATAAAACATTGAGAACATTCAAATATCAAACATTTAAAAGCAAAAAGCCAAACTTAATTGAATCTGATCTCAGTGGAAATCCATCCCACAGCATGACTGGTCCGCTGAGGCTTTAGTTTAGATATATTGTAAAAGGATTGTGCAGAATAAAACAAAGGATAAACGCAACTACAGCAGCCTCCCATTTTGTTGGCATCCCTGGAAGAGATGAGTATAAAGTCTTCATAATAAATAAATCCATATTTATTGCAGTAGTGTAACATCACAATGAAACTTTTACTGCAATTGAATTCCTCTGGGCTTGTTCTCCACAATCACTGTTTGGTTTAAATGCTTTAGCTGTACCTGACTGCAGATTTGTTCGACTTTAGGTGAATAACTATTTCCTGACTCATGAAAATCAATGTACATCTGCTTTTCTTGAATGACAAGTTATCTTGTCTTTCCCATTCTGAAGAGTGACCTCATATTAATTGCCTGGGGAAACAAGATTTCACTGATTAATTACAAATTAACCAGCTTCATGAACAGCGTAAAAAAGCCAAAATTAAGTATGCATTTATTAATTTTAGAGGAATTGTTTCAGTTACCCCAAAATGTTTGTTAATCAGGGATTTTTTTCCCCATCACTAAATAGGTGTACTCATACTGAAGGTTGTATTATTTTTATTTTACTCTAACATTGGTTGAATTGTTTGATGGATTTTACATGTTTAAAAATGGTTTTAATAAAGGTTGAGGGTGCTGCATACATTTTATGCTTACCTGAGAATTTCTTTTCTTGTGAAATATGTACAGTCCTGCAAATACAAACAAATTACAGTGGCTTGCAAAAGTATTCGGCCCCCTTGAGCTTTTCCACATTTTGTCACAATACAGCCACAAACATGCATCAATTTTATTGGAATTCCATGTGAAAGACCAATACAAAGTGGTGTACACATGAGAAGTGGAACGAAAATCATACATGATTCCAAACATTTTTTACAAATAAATAACTGAAAAGTTGGGTGTGCGTAATTATTCAGCCCCCTTTTGGTCTGAGTGCAGTCAGTTGCCCATAGACATTGTCTGATGAGTGCTAATGACTAAATAGAGTGCACCTGTGTGTAATCTAATGTCAGTACAAATACAGCTGCCCTGTGACGGCCTCAGAGGTTGTCTAAGAGAATGTTGGGAGCAACAACACCATGAAGTCCAAAGAACACACCAGACAGGTCAGGGATAAAGTTATTGAGAAATTTAAAGCAGGCTTAGGCTACAAAAAGATTTCCCAAGCCTTGAACATCCCACGGAGCGCTGTTCAAGCGATCATTCAGAAATGGAAGGAGTATGGCACAACTGTAAACCTACCAAGACAAGGCCGTCCACCTAAACTCACAGGCCGAACAAGGAGAGCGCTGATCAGAAATGCAGCCAAGAGGCCCATGGTGACTCTGGACGAGCTGCAGAGATCTACAGCTCAGGTGGGGGAATCTGTCCATAGAACAACTATTAGTCGTGCACTGCACAAAGTTGGCCTTTATGGAAGAGTGGCAAGAAGAAAGCCATTGTTAAAAGAAAACCATAAGAAGTCCCGTTTGCAGTTTGCCACAAGCCATGTGGGGGACACAGCAAACATGTGGAAGAAGGTGCTCTGGTCAGATGAGACCAAAATGGAACTTTTGGGCCAAAATGCAAAACGCTATGTGTGGCGGAAAACTAACACTGCACATCACTCTGAACACACCATCCCCACTGTCAAATATGGTGGTGGCAGCATCATGCTCTGGGGGTGCTTCTCTTCAGCAGGGACAGGGAAGCTGGTCAAAGTTGATGGGAAGATGGATGGAGCCAAATACAGGGCAATCTTGGAAGAAAACCTCTTGGAGTCTGCAAAAGACTTGAGACTGGGGCGGAGGTTCATCTTCCAGCAGGACAACGACCCTAAACATAAAGCCAGGGTAACAATGGAAAGGTTTAAAACAAAACATATCCATGTGTTAGAATGGCCCAGTCAAAGTCCAGATCTAAATCCAATCGAGAATCTGTGGCAAGATCTGAAAACTGCTGTTCACAAACGCTGTCCATCTAATCTGACTGAGCTGGAGCTGTTTTGCAAAGAGGAATGGGCAAGAATTTCAGTCTCTAGATGTGTAAAGCTGGTAGAGACATACCCTAAAAGACTGGCAGCTGTAATCGCAGCAAAAGGTGGTTCTACAAGTATTGACTCAGGGGGATGAATAATTACGCACACCCCACTTTTCAGTTATTTATTTGTAAAAAATGTTTGGAATCATGTAGGATTTTTGTTCCACTTCTCACGTGTACACCACTTTGTATTGGTCTTGCACGTGGAATTCCAATAAAATTGATTCATGTTTGTGGCTGTAATGTGACAAAATGTGGAAAAGTTCAAGGGGGCCGAATACTTTTGCAAGCCACTGTATATTAAACTTTCAGTAAGGAAATTACTGTTTTCACATAATGCAACTGTGTCTTATTAAAGTGCTGTGAAAAAGTATTTATCCAATCAATTTTGTTTTGTGTTCCCCTTAAATGTTTCAGGTCATCAAACCAATTTTAATTAATTTTAAAATAGCTGAATTCAAATGATGATTTTATTGCCTACCTTCTTAAACAATTAATTAATTGTGATTATCAATTGTTTGGTACAGTTTCACACTCAGACCTCAATACTTTCTGCCCTGTAAAATCAAGAAACCACCTGAACTGAACCTGTCTGACAGCAGGATGTTGGGTAAAAGGGTCCAAACATACCCTTATCTAAATAAATCTCAGAAAAGAGGAGAACCAAAGAGTTCTGGAAAGGGTTTCAAAGCCAGTTCTAATGTTTTCAGACTGAAGCGCAGTGAGAACATTATCCACAAAAACAGAGAACAGTGGTGAACCTTTGCAGATGTGGCCAGAAAATCAAAATTACTCCACGAGTGCATTGACAACTGATCCCGGAGGTGACAAAGAACACAGAAGAACATCTAAAGCTGTACATGCCTCAATTGTTTCTGTTAAGGTTTGTGATTTAACAATAAGAAAGAGAGTTGAGTAAAATATGCTCTGCTCTCTGGCGATAAATCCTAGCATGCCAATTTTTGAATTACTCAAAAAAGCTAATTAAAGGTTTTAGAGTGGCCTAGTCAAAGCTGAGACTTTAACAAGTTGGCATGCTGTGTCATGCATGACTTTTAACAGATCGTTTTTGTAAAAAAAAAAAAACTCCAACATGATTAAGTCAAAACGATCCTTCAAATAAGAGTGGGCTAAAACTTCTCCAAGGTGATGTAAGAAATCAGCAGTTCTCATCGGCTTATATTAAAATCAGTTTGATAATCTGAAACATGTAAGTGTGAGAAAGAAAACAATTTGTTATCAAAAGTCTTTTATGTCAAAACTAAAACAGTTTAATTTGAAGCTATTTTAAAATGTAACTACATCCATGTATCTTGATGCAAGTTTTTGTGAAAGTTGGGTATAGTGTGCATTCAGAGGATCAGACTAAATCAATTCCACAAAGACTATCAGGGTACATTTTGTGCACAAGAACAGCTGCTCTTTGTGGCCCTGCCTGATACTCGTTTGCCCAATAAACTATAAGAACAAATTTCACCTGCTTTGTCATTAATGTTGCAAACTTCAAGGTGATGCTACAGTTTGTACAGAAAACGGGATCCATACTAACCTGATATGCATCGAGCTGTTGTGCTGTGAAGATGGTTTGTTTATTCCCCATGTCTGAGCCTTCAAGCTCCGAAACCACAGATCCATCGCTGCTCCAGCACTGAGCGAAAGGTTTTTATTAGGTCGGCCCAGTCAGATATGAAATACCTGGACAAAAGGAGGCCAGAGCCAAAGAGGAGATCGGGTGTCAGGCCCTTTGCTTGCCACCATAATGGCAGCATTTCATCGTTTGCTCCATTGTGAATAGCAGTCCCAGTGATAATGAATGAGGGCTGTCGTCCAGCATCATGCCAAGTGGTTTCAACCCCCTTTAGTGCCACTCTATGGCCAACGCCTCGCTCACTCCTCGGGTTACATTCTTTACAGACGAGGTTTTGTAACGCACTGAAAGAAACTTTGATGGTTGACGACAACATGGTTGATGTTTTGTTTCAGCTGCAAAGTCAGAAGATACACATATGTATATACACTAACGTATTTAATCTAAGCACTAATGGTGTGTCCATGGTGATGTGCAGTGTTAGTTTTGTGCTTCAAATAATATCTTGCATGTGGGCCAAAGAGGTTCATTTTGATCTCATCTGACCAGAACACCAAATTCCTGGTGCTCTCTTCCCTCTTTTATCAATGTTATTCTTCTTTCAACTGTCACATAAGGATCAGGACCAGTGGTTGACCTCTCCACAGACTCTCCCACCTACATCTCTGCAGCTCATTCAGAGTTATCATAGGCCTCTTGACTGCTTCTCCAACTAACACTTCCTCACCTGATCTGTCAGTTTAGGTCGGCAGCCATGTCTTGGTAGATCTGCGATTGTGCCACACTCTTCATGTTTTTTCGATGAACATGAATTGAGACAGTACTCTGTATATGTTCAAAACTTAAGAAATTGGTTTGTGATTGCCTTTGTGATTGTGTTTAATCTTCATCTCTGACCTTTCTGCTGTGTTCCTTGGTCTTCATGATGCTGTTTGGTCTCTAATGTTCTGGATTAACTAACCAGGTTGCAATGGAACTTATTTGGGGGTATCAGAGTAAGGGAGGCTGAATACAGATGCACAACACAGTTTTAAGATACTTTGGCAAGGCTACAAGCTATTCAAAATACAAAGTAACAAATAAGAGTATCTGGCTGCAACACATGTACCTCTTTTCCTTTTAAACACTTTGAAATGTTAAATTTTGTATAACCTTTCCAACTTTTAAACAGTCTGAAGAATTACATTCACTGCCTTTTAAAAGTGAAGATTTACCAGCTTCAATTGTTTTGTTTTGTTTTTTGTTCTTTTTTTTACTTTGTTTATAGAACTGCATCATTTTCAAGACATGATGGGCAAAATTAGGTCATCCAAGGTCTGGTCCCAAATTTTACTGACCCTGCGGTTGTTCGTTTTTTTTTTAAATCCCAGGTATTAGTTATTGTTAGGTATTTTTGTCTTTACTCATAGCAATCAGAATGATTTAATTTGCATGTTTTGTAAGTTAAATTAAGAAATCATGCAATGTTGACCAACTACGGTATGAACAAAAATCCAAATTCACCTTAAACAGTCCTGATGTTACATATTAAATTGTAAAACTGTTACCCTTTATTGTTTATTCTAAATATACATCCCCTTTCCAAAAAATTAGAATATCATGGAAAAGTTTAATTCCATAATTCCATTCAAAATGTTAAACTTCCATAGATTATAGATTCAGGGTTCACAGTTTAAACGATTTCAAGTATTTAGTTGTTTATTTGTACAGAATTTGAACCATATTGAACCTAACTGAGACTATTGGACCAAAGTAAAGCAATTTCATGACACCTGGGAAAACCTGAGCAGGTGTTTTGAGTTTAGTAGATGTGTAGTGTGTGAGACACTCATTTTAAAACATTTATGCCCTGAAAAATTTTGGCTGATTTCTGCACAGTATTCTAAAAAAATTTAATTCGTGTTTTTGTGGGTTTTATGAGCTAAAAGGCCAAATTATGTACAGATAAACAGCTAAATACTTAAAATCGTTTAAGTTGTGGGCCCTGAATCTATAATCTATGGAAGTGTAACGTTATGAATGGAATTATGGAAATAAAAAAACTTTTCCATGATATTTTATTTTCTTGGAAGGGGTCTGTATGTGATAAAATACTCGAGGTCTGAAAAGTGACATGTGTAAGACTACTAAACAGTCGGCAGCAGGACTTTTGGAAGGTTAGTGTTTTTTCGGTTTACATAATCGCAATTTATATAATCGACCAAAATTGCTTATTCCACTCAAACTAATTGTATATGAATGTAACTCGTCTCGTCACGATTTTAGGCTGTTTGAAGTGAACTTGCTGAAACCATCAAAATTACGCAGGAGCGCGGCAGTGCCCTCTGGTGGTGAAATAGAGGTAGTGTAGATCCTGCCTTTCTATCCCCCCGTGGTAAAGATTTAAAAAGCTTTATATATTCGTCTCAAAATAATTGTGTATTTATTATTATTTTTAATTTGAGTACATTTATTCATTGTGAAAAAAGACTGTGAAGAAATAATTGTTTTTAATAAAACTTCCAGTGGCACAATTTGCATATTAACCATTTGAATGAAAAATACATTGGTTACATTTATTTTAAAGCGATATTAAGAGTAATAGTAATATAAATTTTAAAATGAACAATTATTTCTTAATGTGTGTTTTTAATCCAATGGATAAATGTACTCAAATTAAAGGCTGAATTCCTTTCTATTTTTTCAGTGTGACATTTTGCTACTGTAAGAAGAGAATACTTAATTTTAAGGCTTTTGTTTTTACTTGTCTTTACAAGGAGCAGAGATAACTGTGGTTGTACTGGAGACAACAGAAAGATAGTTTAATGCCTTAGGATATAAAATGCACCCTACTGCTTCAGTTTTTTTTAACATGAAATATGGTTCTGCAGAAGAATTAGAAAAAGAGAAGAGTAAATGATAGAAAATAATAAAAAATGCTAGGTTTACATGGTTAGATTTCTTGTTGTGATAATGGTCTACTATTCTTAGTGATGCTTCACTAAATGATCCGAGTACGCTAGTTCTTATTTCTTTGGGAAAATTGTTGCCAAATTGATTAAAAATACCACTGCTTACTGAAAACCATTTGAAATGAAAGCATGTTGCAAAATAAAATCTATTATGGTTTTTCAAGGAAAATAGTGAACATTATTACATACTAATCACCTTTTAATAGGACTACAGAAACAATGCAGGAATCGGAGGATATGTATGTAAAACCTGGTAAACTTCTGAATTAACAGAAAACATTAAAATCTTGATCAGTCATCCTAAAATAAAAAATCTTCAGAGAAGCTCAATGTGATACCAGGTCTTTTTGTTAGTTAACAATTTATTCTTTATAAAAATAAGGAACAGAAAAACATATACATATTTACAAATTTTTGGGGTTGTCTCTTCCATCACAGTCATATATTATAATTTATGTGGATATATACATATATTACAGTGTCATTTGTAGAGCTCAGCACATTTACTCATGAGTTAACAGTGAAAGGGCAACAGGATGGGTAAGAATTAAACATTAAATCTGTCTGAGAAGCTTCGTGTCCCAAAACCAGAGAGTTGACAACGTCAGTGACAGCCGCAGCTTCCAGCCACCATGTCATTATACTGCTTCAAAACAACATTCTCATCGTCATCGAAGTACAGCAGGTTGATGGAAAAGAGCTTGTCGGGCACGCAGCATGGCGTCTGGATACCTCGGATCAGCTTCAGGGCGTTGATGATGGACTGGACGGTAGCATGGTTGGTCGGCCTCATGTTCTGGCCCAGGGGGAAGGAACAGGACCCCTTGCAGTGATAAGCATTGTAGCCCCGGGGAGACACGATCCACCCCGACCAGCCGATCTCCTCGAAGTCCACATACAGAGGCAGGCGCTGGCAGTGCTTGGACTGGCCTTCCTCCTCGCTGTAGTCCAGAGAGCGAGCGGTGCGGGAGGATTTGACGGACATGGGGGTCTGGGGGAGGAAGGAGGTGGTGATGGCTTCATGGGGATCTGGACAAGAAAACAATGGTTGCTTAGATTAGTAAACACAATCAGATATTTGTAAAATTGGTTGAGTATAATGCCAGCAAACCTTACTGAACACTGAATACACATTAAAAAGGAATTTTGGGGGGTATAAATATGAGCTACTTAAATTACAAAAAATGTAAGCATGCTTGTTTTTAAATATAATGTTAAATAATGGTTAAAGTCTAACATTTGATTTGATTCTGATTTGATAAATGACATTAAAACTAATCCAAATCTCACTTGTGCTCTCGAGTGCAGCAGAGCGGCGGCCATCATCTGTGAAGAGAACCAGCATGGGCTGTTTGCTCTGGTGGTGGTGTCGCCCTGAGGCAAAGCGGATCAGTTTCATGTCCGTCTGGCTTCCTTCCAGCGTCCTGACCACCACGTGCAACCCCAGGTTGCTGCCTTCATCTGCCATCCAGGAGCGGACCTTCAGGATATCAGTTACAACACAATTTTTATACACCATTCAGTTTCTGCTGGGACTCGGAGTATTTGGGTTTTGGGAGATACTCACAGCTTGTGTGACTGTGAACACTTCCCAACCAGTTGAGTGGACTGGGATGAGTCGAGAAGACAGCAACTTCCTTGCCTGTGTGTTGTTGGTTTTACCGCTATCCAGCAACTGATAAACGCTGACCTAAATGATAAAGAAATAAAGCGGCCACCATTAGAAATTAAGCGGGGAGAAATGCATTTGAGTGCATTTGATTTTCTCATCCAATCAGGGCAGCTGAGGGTCCCCCGCTGTTTGCCTGGAGAGTCCCAAGAGCATTTGAATTCAAACTGGACAGTTTGCTGATATACAATTTGGAGCTATTCAAAGGAAAACAGTCATTTATGTTAATTTCTTTTTTAAATAAAAATGTGAAAAGTATGCTGTGCATATCTATTCAGTTCCCTTTAGGGAGTGCAACCAGTTGATTTCATTTCAGAGGTCCCATAACTGGATAAACAGAATATACTTGTTTATAATTTAATTTCAGTAAAAATGCAGCAGTTCTTTAAAGACCTTGGTTAGAGAACATTAGTGAACAAATGGGATCTTAAAGACGAAGAAACACAGCAGACTCGTCAAGGAGGAAGATGTGTGGGAGATTAAAGCAGGGTTAGGATATCTAATAATGTCCCAAGCTTTAGACATAATCTGGAAATTGAAAGACTATGGTACAACTGCAACGCACCGACACATAGCCATCCACCTAAGATGACAGGCTGAGCAAGAAGAGCATGAATCAGAGACGCAGTCAAAGGGCCTATGGTAACTGTGGTAGGAATCGGAAAGCTATAACACGTCCGGTTTGCCTGTAAGGAATGTTGCTAACATGCAAAAGAAGGTGCTCTGGTCAAATGAGACCATAATTGACTTTGAAATGTGGTGGCAGCATCATGGTGTGGGATGTTTTTCCTTAGCAGGGAGAGGGACGCTGATTGGAGTTTATGGGAAGATGCAGGGAGATTAGCATCGGGAAGAAAAGGTATTACAGATTTGAGACCGGGGGTTGAGATTCACCCTGCAGTTCAACACCAACCTTAAACATACAGCTAGAGCTACAATGAAGTGGTTTAAATCAGAGGATAGCTGTGTTAGAATGGCCTAGTCAAAGTCCAGACATAGATCCAATTGAAAATCTGTGCCAGAATTGGAAAATTGATCTTCACAGATGCTCTACATCCCATCCAAACGAGCCAGAGCTACTTTACGAAATGAAAAGGACAAAAATGGAAGTCCAGATGCAAAGCTGGTACAGACACACTCATTGGACAGCGACACACAGCCTTGGACAGACTCTGCAAGAGTTTTAGTATTATTTAGAAGGGTGGACATACCTGGCAGAAGTGATGTCTGCTGAATGTGAGGGATGCATGAGGGCGCAGCTTGAAGAGATGGAGCTCTGCTGTGAGGACTTTCTCAGTACTTGCCACCGTTGACAAATTGAACTTAAACTCCACCTGTTCACTGCGCACTGCAATGAAAAGAAAATCACTATTAGAGACCAGACCTTTTTATTTTTAACTCATCTGGCCTGCACACACAAGTATAAGCGTCTTACATTTGTCAAAGAAGCTGCGCACAGTGTTCCCCTCCAGTAGATAGGGATCCCTGGTCACGCCGTCCACATCAGCCACCGTGTTGTACAGGTCGAGCATGTACTGGGGAGGCTGTTTGTGTCCGTGGACAGCAGGAGGGTCATCCATCCCAAAAACCTCCAGAAGTCTCTTGATGGCAGCTGAGCGAACCTCCTCTGATTCACCCTCTGAGGTAAAATGATTACCCCTGCCGCTGAGGGCAGGTAACGCTGCGGTGACGCACAGCAGAGAGGCAAAACTGAGCGCAAACATCTTAGGAGCGTGAGTAGATTCCTGGTACACCAGTGTGTTTGAATGCAGCTTGGAGCTGGAGTGACTGAAGAGCCCGACGCCACACGTTTTATACCAAATGGCCTAGTTCCCCTTCGCAGCCTCGGCAAACAGCAGTAAAGATGTTATTTGGCCGCAAATGTAAATCACCAATCAGCGAATGTAAAGGGAGACTAATGGCGGTACTAACAAGGTGCGACCCCGGATTGGAGATTTTATTCAAGCCCATTGTCTTCGTGTCTGGCGATGAAGGCTTAAATAAACTACAGTCTGCTTTTGCAAAAAAGCGATCTTGTTTCTGCAGGTGCGTTGCTGATGAAGAATCTGTTGTTTGAACACAGGAAAGTGCAAGTAAATAAAGGTTTTGACAGCATATGCGCCAGAAGCTGCGGACGTGCACTCTGTGGGTGGCCAACTGCGCCTAAATGAATCCATTAATTTAAAATAAAGGCCGCATTGTTTTAGGTGGAAACCAATTACCTGGATAAAGCTACGGGTAACACTTGGTGAGATTTACATGACGACCCACTGAGCTACAGCTGGGTAACCAGGCTGAAGTTGGCATCTGATTCGCAGCTTCATTTTCGGGACTAAAGGGACACTATATTTCCCAACTGTGAACTAGTTCACAATCAGAAATAGTCCTACTTGGAATGGTCAGATGGACAAAATTATTACACACTAATGAAATATTGCTGAAAACACAGTTTGTGAAGTCATAATTAAATTTGTGAAAACTGAAAAAAATATTCTTAGAGCTTTTCTTAACCTTATTCTCCAACTTATATTGGTGTGAAATCTAAAATAGCTCTTAAACATGTAAAACGTGGACCGAATTAATCTTGACCTATGATATATTCTAAAAAATACAGTTTTTAGTTTTTAAAACCTTTCTTCAATTTGTGGTTTTACACCTTTTTTTGGATTCTTTGCCATCTTTGATGGAATACAGTGCAATAACCATACAAACTAGAGAGGTCAATCCAGGACTGATATCATTAAGCTACACTAATGGCAGATTCTAGAAAAATATCATTTGTGAAGTGTAAAACCTTTATTCAGATTAAGACTCAAGAAAGGTAGATTTGCAATGTTTTATTGGCCTGAGATTACCTTACATGGAGTCCAGTTTGAAAATTACAATTACTCTACATTAATGCCAGATTGTCCAGATACAGTTTAAGAAAACTTTATTTAATTTGTTAAAACAAACAAACAAGAACGGTTTTAGGGTTTTTATTGTTTTTTTTTAAACCAACTTATTAAGGTTTAACAAATCCAACACTGATCAGTGCAGAATACTTCCGTCTGGGTATTGCAGTTTTCAAGGTGGACCCAATCTAATGTGGCCTCATGCCAAAATCCCCTTAATTAAGCTTTTACAAATGCAATACAGATTCTACAAATTAAAGTCTGTTTTTTCCTTTTTCTTTCATTATTATGAAATAATCCAGGTCATCTTTAACCTTTCTATCAATTTAAGATACAATAAAATGCACGGAAATAGCCTTTAAATTATCTGTCGAGCAAGAAAATGTGTTGTCCTCCAGCCAATATGCATAAAAGTGTGCCCTATGTGCATTTTGCTTGGTCTGGATTGGTATTAAGTTTGCCATGGGCTCACGAAGGGCTTCTTGCAGGTCCCCCATTTTATTTGAATAAACAAAGACCATATCGATAAAACCACTTGGGCACTCTGTGTAGATCCTAATTGGGTCTTGAATGGTTTAAAACATCTAGGATGATTATGGTTCCTACTTTTATCCCAAGTTGTCCTGCCCCAAACCTACATAAACATTTAACAAAGTACCATGACTTATCTCATAGAAAATCCCACACTGGGCCCGTTTTTCCAACTAAAATAGACCAAACATTTTATTTTATACATTATGGGTGCCATAAGACCTCATGGCATGAGATCTCATGATATCAAAGAGACAATATTTCTCATAGAAAATAATTTGGTCAGCGATTCAATTGCTGTTTTTGTCCAAATTGTTATTATGGGTCCCGGATCCAAAGGTAAGGGCTGCAAGCTCTAATTTTAAAATATAGGACAAAAGGTAAATGTTACTATACAAAAACGAAGCAACTGCTTAACATTCTAAATATAAGATCCATTGTTATTGGAGCTTAGCTAAAGAACATTTTTTCATGTTTTTATGGAATCTGGACTGTGAATGTTTACCCCAAGTAAAAATATATATATATATTTAGACTGTTCAAACCTGAACTGGATGATTCTACACCGACTATATATTCTTAAAAACACATATGGAAGTTCATGAAATCTTTTTTCTATTTGTGGAAACACAAAAAGGGAGCATTTTAGCATACAACTACATTAAATTAGTCAAACAAATAAACAATAAGAACAAAACAAAAAGATTTATGTACTTCTCACTAATTACAGAGTCTTTAAAACTGAGACTTGTGTTACCGTTATTGTCGATGCATGCTCTGTTCTTTTACCTAAAGTGGCAAGAACAAGAAAAAAGTCGTTTTTGACCAGAATCCTTTATACTTTGCAAGAACTTGTGCAGCATTTTTAGATAGTCTTATAGGTCCTGAATCCTGAATCTTTGATACATAATAAAGCTGCAAGAACTTCTAAACCAGAGATTGGCCCTGGGTAAGAGACCAGATAGATAGATAGATAGATAGATAGATAGATAGATAGATAGATAGATAGATAGATAGATAGATAGATAGATAGATAGATAGATAGATAGATAGATAGATAGATAGATAGATAGATAGATAGATAGATAGATAGATAGATAGATAGATAGATAGATAGATAGATAGATAGATAGATAGATAGATAGATAGATAGATAGATAGATAGATAGAGTGTACAGCTTTTGAAAACAACTTTTCAGCAGGTATTAAACATACATTCCATTAGGCCCAGATTTCTGTATCATCAATTAACAGAAATAAATACTTTAAAACATCAGTATGTGTGTAAATAATCTATGTAATCTTTTGTTATTGAAATTAGTCACTGTAACAAAAATTATAATTTATTGAACATGACTCTGCACCTTACAAAATGAGATTTGCTCCTAACATTTTTTTAGATTGAAGCTGACTATGATTACAATGCCCCAAAGATGCACCGAGGTTGGAATAAGTCTCTCCTGTCCTGTAATAAACATTTAACAGATCAAAGGTTTTGTTTTCTTCGTGACACCTAGCAGACAGGCCATAAAACGTTTTACTGTAGTAGAAACAGAAAACTGTGACAGAGAGGTGTTGTTTCACAAGTTCGTATCAAAAGGAGAAGGCTGGAATGATTTGCATGTGTGTTATTCCAAAGCAACACTTACGTTTTAGTCTCTCTTCTTTGTTTCTCGTCATACATGACTGCAAATGTTTTTTAAACATTTCATGAACTTTTATATTGGAGCCTTGGGTGAGTGAAATGAACTAATTGCCTTTTTTCTGGTGAACCTTGAAGTGACTGTTGAAGGTCATTGCTAGACTTTCACTAATATTTAATCCATATATTCAGCACAACTTTAACTACAAGCAAAAAAGATTTCCCCTTGATCATTTGTGCTCAGCAGTTTAAATATTAAAACACAGTTTTTTTTCCATTTATTAAATGCATAAAAACTATGAACTCCTACATTTCTGGCTTATAAACACACCAACCACAAGCATGTGCTTTGATGCACTTTCTTGATTATTATAAAAATCTGATTTTCAATCTTATATTCATGTAATTCCTTAATTTATTTTGTTAAATTCAAAACTACTGCCTCTATAGAAGAACCTGTAGCACATTTTTCTCTTTTGTGTTATATAATCCTTAGAATAAAATGAGACATGAGCTGGTAGGTCAGACCTCAAAGAAAACCAGAAACTGGTATCAGCCAGAAGAAGCCTGATCACTGCATCTCTAAGTCAGTGTTTTTATTTGTTCAGTTTGAATTATTTACATGAAAAAACAAAATAAAAAGGTAAACCACAAATGCAAACTTAAACACACACAACCTAACATCTTTTACATACAAGATGCAAATAATAACATACAGGTTATTGTCTTGTTTTAGCACTTTTATTTACAAAATTATCACTTATACATATATTACATATAAAACAAGAAAAGCTTAAAGTTTTGAAAAGAATTTAGTCAATCTTCGAGAGTCAGTGGACCCTCTGCTGTTTTCCAGCAGAGGGTGCTGTGTTCAGTTTTGACAGAGGCAGGAGGTGATGGAGAGGATGGTGCGAATCTGCCCATGCTGGTTGATGAAGCTGTGGCTCTCGTATCCCTGAGGAACGCAGGAGCTGGACTGTCTTTCTGACCACAGGTAGCAGTTTTCCGGATCCGATGGACTCCTACAGCAGCAGAAAAAAAGAGAGCAATAAATAAAATGAGACTTCATAATCAATATGAACATGTATAGTGGCCAGAACACATTCTTCTGCATGTTTGCTGTGTCTCCTACATAGTTTGTGGCAAACTGTATAGTTTCTATGGCTTTCCTTAAATCATTTATTTCCTTTTACTCTCTTCACTCCTCAATGGCCCGATTTGCTGACAGCATGATGAATAGTTTTTCTGTCAACAGATACTGCGGATCTCTGGAGCTCCTCCAGAGTAACCATGGCTGCTTCTTTTTTTTTCATATCCTACAGTGCGTCAGTTTAGGTGGACAGCAATGTCAGGTTTGCAGTTGTATCAAAACCTTTTCACGTTCAGATGATGGATTGAACAGAGCTCTGTGAGATGTTTAAAGCTTAGGATTACTTAGTGTTTTAAAACCTAACTTTTCTGTAAACTTCTCCTCAACTTTCTTCCTAGCTTGTCTGCTGTGTTCCTTGTTCTTCTTGAAGTTTCTTCACTTATGTTCTCAAACCTCTGAGGCCATCACTGTATAGCTGGATTTATATTCATTAAATCACACACTGGAGGACTATATTATCTAATTAGGGGATTTCTGGGAGTGCATGTAAACTCAGGGTCTGTGCAGCATTTCTCCCACTCCAGATGCTAAACAGAATACAACCATAAGGGAAACATTTAATGTTTGTAATCTCATAACAAGGCTGGAAATCTAACAAGAGCTTTTGGTTATAGAATTGAAATTGTCTAACCTACTGAGTGCAGAAAGCATCAGAGCTTACAGGCTGTAAAGGAGAGGTGTGTGTGCGTGTGTGTGTGTGTGTCTGTCATACTGACCTTAGAAGGCATCGGTTTCCTGTTGTGCAACCTCCCAAACATCTGCCCACATCGATTTCCTGCAGAAAATTAGCAACACAGAGAGACAACGGGGAAGTCAGCTCACAGCTGGCTGCAAATATTGACCCACTTTGAGCCGAGGGGCAGCTGCCGTTTGGAGAGTTAAAAGTGCTTTGATTCGACACCTGCAGGGGCCATTTGTGTTTGTTAGCAGCGCTCTCACATTTGGTGCAGCAAACCACAAAAAAGTCAAATATTTAAGTCAACATTATGTTCAATTAATTATTTTTTTCTCTTTTGTTGAAATTTAGTTGGTAGTTCTGAACAATTTTGCAGCTTATTAAAAAAACAATATAATTTGTTTATATTAACATAAAGCTACATCAGCTTATGTTTTCAACCCTGTATTTTCAGGAATGAGAGCAGCTTAGTGTTTGGTAAGATGGCCTGAAGGAAACCTTAAACAATCAACCAATCAATCTCAATTTATGCAGTACTTTTCATACAACATTAATTGAACTTCAGACCCCATCCAAACAACTTACTTCAATAAAAAATGAAGTAAGAAAGCAAACATATGTGTGCATTTATATATTGTGTTAAAAATGAACCTTAAAAAAAAAGGTTTGCCAATGAAGCTGTTGTGTTTCTTTCTTTGTCTCTTTTCCACATCCAAAATGCTGCTAAAAACTATTCCTTCTTTCTTTTTGGGGTCTTGAGTGCAACACATTCTGGTGTTTTTCACACCAGGATGTGCAGTGCCAGCCTCCGAATTGGCCTGATTAAGTGCCGACTTACACATGCGTGTTTGATGCATAAAGGCACTTCATTATAGTCTGGTATCCAGCTAAGGCCCCATTTCCTCTGCTCTCGATCACAAAGGAGTGTGAAGCAGGCATCTAAAAGGAATCACTCCTTGAATACACCACGCTATTCAAAGATATTAATGGTGTGAAGGAAGTTTTTTTTTCTCATCTCACTTACTTTGAGTCTCTCTTCCTTGACTCCATCTGCATGGTGGACTGTTTCATAGTAATACTCCACATAAGGGACCCTATAGCAGCTTTCCTTCAGCTCACAGGCCTTCACGGTCTGGATCACATCCACTCTGTTTGGAGTTTTCAGCAACGCTGAGTCGAACTTTGTGGGGACGCAGGAGAAGCCCTCTGGAAAAAAACCATGAAAGAAAATGTTAACAAGAAAAAAAAAGTTAACAAAGTCAGACTAAAACAAGTCTGGGTTCCTATTACGATCTGAGCTAAATGTAAAAAAAAAAATGCTAAAAGAATTTAATATTTAATATCATTTAACTAATGTTAATAATACGAACCTAAAAAGGGTATTTTGTGCTTTTCAACAGAACGGGCCAAATATTGTATGGCCCCTAAACAGGATGTGATTTTCATCACCACAACTCAATTTATATCAACAGTGTTGAAGCATTTGTGTATTATAGCTCCAATAATATGATTCTATTTTAAAAGCGCTAAATCAAGATTCACCAATCAATCGGCCAAAGGTTGAAATCTATCAGTTTCCCTTTGATTAGCTCTGATTGCCGGTCGCAGGTTAAATACTGAAAAATCAGTTTTTTTGTTGTTGTTTTTATAATTAATAAATGCATCAAAATTAAGAACTACTAATCTATAAACCTACCAACCAAGACCCTGTTTTTAGTTTAATATAAAGTCAGATAAAGAAAAGAACTTGTGTGCATATCTTGTAATTCCTTCATTTTTCTGATGGATTAAAAGGTACTACCTCTGTCAATGCAGCTAACCCTAACCCTAATAGGCTATGTTGTACATCTCCACAAAGTATTACATTGCTCTTGAGTGCCCTCTGCTGGTGTGGTTCAGTTTGGTTATGCCTTTAGGTTTGATGCCGGGGTCGTATAATAATAATAATTATATATATATGGTATTTCGCTGAATGTGCTGCATCACCATATGTAGGAGCGGCAGAGTTGTACAAATATTTGGGATAATCTTTAGGTGTATCTAGGTGTAAGTAAAGAGCTTTTCTATAAAGGGCAAAACTGTTTTAATGTAACGCATGAGCATGTGTATCCAGCCCCTTCACTCTGATCCCTCTAAACAAAAGTACAACCTTCAGAAGTCCCCTAATTAGAGTCCAAATGTGTGTGATTCAATCTCAGTATAAATCTACCAGCACTCTGAAGGCCTTGAAGGTTTCTTGGATAACATTACAGAAACAAACAGCATCATAAAGACCAGGAAACGCAGCAGACTTTACATTTTTAAACAGGGTTAGGTTATAAAACAGTTTCCAGGACTTTATCAATCCATCATCTGAAAATGGAAAGACTGTAGAACTACTGCAAATCTACCTGGATGTGCCTGTCTACCCAAACTGATTCATAGACTAAGTAAACCGTAAATCAGAGACGCAGCCAAGAAAACTGGAGGAGATTCAGCGATCTACAGGGGTGGGACACAACCAATATGGGTGCACTCCACAATTCTAGCCTTTATGGAGCAGTGTCAAGAAGAAAACCATTGTTGAAAGAGTGGATAAGCGAACACGTGGAAGAGGGAGCTCTGGTCAGATGAAACCCAAACCAAAGTGTCTGGCCTACATCTGAAACGATCTGCACATCACCCTGATGACATGGGGTGATGGCAGCATAACGCTGTGGTGATCTTTTTTTTTTTAGCTGTGATAGGGAAGTTTACTAAAGTGGATGGGGAGATGGATGGAGCTAAATACAGGACAACCCATGGAGAAGAACGGTTCAATGCAGGAAAACGACGCTATCAAGCAGCCTGGGGGACAGATCAACGGCCCAATCAAAGTCCAAAACAAAATGTAATTGAAAATTAGCAAAAATTGATTATTATGATTATTAGGCCCTATATTGTGTTGGTTTATCACATAAAATCCCAATAAATCAAATTGAAGGTTGTAGCTTTAACGAGACAAAAATCCCAAAGGGGTGTAAATACTTGTGCACCTAAACTCAAGCACCCACCTTGGGCTCCTTTAGAGCGGGGACATCCTCCCACGTCTATAACCGTCTCATACGGAGTTTCGAAGTAGTAAGTCCTCAGAGCGGGGACTCTGATGCACTGGCTCAGCTTGATCTCACAGTGGCACTCCTCGATCACCTCCACCTCCCGCGGCCCCTCGAACAGCAGTAGCCGCTCCACCCGCATCCCCGTCGGCTCGCAGACCTGGTTCGCCCCGCACGAGGGCAGTCGGTTCACGAGCTCTGAGACCTCTGGTGCAGGCGGACCGTGCGTCCTCGTCTTGAAGGAAATGATTTGGGGTAAACATGTCAGAACATGTTTCTGCCCTTTTCAGCTTCAAGGTGCAAAGTCATTTGAGGCATTTACAGCAAATGTTTTGCAATGTATATAAACAAAAAATGCGGTCGTTCAACAATAACATAACTTCATAGTTATTATCAGATTTCTTCTCCTATTTGTTCTTTGTTTTTTTTTTTTGTTTTTTGTTTTTTGTCATAATCGATGTTTTTCTTTTTAATAGGCTAATGGAATTCAAAAAAGCCCTTTGGAATTATAACAAATTCAGGCTACCCTCTTGTGACAGTAGGTGGAACTGCAGCATACCTTCTTGCTCCTCAGAAATTCCAGCATCGAGGAATGCTTTGAGTATCCCTGCTGTCTTGCTTCGTGTGATGATCTGGTGGTCACCCCACAGCGTGACCTGCACATTCCCACATCTACACTGACAGGACTCCCTGAAACATCTAGGTACCCAGGGAGGGCCGCAATTAGATACATAAGCAGCCTACATAAATAAATAAACATGTATTTCTTGAATGTGTGTTTCCTTACCTTGGCCAATATACACATAGAGACTCTGCCTCTTGCAGCACACTCGCTGTGTAAACAGGTTTCTGTGATCGATGTGTTTGCTGAGCCCTCCACTCACTACAAAAACACAAGACAAGCATGCGTCCATGCTGTCATTTGTGAAAGGATAGCATTCACTGGAGTTGCATGAGTTTGTTGATGCAACTCAGACACAAAATGCTAATCTGAAACAGCAGGAAAATAGAGATAATGCTCATCTGCAAACACACATTTCTTTGTTTTTCAAAAGAAAGTTTAGTTAAACAAAAATGCATGAATTCCCCTTTTCAGTTTTACGATTACTTACCACTTTTATTGGTTAATATGCACATGTCAGTTGCTTGCAGTCTGTGAGATAAACCAAACAGTTGCACTTCAACAGAGGATTAGCCACCAGTACTTACATGTCAGATGAAGTACAAACAGGAACAGAAGGAAAAGTTGGAGAACATCCATGACTCATCTGAATGTGCTCCTCAGTGCTGTCTTGCTCACTTCTGCCTCAGATATTTGTACCCAAAAGTGAGTCTTCAGAGCCCAAAGAAGGGAGAGCTAATCAAATTTCCATGCTGAATGCCTTACAATGCAGGGGCCACTTCAAAGGGGAATCTCAGCGTCTCTGTTTTGTTGTTGTTGTTTAGGGTTTTTTGCAGCAGAGGGACCCACAGAGGATCAAAAATGCTGACCAGACCTGAGCTCCCACTAATGAAGGGGCTTAAAAAGGCCCAGAGCCATTTAAATAGTCACCCTCAAAGGTATTAATCATCTTTTATCTCAGGGGGAAGGTGTTTGGCACCTCTGACTTAAAACAAAACCTGGTCTAAACACATAAACAGGAACAGCAGGGGGGGGGATCCTCACCTTCAGAAAACTCCAGCACCTTTGTGTTTATTCACCGTGACACCAAATGGTCAGACCCCCTTAGACCTTTCAGAAATCTCAGCTCTTTTCTCTGTATCCACACTCTGAGGATAGTTTGAGGTTCTGACTAAAATTGTGCAAATTGTACATTCTCCTCAAGCTGCATAGGAATGATATTTGAGTCGATGTCCAAAGTTAAGTTAGAGGATTTCAAGAATGTGCCAAAAAACTTTGATCTTACCATGCCATTTATTATGATCAGATATGAGTCAGAGCTTACCCCTGAAGAGATTCAAGGGACAGTTTGTACCATATGGCGTTTCTGTTTTCCAAGCCTTTTTTGGCTCTGTTAAATAAATATAGTTCAAATCTGGGAGAGGATTTTTATTGTGTAGAAATGCGATCTCAGTTCCTTAAATTAGCTTAAAATGGCAAAGCTACAAAAAACTACCATATTTAATGCAAATGACAAAAAAAAGTATATTTAAAAAACAATCGAGATTACTCATTCTGATCCCACATTTATTTAACATAAATAACGCATTCAATTTTTGGCAAGATTTATTTTGAATAACTAGTTATTCAATTTTAATTATATATCTGTCCACCAGATGCATACTTTTCCCCATTTAAAGCATGCCAAAAAAAAAAAAATCAGATTTTTCACAGATTTCTGCAAAGCTGCATTGATACTGAAATTAGTCATAGGCAGAAGTGGGTAGAGTATAGCCAAAAATTGTACTCAAGTAAAATTAGAACTACTTCAACATTTTTTTACTCAAGTAAAAGTAAAACATAATCATCCAAAGAAATTACTCAAGTAATAGTAAATACGTATTTGGTAAAAAGGCTACTCAAGTATTGAGTACTTGAGTACTTGTTTTGAGATCATTTTGAAAAAACATTTAATTGGACGAAAATATAAAGTTATGGCAAATTCAAAAGACTAAAATAAATAGAAATACGTGACATAATTGTAAAATAACTAATTTGACTAGAAGAAACATTGTTTAAAATCATTTGTTATCAGAGTAAAACTCATGAAACCAATACAGTAGGTAATGTATGTATATTAGACAAGGCTAAGATACCCCCACTTGACCTCCAAATGGCACAACAGCCTCAGCAGATAGAAAATGATGTTAAAATGATGAAGCTTGTGTTCAATCAAGAGGTCTCACTTCAACATCAACTGTATGTGTGAGTCTTATGCATTTTTGGTTAAAACAAGCATTCAGTTTCATTCAGTAAAGTTACTTGCTGTGGGTAGAGTAGCCAGAAACTTTACTCTGGTAAGAGTAGCGATACATCAAAAAAATATTACTCAAGTAAAAGTAAAAAGTGCAGTCTAGTAAAACTACTCCAAAAGTAATGTTTTTTCTCAAGTGAATGTAACTGAGTAAATGTAACTAGTTACGACCCACCTCTGGTCATTAGTGATGGTTAGGTCATGGGGTGTGTGTGTGTAAAGTAGCATATATGTGTGCGTGTAATGTCTATTAGATAAATTACTATGGTTTTTTTTCTGGTTTTTTGTTGTTTTTTTAGATGGAAACAGTGAAGCTATATGTGAATGTACTGGCCTTTTAAGGGACAAAATCCCATAATATTATTATTGTCTGATACAAATCTTTCAGTCTTGAGTAATTTATTTCTTTAAAAAGAAATCCATCCATCCATCCATCCATCCATCCATCCATCCATCCATCCATCCATCCATCCATCCATCCATCCATCCATCCATCCATCCATCCATCCATCCATCCATTTTCTTCCGCTTATTTGGGGTCAGGTTGCGGGGGCAGCAGCTTAAGCAAGGACACCCAGACTTCCCTCTCCCCAGCCACTTGTTCCAGCTCCTCGGGAGGAATCCCAAGGCGCTCCCAGGCCCGCCGAGAAACATTTTCCCTCCAGCGTGTCTTGGGCTGTGGTGGGACGTGCCTGAAACACCTCACCAGGGAGGCGTCCAGGAGGCATCCTGACCAGATGCCCGAGCCACCTCAACTGACTACTCTCGATGTGGAGGAGCAGCGGCTCTACTCTGAGCCCCCTCCGGATGACTGAGCTTCTCACCCTATTGCCCAGACACCCTACGGAGGAAACTCATTTCAGCCGCTTGTATCCGTGATCTCGTTCTTTCGGTCACCACCCAGAGTTCGTGACCATAGATGAGGGTAGGAACGTAGAACGACAGGTAAATCGAGAGCTTCGCCTTTCGGCTCATCTCTCTCTTCACCACAACAGACCGGTACATAACTGCAGATGCCCTACCAATCCGTCTATCGATCTCCCGCTCCCTCATTCGTGAACAAGATCCCCAGATACTTAAACTCCTCCACTTGGGGACGGACCTCATCCCCGACCCGGAGAAGGCACCCCACCCTTTTCCGGCTCAAGACCATGGCCTCGGATTTGGAGGTGCTGATTCTCATCCCAGCCGCTTCACACTCGGCTGCGAACCACTCCAGCGAAAGTTGTAGATCAAATTCCGATGAAGCCAACAGGACCACGTTATCTGCAAAAAGCAGAGACCCGATCCTGAGGCCACCGAAACGGATCCCCTCAACACCTTGGCTGTGCCTAGAAATCCTGTCCATGAAAGTTATGAACAGGATCGGTGACAAAGGGCAACCTTGGCAGAGTCCAACTCTCACCGGAAACAAGCCCGACTTACTGCCGGCAATGCAAACCAAACTCTGGAACCGGTCATACAGGGACCTAACAGCCCGTATCAAGGGGCCCGGTACCCCATACTCCTGGAGCACCCCCCACAGGGCCCCCCGAGGGACACAGTCGAACGCCTTCTCCAAGTCCACAAAACACATGTAGACCAGTTGGGCGAACTCCCACGCACCCTCCTGGACCCTGCTGAGGGTGTAGAGCTGGTCCAGTGTTCCACGGCCAGGACAAAAACCGCATTGTTCCTCCTGGATCCGAGGTTCGACTATTCGTCTGACCCTCCTCTCCAGAACCCCAGAATAGACCTTACCAGGGAGGCTCAGAAGTGTGATCCCCCTGTAGTTGGAACACACTCTGTGGTCCCTCTTTTTAAACAGGGGGACCACCACCGCGGTCTGCCAATCCAAGGGAACTGCCCCCGATGTCCACGCAATATTGCAGAGCCGCGTTGACCAACACAGCCCCACAACATCCAGAGCCTTGAGGAACTCCGGCCGAATCTCATCCACCCATGGAGCCTTGCCACCGAGGAGCTTTTTAACGACCTCTGTG